>VXAU01002870.1:16133-83381 GCA_013399695.1 Formicarius rufipectus
TTTTGTTTTTTTTCTTTTCCTTTTCTCCTTTTTCCCTTTCCCTCTGGGAAAGGGGTGGGGGGGGGAGCTGCTGTTTTGGGGCCTTTCGATATTTGCCTTCAGCCAGGGATAAACTACCACACCTCTAAAGGACCCACCTGAGCTGCTCAATTTTCTCAAGTGTAATTGGCCCCTTCCCCAGAACACGGTCCATCTCCTTGTAGAGATTCTGCTGGACATCTTCTGAGGTTGTCAGGAAATAGACTGCCCAGGTACACACTGGGGAAGAAAACAAAACAAGACTGGACCCACAAAATTCAGTCCTTTACAACCCGCATTCAGTTTTCTTACTTCCTGTATTTTCAGTGTTATTTTTGACCTTAAAAAGGGTGACCTGCTCACAGCAGGCTGTGCTGATTCTGTATTCAGTGGCAGGAACAGAGGCTGAACTCCTTTGTAGCAAGAGATCTTGCAAGCTAAAATTCTCTTTTTGATGCTATGAGGAGCTTAGGGACCTGTGCCCCAGATCATGTCATTCATACTCACAGCTCTGGCAAAGGGACCAAAAAACCCTGGGGAATCAGGGTCATTAGACCAACCATGCAAATGAAAGGCTAGTTTGTCCAAAGCATCAGAAAATTCCCTTCTTTGGGGGGCTTCCCCAGCACAGCTCAGGCAAGTGCTCCAGACAGCCTGGGGCTCCTGACAAGGAACTCTCTGTACCAGGTTGGCCAGCACTTGTCTCCACTACACCTATTTTATGAGGTACTCAAGACATCTTCCATAGCAGAGTGAAAAAGAAACCCTGCATAAGAATTAAGTGTGTGGGATGCAAAGCTACAAGGAAGTGTTTCTAGCACTCAAAAATGTCTACTTGTGAGAACTATCTGGAATCCATATGGATTCAAGACCCTTAAAATTACAGTCTTCCTGGAGTACTTGGAGAGGATATTCCCTGGAGAAGTGTATTATCAGTTGCCTAATTTATTTACCACATTGTTTAACACCTAGATGCACCTTGGAGGTGTTTTTGGAGTCCCAGCTCCACTGACTAAGATACAGAGCCAAATAACTATCCCTCTAGAAGATATTTTACACAGCTTCACTTTGTATTTTTATTTGCATTTTTTCCCATAATCTTTGCACAAATCCCAAGGTACTCCTTTGGAAGTCCTCCACACACGGCGTGCACCTATCCAGAAACTGAAATTGGCCAGGCACTTCCCATGTGCCAGAACCTATTTTACCACATGATCTTTGTGGGTTACATATTTTGTTGCTTTTCGTCAAATTTAGCATCAGTTGTCTGGGGTTAAGAGTGAAAGCAGAAAGCAGTGGGAAGAATTTGTAAGGTTCACCAAAAGACTGGGAAGGCTCTCAAACACAGTTCAGTTTCAATTCAGTAGCTGTGAGGCTGTGTCAAGAGTCTGATGTACAAATGAGCTTCTTCTATATGTTTGCAGCTCAGGAGAGAGAGAATGATGAGTGACATTTTTTGTTAGCCTAGCATAAGTCTCAGGTCATCACACAGAGTTTAAGGCAGCTGAGTGTAAGGATGGGAAGTTACCTGCAATCTGTACTTACAGTTAGCAGTGATTATGCATCCTGCCAAGGAGAAAATCATTGTATCCTCCAGAATCTAGGAAACAAAATCTACTTCAGAGAATGAAGTTTTTAAGACTGTAAAAACAAAAAAGAAGCAGTACATTCTCCACTCAAGCACATGAAATTCCTTTAGTGCAGAGAGCAGGACATAAATCTAGAAGACATGGAGTGAACTCTGTGTAGAACTTCCACGGGAATTGCACACGACATGCTTAATATTAACATAGTTCTGGTTTATAAAAATAGCTGTGAAGCAGTGGCAAGGAAAGATACCAAGGCCTAATGCAATTAACCATTGTAGGAGTAGAAAAAAGAACTAGGAACTCTTCTTTAGTAAAGAATCCAAGCTAAGATGCAAAACCTTATGTTAATAAAAGGCTACAATGCAGTGAGTTCCCCATCTAGCAATACTCCATTGCTGTGCAATGACTAGCAGCTGCACAGACCTGCTGGTCACTCAGGCTCCCTTGCAGCAAGGTGTCTACAAAGACATGCCTGTTGAATGATCTGCTTCGGCGCTCCTTGGTAACTTTCCTTAAGATAGATTCCATCTCCACCAGAGCTTTGGAAGAAAAAAGAAATGTTTATTTTAAAATCTGGTCATCCTGGTGCTGCAGAGAAGCAAATCCATCTCCCCAAGCAGATTTTCAGACCAGCTGTCCCTGCTGGGCTCATTCACAGAAGCAGCCTCTGTTACATGTTACTGTCAGTTTGGAAGGCAGCGCCTCCAGTTTAGTTGAAAATGTAGGAATGAAATAACACAGGTTGCCCTTAAAAAGCCCTCCTTACAGGTATAACAAAGAGGTGCACTCTGAGAGCTGAAATCACGTAAGGTAAAGCCAAATACCACTGCTGAACCATCAGAGAATGCGTTTAATCAGCGCCCATGAAAACACGTATGAGCCACCCAACACCGCTGACACGCACAGGAGAGCTGGAATTACTGCAGTACCACAGCACCTCCTGCCACTGGTGGGGCCCCTTTTGCCAGGGGTTCTTCAGGCACGGAGCAAGAGGATGGCTCTGTGCTGAGGAGTCTGGGTAGAGAGAAGAAGGTGGGGAAAATGTGGGAGGGTTTTAGCCCAGAGGCCGCACCTCTGAAGATGTCTCAGTGCCTACCTCCTGGTGACTGATGTGAGAACCAAGGGGAGTTAGGAACCTAGATGGCATTGGCTGCCTGATTTAAATGACCTATGGAAGACTACCCAAGACACATGGAGCCGAATTTGGATTTGAAACTCCAATTAACAAGGCCCAATTCAGCCCCTTTGTCTTAGAACTATCCTTCTTTCATCACCTCTGCATAGGAAGCAACACTAAAACCCCAAGCCTCAATATCTGGAGTACGTGAAATTGTGTCCTAATGCATCATCACACTGCAACTCAGGCACAGAGTGATCACAGAAGGAACCCACTTCAGTGGGGCAGGTTCTGAAAGCCACAGAACCAGCAGTATAAAGGAGGAAACACTGGATCTGGAGGATTTACAAACAAATTCTTAGTTCCAGGTACAAGCTACTTCTGTTTAACATCTTATGAATCAATACTGAAAGGGTTTAATTATTAAGAACAAAAATGAAAGGACAAACAAAAAATAAAATAACTTACTATAAAATACATGAGAAATAGAAGTAATGCCAAAACAGACCTGCAAATCACGTTACCTTGTAAGAGCACTTCAGAGGCTATCACATGGAAGGTATCCATCAAAGCAGCACCTCTGATATGTGTCCTCCAGCCTGTGAGTGCCTGTCTGGCAGTGCACGGCCCCACAGGTGCATCACAGGGATGCCCACATGGGCCAAATGAAGTGGCTCCACCTGTCTCCACCTAGTACAGTTGCTTGCTTCCAAGAGGTCAAAAGTGGACAGTAGGGAACAGAACAGGAAGGGAGCAAGCAGACCCTGATACTTCACCTCTGCACTCTTCAGACTGGACACACCCTAGAAATAGGCCTAGGACTAGAGTTCTAGTCCTACAAACTTCTCAAGTAATGGCAGGCTTGTCACTCAACTCCAAAACAATCATCTTATGCAAGGGTCAGTATGACACCTGGTAGCTTATGGAAGGATGACCAAATGAAGAAAAGCCAAGACAGCTGAGCAAATTGAGGGCTTCCATACACTAGCTAACTCCTAAGTATTAACCAGAGTGGGAGGAGAACTGTGATTTTGAGAGAACCTACCATTTTCATAGTGCTTCTTCCTAGTCACGTTTTTGTCAAGAGACCCATCCAAGAAACCTTTCCCAACCTCTGACCAGATCTGAAAGAAGAACAGAGAGAACAGTACTATCACTCACCATAGGCTGAGACTGCTAGGACTGTTCTGTTCTTCCCTACTCAGACAAATGAAACCCTTCCCCCCCAAAAAAAATTGTCTTCCTGTGATTATGGAACTGGTCTTCTCTTTAGGACACCACATCCCATTTCAGATACTACATTTATTATAGCAGAAATTAAGCTGAAATGAAACAACTGTAATTACAATTGTAGAGGGAAAAGGCATGGGAATTGTAAACGGCAGATGGAAACTGTTTCTTACCCGCCCTATTACCAACAGATTTAACATCCCCTCGTGTGGATACAGTTTGAGATCATCTCAGATTTCTCTTTTTCCACAGTGTAACAGAGCCTTCAGAAAATCTTCAAAAAGAAGTTCTCAATAGAGTTTAACTGACTTAGGTACCAAAGACCTCCCAAATGCCATTGGATCTGGGTTCCTGATGCCCATGGATCCTTTAGATACACTTCAGACTAATGACAGCAGGATCAACAGTAGGATCTTTCTAACAGTTTCAGCTTGAGACAGTTGAGGCAGAGCCCTCAAGCTCTTAGTCTAAAGTCTCAGCAGTAGATTGTACTAAACTACACACAGATACAAACTCTGTGCTCTTAGTTTGGAAAAAGATACTCGAAGATTCCCTGGCTCTTTGTGACACTTACTGCATCGTGGTGCCTGCGGAATCGGATGACTTCTCGGTCATCTTCAAAGCTGCTGCCCATAGCTGTCTGTGTGACAGACTTCATGGCAAAGCCCAGCATGTGCTGGCAGAGTGGCACATGTTGTGCCTCAGGGAGAGAGAGCCATTTGGCTAGCAGCTCTTCTGACAGCTTGAGAGGGAATGAACCATTAGTTAGAAGTAATATCAGCAGTCTATTTACCAAACACCCCCTGGAGACATTCCCACCCAGTTCCTAAGGCAGACCACACTTTCATGGCAATGGCATGAAGCTACACTCTTTCCATGGTTTCCTTCCACTGTTAAACAGTAACATTTCTGCCTCTTTCAAAATTTTCCCCCAACGAGGCAGCCCTATTCTCCTCTCTTATTCCCTCTGTCACAAATTAAACCTTAAACCCTCTAATACTAATACCTCCAGACTGAGAAAACAGATCATGTTTTGGCTGCTGGACTAAATCAACAGAACAGTTCTTCATCTGTTTGTGGTCCCAATAGCTGGTTCCTTGCTCCTCCCTCCTGTCCTGGGAAATATATCTAGAATGCAGGTGCTCCAGTACCTTTAACTGCACCTGGTATCTTGGCATACAAAGTAACAAGCTCAGCCCTTCCCTCTAATCCACTGGAGCTAAGAGAATCCAAATATTCACACTATGCTTGAATGGGCAGAGGCTGTTCACTGTCTCAGATGCCTATAGTTTCAGCACTAATTGGAATGCAGGTCCTTTATCCTGGTGATCATCCTTCCTAAACTTTCCCCTGTGAGCCACTATGTTGTACAAAGGCAGTTACACACCTTCTGGATGAGAGCAAAGTTACTTTGCAGGGACTTGGTCACACCATTTTCATACAGCTTTCTCCTCATGTGGCTCTCTCCTGTATCCCCATTCAGGCTGGACTGGTACCTCAGGAGGGACTTCAGCATTGTCTCGAAGGGATCCACTGAAAGCAAATCAAGGAAACATCATTCAAAAGTCACAATACAAACGGGTGATGAAAACAGTAACCTCTTTAATCGGGTGCTGCTACTTCTAGGCAATGAGTAAGGCATGGGTCCTCCCCCTAGGAAGCCTCTTTGGGGTGTCAAGCTTCTCATGCTCAGTGTGGGTTGGGACATCATAAGATCTCATTTCTGTGATCAGCTGACCCAGCAGAGCTTGTCTGCTTGCTCTACCAAGTACCTCTTTAGTAACAATGCCTTTGGAACTCTTTCCCAGTTTGCCAGTTCCCAGCTGGTTGTGCCACTGACTTGGTGACAAGATTGAGTATGGAATGGTCCTTCACCACTAGCCTGACCCCCAGCCCCTCTAGCACCTTCTCCCTTCAATCCGGTGTGCCCTCCTGCCCTGATCAAGGCTATGCACTCAGGACATATCAGCTCACATGAGGCTCTGCACTCCTCCCCTCACTTCACAGCCCCAGCAAACCTTATTTAATACACTTCCTGCAGGATTTCTCTTGCATGCAGTGAGTTCCCTGCTGATGAGCTCTCCCCAAACTTGCACCTACCTCTCTGTCAGAGTTGCCTCCAGCAGAGCAGCTCTGAAGCTCTTACAGAAAACAATACCTCACTAAGCTATAGAATGCTTTCTATTGCTAATTGCCTTCTTTCCATCTTTCTTCCACACAGACACTTGCAACGGTGTACAAATTAGACAAAAATGTAACTTTCGTGTCCATGATTCACTTCAGTTAGATTTTTAACTCTGAATTTCACCACCAGGGACCTCTACCTAATATTTTTGCAAAAGTATAATAGGTGTCAATGCAAAATGGTGCAATAAGGCATGGCTTTATTTTTCTCTATTTTACTCTTTCTGTAAACCTTTCAGTGGGTCTTGTAGAACTGGCAGAATCTTTAAGGAACTACTTGCAAGTGGCAATTAGGGTTTTCAAGAGGGATATTGTCACTGTTTATCACAGTCTGTTATTTCTCCCAGCTGGAGAGTGAAACCTCTGAGGCATCAGAAAACAGAGGCTGGGCTAGACACAAATGACTCTACCAGCTGTGGGTGTATCCAGGATTCCCTGCAGAGATCAGGGCCTCCTTATGCCACTAGACAAACATACAGGAAGAAACAATTCCCACCTGCAGAGGACTTACTACCTAATGATATAAAAGATGCTAACAAGGCCAAAGGCATGAATATGGTAATCTTTCCTAAATGTTTTTCTCTCACATCTTTTCCCTTCCAATACTTTTAAGCTCTGCATTTCACCCTCTCTCCCATTCGAATGACAAGGAGTATGAGAATGTGTCTTTTGGCACAGCAGATGGTACCTGTGGCTCTCCACGTGGCTGTTATGTGACTCTAGCTGCTGCTGCTAATTCCTCCCCCAAGGTACTCTGTCACGGGGTGGCTCCTGCTATTCCTGCCACAAGTCTCTGCTGACTGGCCCTGGCAGAGCTTGGCAGGATACAGGGTAGCCAGAAAGACACACAGCAGGTGGTAAAACCCACACAGCAAATGGGGCAAGCAGAGGCAACAAGACAGGCCGGAGGATGCTCAGCACCAACACCTGCTGGAACTGCAAAGTTTTCCTGGTGCACAAGAGAAAAGTGCTGATCAACCATGGGCGCTGTTTTCTTCTCCCCTTGTCCCTAGTCCAAACTGGCGTGCCACACCACTGACACACTCACTGCTGTGCTCTCAGACTGCAGTGCTTAGGCAAGAGGGCTGGCTCTGCACTATTTGGGAAACAGCTATTTCTCCACAGCTGCAGGAGGCCAATGATTCCACAAGGCACAAACCACCTCTGCAGAGCTCTGTTCTGCCAGCACTGTCACAGACTTCTTCCTTTGTCCTTGTCTTGAAAACATCTCCAGGGTTACATTTTCAGTCCTCTCAGTGAAACATATAAAAATTTTGACTTTCTGTCCTAAGAACCTCAGAGTGCTGTCCTGGACACCACTGTAAATAACTCTGGAGAAAAAAGATCTAACTGGGTAGTCCAGTCAGATGTGGAGCAGAACTGAGCATCAGAGATGCAAAGGACCTTTGACGCTGCACAGTACAAATGCTTCCTGGACAGCAATGAAGCTCTCCTGCTCAGACAGGTCAGGACCCATAGCTCCATTTCCAGCATTCAGTGTGTTTCAGGTTCATTGTCCCAACCCAAAACGCAACATCGATTCACAGGAGTTTTCCAAGTGGGTCTCTGAACTCACTGCCCGTGGCAATCCTGCATTAATCCACCCTCTTCACGTCCACACCCTGGACTGCTTCCCCAGAGCCACTCAAGGGAATCACCAGTACTAGTAGCAAATTTTTGTTTCCTTTGAATTCTCCTTGCAAATTAATCACAACCAAGTTTTAAGAGGCCATGAAAACATACCAATTTCAAACACTGTTTTAAGCATAAGGAAAAAGTCTCCTGGCATTGGAAACATTAATAACTATGAATGCAATTAGTCCAACTTCAAGGCTCTGATGTGAGATGCACTATCTGCACCTCTCTCTCTCCTGCCTCCAAGAAGTCTGGCCACACCTGTGACACACACACGCAACAAAAGGAACCTCTGCACGATACTTGGAGCCAAATCCTACACCTCAACCTTGGAAATCAAAATACAGGCATCTCTGAAAAGCTGCTCTGGCCTCAGGCACCCCAGCAGACTGAGGAAGAATCACATGGCAAGGATGTTCAAGTGGGGCTGAAGAGTCAGGAGCTGGATGTAATGCAGCCCACGGCAGGCTGCCTCCCGTCCCACAGCACTGTGTGCACAGAAGAGACACAGGCAAGACCATGTCTCCAACAAAAGCTTCAAGCTGCCCAGGTCCAGGCCATGGCTGATACCACAACACCTATTCCCACTCCTCAAGAAATGGTACAGGAAGAGTTTTGCTACAGCTACTCAGCTACGATTGTTTATACCTCAATGCTTCAGGAAATAAAATCAGTAGAATTTCTCACCTCTAATAAAGTTTGAGCACTTCTGACAAGCATCCACACTAAAAAGGAATACTGATACAGCTAATATCACTGCCTCTTCAGGTCTGAGATCATGAGAACCCTTCTTCTCAAGCCTGCTACTGCTGTCTTTATGAGCTCTTCCTTCTGCTGGGCTGAACACACTTTCCCTGGCTTCTCCTGCATGACAGGCTTCCCACTTCTCCCAGTGCTCAGAGAGCTTTATTTGCACTTGCTTTATTCAACATCATGCTGGAGTACAGAGGTCACAGCCACACACAGGATTCCAGGTCTGGCTCGTGTTCCTCTTGTGCAACAGTCTAGATGTTTTCCTCTCTTTACAGAAAATACATGACTCAATGTACCCTTTTCTTTTTCTTCAATGGTCATGTTATCCTGCAAGCAATTCATGCAGTCTACTCTTTCTCCTCCCTTTCCTGTTCCTACTACCGCATCCCTCAGGGATACCCACCTCACTCTGCTTCCCTGTGTAGACAAAGGGTTCCAGCACAATGTCATCAGGGCAGGATGCTAAGTGGGAGTATTTCACTTTTCCAAGACAATCCACTCTTGCTTCCTCTTTCATTTCTCTTAAGCCATATGATGACCCATACACTGTCCAAGCAAATTCTGAACTGAAATCCTGACAGAAACACAGTTCTATCACTTCCCTTGTCTAGAAATCTAGTTATCAAAGTACAACATGCATCTTATGTATCCCCATGCTTAAAAAAAAATATGTTTAGTCCTTGGCACAGCAGGATGCTGGGCTAGTCTGTAGCTGTTTGGGTCACTTAATTTCCTGCATGTTACTTGTATTTATTTGTCTCTGGTATTCGAATGCTCCCAAATTCAGATCACTTCTGAGAACTTCCCTGCTCAGGGGCCTGTCACTACTGCTCTGAGCTTTGACAAAGTCTGCTCAATTTCCCCCAAATACACTTGAGAACATCTTTATCCTTCAGGGTGGTTTTCCACCTTCTGGAGTGTCATTTCTATCCGCTGTGTCTTCTGATCCTCACTAACTCCCACTCCTTTCCCAGATTGTCATTGCATTTTTTTGAGCCTATCATGCAACTGTACATGAAGCTTACCCATCACAACCCCAGCATAAAGTGATCTGAGATATCTGCCTGTGCCTAAAGACAGCCTGCAGGATCAGGTCAGAGGCGTGCACCCAGCACCTCATTCAGGCTCATAAGATAAAAACTAGAAAAGTAAGAGATTAAACCCAAACATCAACTGAGATAATTTATTGACTGTGATCACCTTAGGAAGCAAAACACCCACCTAAGAGGCTTACACTATGAATTAAAATATCCTTGCAGAACTAAGATGATCAACTCAGCTACCAGCACCACCAACCACTTGCAAGACTGAAAGTTCATTAAAGGTTTTCAGCACAAAATTCTACACACCAAAGAAAAATGAAAGTTAAAGACCTTGTTCAAAGTAGTAGTTTAAAAAATCTCTATGCTGAACCACACAAGGCAGGTATCACAAACTAGCACAGCTGATTTCAGCTTTAGTTTAGCAACATTTCCCCCCTTAAACTGCATTTCAAACTGCCTTTAAAATGTACGCCAAGTGTCTACAGGATCTTCACCTTGCTCTATCAAGTGACTAACGAGCATGGTGCTTTCCATAAACATTTGCACTGATTTGTTGATGGTCATTGGATGGCAGCAATTCTTGGTCACTGATATTCAAGTCCAGTAAGCAGGAGCAAAGCCATGTTGAACCACCACATCAGCTGCTAACAAAGTCTCAGTTTCTTTCAACTTAGAATGAAACCCTAACTTTCTCTGACATAGGATGTCCAGCAGGGCCAGAACAAATGGGCTAAAAGTCAATGGAAAGGACACTTACACAACCGGTTGGGGTTAACATGTTGTTTCAGGAGATCAATGGAGCCGAGGCTGACGACAAGACGCCTTCCAAACCAGAAAGAGACCAGTGGGCCATATTTCTCATGAAGGTTCACCAGAAACTCGTGTAAACTGCTGCTGGCAATGATATCTGGCAGGTTGCCATCCCTGAGGAACACAGAGGATATGTAGTTATGAACAGCATCCTCTGCCAATGCTGAATTTGATCAATGAGGAGATGGAAACAACTTACTTTTCATCAGTTGGAGTCAGCCCAGGGATACCTGATGCTTGCCTAGATGCCTAGAGTAAAAGGAAATGCATCAATCTCGGGGACCGCCAGATTTTATACAAGGCCCACAGCTTTTCAGCAGGAGAGACGGATTTTCCACATGGATACTGTTGCACCGCTTACAAACATTAAACAAAAGCTGGATATGCCACATCTGCAGGCTTCAAACCTGCTAAGCCGATAAACCCCAAGCGTGCGCCTGGGCCCACGGGCTAAACCAGGATTATTCGTCTGGTTAGATGAAAGATGTCTGCGCGAAGATTGAGCGGGCGGGGTTTGCAGCACCGGCTCCCGCACCCAGCCCCGGCCCCGCAGAGCCGCCAGGTGAGCGCACCACGGCTTTGGGAAGCTTTGCTCGCTGCCGGAGCCCGCAGGGTGGGGCGGCAGGGACCGCTCCCGCCGGCTCCGGACACGGCCCCCGGCCCCGGGGGGCGCACCGCGGCACCGCCGCCAGCATTACCGGGTACAGGTAGAGCACGGCGCCCACCAGGATCAGCAGGAAAGTGACGGCGAAGATGGCGAAGTCGAGCATGGCCGGGCCGGGGCGGCGGTGCGGCCACACCCCAGGGCGGCCGGCGGGGCAGGAAGGGGCGGGCCGGGCCGGGCCGGGCCGGGAGCGCCGCTCGGCGGAGATGGGCGGCCCGCGGCGCCTGCTGCTGGTCTCCAACTCCACCCTGCACGGAGGGGGATACCTGGGCCACTGCCAGCAGCACATCCAGAGCTTCCTCGGGCGGTAAGCGCCGCTCGGGGCCGCGGCAGCCCGCCCGGCCCCCGACCCGCCGACAGCGCTCTCCCTTCTCTTCTCGCAGGAAGGTGAAGCGGGTGCTGTTCATCCCCTACGCCCTGCACGACCGCGACGCCTACGCCCGCACCGCCAGGGAGAAGTTCGAGAGCCTGGGTAAGGCTGGCCCGGCCAGGGCACGGGATGCCGGGAGGGAGGGAGGGAGGGGGCGCCGGGCCGGCAGCGCCGCACGGTCCGTGCTGCGGGCACGGATGGGATGCACAGGGGCTGGACTGAGCTGGAGAGAGCAGCAGGAGCCGTCTCCAGCCTTCTGCCTAGAAGCAGACGCTCTAGAGGCCTCCAGAAGAAATCCTGCTGCAAACGCTTCTACCCACTTCAGGGAGGAAGATTTTATTCCTAAATAGTAAGTTTAATCACGTAAGGGAACATTTCTTCTCGTACATGCTCAAGCTGTACAACTACTGGTGTAAAGCAAAGACCATTCCTGTAAAGAACTTCAACCAGGCAGATAGTTCCATGATGAAGAGCAACAGAACTTTGCTTGGAGCAAAGATCTCTACAGAGCAGCCTACAGCAACGCCTCCACCTAATGCCTGTCATTGTTGAGGGTAACTTTGTACCTGTTACTGCAGCAGTAATCAGTACTCACTTCCCTGGGCAGTACACTTTGCTCCTTGACTTGCAGAAAGATTGCTGCTATCAAATGTCTGTGTTCTTCTGGCTGACACTTCCTGCAGTTAGTGAACCCCAGCAAGACAAATCTGTGAAAGCCAGACATTTTAACAGAAACAAGACTCAGATTAGAGATTTGCACAAGTGATGGTAGACCAATGATGGCACATCCTGTCAGACCTCACAGCCAAGTTCAAGACTTTGCCTTATTTTCTAGTTGCCTGGTAATGCTCAGCAGGACATTGTGCCTCAGCCTGCACCTGCTGAGTGAAATACTCTGCTCTCAGACACTGAGCACATACGTCCCCAAAAGAAACATTTCCTTTGGTACAGCTGGATGCAGAAGCCCTGTACTATGTAGGAGATATGCTCTGTTTTATTTTCTAGAGTTCTCTGAAATTTCCCTGGTTGTCAGGCAAAAAATGTGGTTAAGGGTGGGGGGTCGGCAGGGAGAGATTGAACATACCACATTCTTCCACCAAACTGAAGTAGCAAAGGTAAACACTTTTTCATTTAAGGTTATGGACTAGACAGCATTCATGAATCCTGTGATCCAGTGGAAGCTGTAAGAAAATCTGAAGCAATATTTATTGGTAAGTCTTACTTCTTGCTCCCTGTTGATGGTTTATGTGGGGCACTTGATCAGTCCTGCATAGAGCTGACACTGTAGACCAAAAATTTAGAAGTTTTGCCTAGAAATTATCAGAAAGTACAGAAAATGGAACTTTTATTGGGAGACTGAAAACCCTAAATTTAGGGGTAGGCAAGGAAGTAGGAGAGATCTATTAATGGATCTTCAGTAAGTCTCAAATTACTAATTTGAACAATACTTCGGTAAAAGTATCATCATCACAGCTATATCATCACTTTATCATGCCTAAGAAGATCTGGTATTCCGGATGCCATGCTCTTGGGTATTAGAACAGAGTCCACTGTCAAACAGCCAATGTCAGCCATACAACAAGGACTCAGGGTACGAGTCCAGGGCCTGCCCAATGACCATTCTTCCAAAGCTTCTGGTCTTACTGCTGCTCAAAGCAGGATAATACTGTGAATATAGAGCACAGAACTCATTGAGCCTGCCAAATTTGTAAAGGCTTCAATTAAAACTGGTGGTGAAAACATGTTAAATAAGCTGGACTTTCTTTCTGCAGGAGGTGGGAACACATTCCGTCTCCTGAAAGCTCTTTACGACAACAGTCTGATACATGAGATCAGGAAGAGAGTTCTTGAGGTAAAACAACAGGACTCTGGCCAAGTCTGAATGCCAGGATCTCATGCATAAGCTTTTTTTTTAGACAAATCTAAGTTGATTCTACATTTTTGTTTCTAATATACTTCAAATGTTGAGCCAGCTCAGGCAACCTGATGAACTGAAGACTGTGGCCACATAAAGCTGTCATTAAGTTACTGAAAAGACTAAGGTCAGCAGTCTGTCTTTTTAGAGCAGTTTCCTAGATGTGGGACTGCAGGACCTTGAGATGTGCAATGCTGTGTAGAACCTTAGAAGTAAGTCCCTCCCCTTAAAGTATCAATGAAGAGCAGTGCAGGATTTAGTCTATGCCCAGAAACCCTGTTTTTCAGCTTGAGGTATCCACTTTGTGTCTTTTTGATAGATATAGATGTGTTCACGTTGCAGCTTGTCTGCTAATAAACTAATGATAAAATTGGATCCACACATGCCTTTTAGACAGTGTTCTGCTGATGTTGAAAGTTACATAATTACTCTGTGTATCTCCTTGGAATTGAGAGGTGTGAGTGCCATTGAGCCTTCAGGTCAGCAGCCCAATTCTGGCTGGTGAGTATCATAAGGCACAGCAAAGAGACACCATCTCTGGAGGAGAACAGAAGCAAGGTGTTCCCCTAGCAGAGTGGAACTCCAAATGACTTTAGGCATGTTTACATAAGCCCAGTAAGGCCAACTGCCAAGAAGAAAGGTTCACTAGACTTCTCTAAATATATAGAAATTTCATGTCTGTTGTGGGCAGAAAATCCAAAAAATGTTCAAACAACAGTGAAGCCTGGATAATTATTTGGTTATATTAGCACCAGTTCTCTCAAGATAGCTGATTTATACAAATTTTTGTTACCTGTAAACTTGCATACATGTGTGGCATTCTTCCATGTACAGTGTGGTGCTCAGTACTAACACCTAAACAATGCTAGTACTGGTAAACTGATGCTGTGATGACATTATGTTAGCTTCACATGGTCTACTTCTTCAGAAATTAGTTAAAAGCTATTTCAGGTAATTCCTGTGGGAGCAATGTAGACAAGTCTCTCCCCTCTTAAGAGTGAAGTCCAATATGGGCAGTGACAACACTGTAAGTTCTCTTTTGTGACGGGGTCACAGAGTTGAGAGTAGGGGACATGCAGCAGAATTCGCTGACAGACAAGCCATTGTCTGCCTCAGAACCTGAATTCTTGTTCTTCTGCTTGTCACCTGTAAAGTTAGCAGTGAGATGAGCTAGAAGGACTAAGTCTGATCTGATTGATGAGTCTCAGTTGATACTCAAATGAGTATCAATTGATGAGATTGATAGAAGATGCTATAAAATGTAGTTCCTAGTTGTGACACTGCATACTGATGATTGCTTTTGTCTTTCAGGATGGGATTCCTTACATGGGATCCAGCGCAGGAACTAATGTTGCTACCGTCAGCATCAATACCACCAATGACATGCCAATTGTTTATCCACCTTCCCTGCAGGCCTTAGGTTTAGTTCCTTTTAATATTAACCCCCACTATCTGGACCCAGATGTTAAAAGCACTCACATGGGTGTAAGTAAAGCATGTCAGAGCTAACACAGTAACCAGGGTGGGGAGATGTCACCACAGTGTGAATTTGTGAGGCCTTACGAAGCTCCAGAATCTCAAACAGCTGCTCCCTGGAGAAACTGGAAACATCAGTGAGGCAGTAATGCTGTTAAAAAAGTGTTTTTCCACAAACTGAAGCTTTTCAATGTCTGAAATATTGGGGCTTGATACCTGGCCTGGAATCAGGGAATTAAAAACAACCACCACCAGCAAAAAGAAAAACAAACCAAAAAAAACCCCCAAACCTGAAATGTTAAGATGCAATGCACTGTGATTCTGGAAAGTTCTGCCTTTCCTGCTGCTTGAGAAGATCTAACTTAAATACAGATTAAGAGGTTTAGATATCCAAGGGTCTGAAAAAACCATCAGAACAGGAAGATCATGAGATTGCACATGGTCTGTTGTGTAAGAAGATACCTAAGCACTAATGTCCTTGCAGGGAGCACACCCTGTAATGCCCAGTCCTGAGCAGGCACATGCAGTAGTATAGCTGAAAGAAAAAACACTTAAGTCATCAAGTTGAGAGACATCCCCACTGCATGGAGGAGCTGCTTCTTGAATAGCATGCCAGCTACTTGCTCAGGGAACAGTTTTTGTGGTGTATCTTTTAACAATCCAAATATTTTCCTCCTTGCAATCAACATTTCATGGTTAGAGGGAGTATTAAGAATTAGGAAACAATGTAGAGATGGTAGATAGGGGTGTGCTTCTAAAATTTAGATGAAGTTGCAGGTATTCATTTAATCAGCCTGTCACTAGATAAGCAGGCAGTGTTTTCCCTATAGATAACTGTTGCTATTTCCCTGAGAGGAGCCTGGAAGCTCTGTGCTGTACCAAGTCCTTGCTGTGTTCCTGTGCTTTCTTAGCCATAAATCCTTCTGGTTTGATTTCTTTTAACTGTTGTTGCTCAGTTCAGCACCAAACCTCAGGAATTATGACAGAAGGAAAATTCTTCAGTGTAATACCTACTTGAAGACAAACAAGCAAATGGTTCACTACCCTCTTTCACAAAGGTGGCATCTCAAGCATTTGATTCCACCACCTTCCTCAGTGCACACAGAGATAGTGGGGAAAAAAAAACCCCAAACAAATAGATGAATCAAGTGGAAATAAGTTTTAAGGCTTTTCTGCATTGAGATTGTGTGAGTTCTGTTTGATCAACCTGCAGTAAATTGCCACTAGTGATGAAGGGTAAAATAAGTATCTGTTAGAGTCACTCCTGACACTCCATTCTGCTTGAGGGGAAGTGCCTGCTTTGTTTAATGTTATGAAATGGCTTGGTGTCAGGCTACTAGGATAGCTCCAAGTCCTACCTGATGGCCTGGGAAGTTAATCTACACTCGTCATTGCAGGAGACAAGAGAGGAAAGAATCCGCCAATATCATGAAGAACCAAACACCCCTCCAGTTCTGGTGAGTTGTGCTTCTCAGTCAGGAAGCTCATGGCTGTAGCATGATAAACACTTTAAATGCATTCATGCAGCTTTCAGTGTGGGTTCCTCTGCCTGATAAGCCTTAGAGAACTGTGGCATGGAAGACTAATTATATTCTTGCCAAGAGCTTCAACCTTGGGTTTTGCTTGCTTGCAGAAAATAGGTTAGAGCAAATGAAATGCATACTACATGTTATGTTAATAAACACTGTATTTCAGGCAGCTCTGATCTTTAGTCACTGGTCACCAGTCACACATTGTACAAGGGGTGTGCATGTACAGTGTGCATGCAGATGGTACCTTAATCTTTTTGGAGATGTTCTTAACTGGAGTCTCTAATACTGTTTCTGATTTTGCACATTTTGTAGTATATATGTAATTTCATTATGTCTGTCTAGGGAAGTGGGGTCTCTGTGTTTCCTGTCCCTGTGCTTGATCTTGGAGTAAAAAGTTTGTGCTCTAACAAACCCAGCTGACTGTTGTTTGGCCCAGACTGCATCTAAGAATGATGGGGTAGTCCAAGTAACTGGGGGGAAAAAAAACACCCACACTTTGCTCTTCTCCTTAATTATTTCTCCTTTAAAAGTGAAAATTGAAATAAACAAGAAAATCAGCTTCTAAAACAAGATAACTCACCTCATTTTGTCTTTGTATCTTTGTTAGGCAAGCAACAAAGTCTAGTCTGTAGTCATGGTGAGAGGCACTAAGACTGGCCTGCTTGTGACAAGCATTCTACCCTTTGAAATAGCTTGACAATCATGTTAAATGCTTCCACCTACACTAGGGCTTGCGGGAAGGTGCGATGCTGCTGGTGGAGGGAGACAAAGCCACGCTGCAAGGAGTGACAGGAGCACGACTCTTTCTGAGGTAAATGCTTCATTTGAATTGTTACCCTCCTTCAGACAGAAAGGAAGAAAAACTTCTATTAGGCTCCTGGCACTTGCTGCTTGTCCCCCACATCAGAAGTTATTTATTCCCCAAAGAAAAATGGAACCAATGGATAACAGGAGTAGTTTTGTGCTCCAAAGGAGCAGACAGTATCACAACACTCTAGATGATGTCTAACTTACCCACTAAATGCTATGGCTTTACATCTATGATGCTTATGATTCCAAATTCTAGTTACCCTTCACAGAAAGAGCCCCAGTAGTCAGCTCTGTTATCAAATGCCAGGGGAATGCCAGTTTGGTCATGGAACTCCATGTCTCTAATCATATGAACATGACTAATGTTCAAATCTAATATGCATGTGCCATGGTGCAGGTCAGGAAGGGAGTCAAAACTCTGCTTGTCAACAATAAGGGTGCCTTGTTCTATCCCTAGTAACAGATGGAAGAACAGTAGTCCCAGCCCTGGTTAAAGCTCACAGCATGGTTTGTCTTGTTTACAGGGGTAAGAAACCAACTGAACATGAGCCTGGAACAGATTTCAGTTTCCTCCTGATTGACACTAATCCCCCAAATCCGTAGCCTTCTGTATTCTGCAGTAAAAGTTATTACATGGGGAAGACAATGAGGAATAAGAAAAGAGATACTTCTAAGTCTCAGAGGGGGGAACCTTAGCTTTACAAATAAAGATAAATATATATTAGTGGGCTTTTTTCCTCACCGTAATTCGCGTCTCTGACATCTCCTTCCCAGCAAAAAGACATTTCTTTATTGCAACACTTGAGTAATCACAGCTATTCAAAGTCTGGAAGGGTCTGTACGTTCATGCATCCACTTTGATTCCTTCCCCAGCAAAAAAAATGTGACTTTAACACAATTAAAACTGGACACTGTCGGTTGTTCCTGCTGCAGAGCTTTACCTGCTAAATGAAAGAGTTGTTCATTCAGTGTACTCCCACACTTTCATTTTTATGCTATTAATAAAGGGAGAAGTTATGCATTCAATTACTTTTATTTGCTTCAGACTCATGTTAAATATATACAATAGTAATTATGTACAAAAGTGTGCATGTTAAAAATTGTCAGGTTACAAACTTGCAAATCCTAGAAAAGTGCAAAATTGTAAAACATCTTCCACCATGCTGTACAGGGAAAAAAAAAAATCCACCATTAGCCAATATACACACTCTTAAAACATACTGATCAAAACAAAGACATACAGTATACACTTAAAGCACCCAGAGGGAAAAAGATATTGCACAGAAGACTGACAGCAAGTTCATTACAGTGCCTGAAGGCTCATTTTTGAATGTAGCTATTTCCAACACTCCTCAGACCTAAAGTTAACTCTTTAGAAAGGCATTTTTTGGCATTTAAAAATCTGTTTGCAATCACATAATTGCACAAGCTGTACAAATTACCAGAAGATAAGGTTAACTGTTGCAGTAAGGCCTTTGCTTCCACACCCTCATTAGCTTTAGTAAAAATTCATCAGGAAACTGAGTAGCATCACAATTTCAATCAAAACACTGACCAAAGGGAGGTAAGTCTTACACATAGCATTTCTCTAATCTTATATTAAGCTGCTCCTGCATAGTCAAGGCTGGAATTAGAGTATGTATTTGCTTGAATTCTTTTTTCCCCCTCATGGCTTTCTCTAAGCAACAGCTCACAGCTGGGTGTGACCAAAGCAGTACTGTCAGGTGCAAGACTTAGTTTATTTTGAAGTTATTTCAAGGCAAAAAATGTGGCTCCCTTGAGAGGAAAATACTGACCAGATATGAAGCCAAATAAACAAGTAGCTTCAAGTTCAGTTAGAGCTATGATGTGTATGGCTGTAAGTTTTACAATCCAATCTCAAAACATCTTAGCAGCTTTAAACCATAACCTACACTGATAATTATGCTTCTGGGACAGAAGACGTGCTATGAAATTGTGACTGTGCTGAGTATAATCACAGACCTAAGCTCTGAAAATACCTGCCAAATTTCCCAAATCCACTGGACAGAACTAGGAATAACACACAACTGAAAGAATTCTATTGAAAAGAAGTGAAACACATTTTTCATCTGGGCCATTTAGGTCAATGGTAACTAAAAGACAGACACACCAGTCTTCTTCCACAGATGCACAGCAAAAAGGTGAACTAAAACCAAACAAAGGGGACCTTGGACTAAACACTTATAGGGTATTCACATATGAGGTGTCCAAGACTGCAGTAAGGTCAATGGCACTCGACTGAAACTGCAGAGCATGTTATGGTATCACTCAGAGGCATTTCTACATTCAGGCATCTGATGACTATAATAGTGAAGAAAGGGACAATAGCAATTTATCAATTTTTAATTTTTTTTTAAATTTCAGTAGCTTTTGAGAAAACCCTTACTTCCTTCAATAGTATGTGTGAACAAGGGCAATTAGCAATAACAAGACTGGCTCCTTGGCATGGAGGGAAAGATGTCTTTCAAACACTTCAGTTGACCCTAACATTGGCATACAATGAACCCACATGCATGTGATTCCACAAAGACTTACTCTCTACCAATGTCATGTTTACAACTGAAACTGATATAGCTTTTAAGTCAAAAAGCATAAGAACACCCAAAAAGCACTGAAGCACATACCTGAATTTCCATCCAACTAAATATAACCCTATGTAGTGCTTTCTTATAACAGTATCTATTAGGTCAGGCCTTAGGTTCACATTAGGATCTGCATTTAACTCTTAGAAAGGAAAAAAGAACTTCACAGCACCTAGGCTCAGCATTTAACTTAGTCAGCAAGGTGCCTTTAGCAGTGGAAGACAGGAATGCTTTAGGTGACATTACAGAGCATGTCTACACAGACTCTCAATGCAGGAGCAGAGCATCAACATGTCTACAGCCCTCCCAGCTCTAAAGCTCCTTACCATTCCATAATCTATATACAGATACACATTTTCTGCTAAATACATGTACACAGTAAAAGCTTTGTGCAGTATTTAGTTCCTTTACTTATATTTTCTAATGATTTTTTTAATTAAGATTGGGAAAGACTTGCAGAGGAAATGGAGAGGAGGGAGACATGATTTAGGGAAGTGAGGTATACAGCTCCCATTGACTAAGGCAAGAGTTAAAAGACCTACATAGTATTGTGCATTACAGATAAAAATAAATGTATAACTCCTGCAGGACTATCTTAAAGCAGACTGATGTCACCAGTCCCATACAGAATTTTTCCAGTGCAGAAACTTAGTTTTTTGTGTTCATTTAAAGGACAAAGAAAGAAAAATTTCAAGAGGGTCCTTATGAAACAGTCAATTGTCTAGGCTATTTAAAGCCTGGGAAGACTGATAAACCTGTTTTGTGATAATATGCATGACCTAAGATATACCAGAGCGGAAGAAAAGCTTGTTCATGTCAATGTTGCAGATGAGCAAAATAACTGTAATATGGGTGCAGGGTTTTTTTTTTTTTGGGAAGTTGTGGGGACTGTAGGAGTTTTGTTTGTTTTGTTGGTTTGGGGTTTTTTCTTCTTTAATTTCTTCTCTTTTTTAAATCAAACAGGCTTCCTAAAACTTAAATTCCACATTGTGGACTCAGTCAGGAGAAGTATACTTAAAGATTGGGATTATTATTTTGTGCTGGTAAGGTACATGGATGATAGAAGATGGGGTTTCCAGATATCCCAAGTAATAGCTAACAAATATACTGATATAGAAAAAACTTGCATAAGTCAGACGCTAACAAAGAGCAAGCATTTCACTTTCTGTATGCTTGTGTGGTACAAATTCAGCAAAGACTAGATAGGATTCTTCGCTATAAATAAAAAGACAATCAAAACTACTCTCAAGAATTGTAAGTAAATTGATAAAGAGAAAATGAACAAATATTTACTTGGAATAAGGGAGAGATGTCTTCTAAATATCCTTTGGTATCCAAGCCCAAAACTGCTACAAAGAAGTTCCTCAATACTGCTAACTACTTGATCTCATTTATGTACAGGTACGATTTCTGTTTCTTTTTGATATAATTATTTACACCCATATTAACTTCTCTTCATAGGTAACACATATTAAACTTTGATAAAGAGTTGTTTCAAAGAATAAAAATAAGAAGATATCACCAAGAAGATGGTGACACATGTAGTGCTATGAAACAAATGTAAATTAAAACTTGTTTATTCTAAATTCTTAATTGGAATTCTCTCATCTTACAGCTTTACTCTTTACATCTAAATAAATCTTTGTTCAAAATCAAAGGAGAATCTCATTTCACCAAGACTACCTGAAAAACAAAATAGGATCCCAAGTTGTATTGACTTGAAAAAGAAATCAAAGAATTAGGAAGGTCAGTGCACTAATTCACAGTGCACTGCTTAACAGACTGCAATTCAACCACCTGAAAGAGCTGATCAGAAAAATTACTTTCTATCTTAAAATATTTATTTTCTACTTGCCATACAAATAAGTTAAAACCAAAAGAAACAACACGCCATCTAAATGCTCACACTGACAACTTTTATCTTTTATTTAAAGCTGGTTTTAGATAAAAGGCAAAGTGCAGACCTTCAACTGTAGGGAGGTCTTTCCAGAAGGCATCTGGCACAGATGTTCAGTGTGTGATGTGAGTAACCCACATCCTATGGGCCAGGTACAAGGTCAAAAGGCAGCAGATGTTGCTATTCTTCCTGGAGTAAAAGCAGCTCAGAGCTCACCTATCCCCATCCTTGTTCTGCTGCTGCTGCCTTGTGCTGAGCACAGACCAGCCTCAAATCTGAGAGTCCAAGAACAGTCCACATTCCAACCTGTCCCAGGTACTTGTGAAGATCACCCAATGCTTGTGATGCACTGAAATGATGGTATTCACATGTCAAAGGTCTTCATCATAAACTATTTCCTCCCTGATTATTGCAATATTATCTTTTACTTAAACTGACACACTGTATCCAGTATTCCTTAATATTAAACTAGTCAAAATGTGAATTCAGCTGTTGTATAAACATACCTGACCCACAGTAGGATGTTTTCAAACCCTTATGCAAACACGTCTATGCAAGTGCAAAAAAGAAAACTCATGCTCTCACCAAACACATGGAAAGACCCATCTCCTCCAGTTTTCCACTTTACTCTGCTAGCCCAAAACATCGTAATTTCCTCCTCCAGTCCCCTGCAAACAAACACTTAGCCTCATATATGCATTTAGACACAACATATACACATACTTATAAAAACCACCAACTCAATGCCCCAACTGAGTTTTTTCAATTTCCCCTTACACAGAAAAATCTCACATTCTGAGCTGAAATTCTTCTAAACTGCTCTCCAAAGAGCTCCCCTGAAATCCCTTCTTCATGAAATTATAACGGACAACCATACTTCACATTCTCATGTGCAAACTAAATACTTCCAGAGTATCCTCAGTATTCTTATTGGATAGGTAATTGATTAAAAATATTATCTTTCTCTTAGCTATTGCTTATTTGAAAATACGGGACATGGGGTTTAATTTTTTTTATTTTTTTAACATACATGAACAAAACCCTCATCATTCTACCTCTGGAAATTTAATCCTTTCTTTGTAGGTGCCTTTGGAAAATAATTCTTTCTTCCTCCTGACCTTCCAGATGATCCAGTCTGTCCCACTGATTAGTTAAGAATACCGCAACTATGCAGAGACCCACTGGTTCACTAGTCTGATTTATTATTTAATTTACAAAAGTTAAGAAAACAGTGCAACTTCCTTTACACAGTACACTAATCAGTCATTAAGAGGGATTTTGTTCCAGAAAAGAATTTGAGGACGTGAAATCAGTTTTAATGAGACTAACAAAAATTGTAAAGATTATCCTTTAGCAGGGTAAGGAGGTATTACTATTGCTACAAAGTTAATAAATATTGTGCTTAAAGTTAATGAAATGAGATTATATATTATGCAGTTCCTCAGATAGTTCAACAACTCCCCAGCCACAGGGAATATCTGATAACATTTATAAGTGATACGACACACATCCATTTCAATAAATAAATTTAAAAACAAACAAAAAAACCAAAACAAAACAAAAAACAAGAAAAGTGATGGTAGAGGGAAGAAAGGGGTAGCCAAAAGGGAACATACTAGCTAGGTTATAACCCTAACAATCACTTATAGTTTGGCCTTGTACCTGTACTCCCCTTAACCCATGATATTTTCTCCTTTTAACAGACAGACATACATGAATATGCATATATACACATACACATATATACACACATATACCTTCACATGCTGATCCAAAAATTTGTGTTTTTCCCTCAGCACCAGGTTTTTCTAAGAGTATGGGGTTTATCATGTAAATCAGTAACATTATGAAAATGTCAGATTGATAGGAAAATACACACCCTTCTATCATCATGTATTGGTAAACCAGAAAAAAAAAAATAAAAAAAAATCAGTAATGCTTTCTCCAAAACATAGTCTGCAAATGGATACAGTGCATTAAGGATCTGGTATTTTCTTTTACCAGGTCTTAAATGCATCTTCAAAATGGATACATCATCTGTTTTTCCCTGCTTGTTTTTACAGAAAAAAAAGTAAAGGCAAACAACTGGTTTGGTGAACACCAAGCCAAGAAACAAACAGGTGCTATTTTTAATTAAATTATGCTCCAATGTCACATAATGATTCTGCAATGGAAATTTATCTTTTGTTTGCAGGAGTTGCCTTACTAATGAAGCAGACTGATCTTTGACCAATATAAGGATAATGATTCTTCCTCTGTATTTCTACAAGATACTAAATATACCAAGGGATTTCTTGGTGTGTGTCTTACTCTACTTAACAGTATAAATAATTTTCAGCAGCAAGTATTTCCTACCTCCTTCAGCTCCTTCGAAGCTATTAATGTCTGTACTTTAAACAAATTCTGATAATCAAGTAGTGCAATGCAGATGTTCCTTGCAGAACAGCCTAAAACTGGAACTACACAAAAGAAGAAAGCAATAGCTATTTACATGAACAAATTGCAATAAAATGCTCATTGGGCTAAAAAAAATGTATTGAGAAGGTCATAACTATCAGCTATCCCAATTCTGAAGCCAACCATTGCAACTGCCAGAATTTTAATTTACTGGAGAATAACAATGCTGTCAAAGCAAAGCCAAATATCTTCTTTGTGGTCAAAGAGCATCTGGCCCTACTCAGCTTTAAATCAAACGCTACTTATCTCAAATTCAATTAGTAAACTTGGGTTTGGAGACCTGTGGGGTTTTTATTTTCTGTTAGTTTTTTGGTGTTTTTTTTTCCCCTTCCCAAAACAGTTTCAGCAGCTGTTGAGAGAGGGATTCTGCTGTGACCAAGTTAACACAGTTAAGGAAAAATATGCAAGCAAGCTAACTTGCATGAGTACATATGCTTACTACTATACCTCTACCATAGGTTCTTCATCAACAGACTTAAGAATTAAGCCCCTGATTACATATCTATACATTTAAAGTGACAAAAAGATTAAACATGTTTCTGGAATCCGTGAGAAGGTAGAAGCAGCAATCACTTGGAATCTTGAGTGTTATATTCAGTCTCTCCTGCTGAAATCTGGCTGAGCCGTTTGCTTGATCCCCACAGCTTTCGGGAAAGCTGACCTGAGCGCATCTGTTTAAAAGTAAGTCAGAGAAACAAAAGGAGGGGGAAGGGATAAGGTGGATAAATTAAAAAGGAATTCAGACACTGATTCTGGTGAAATGCAGACACTACAATGTACTGCATAAACAAAACTATAACAACAAAAATCAATTAAAAACAAACCAAGAGTAACACTGAGAGATGATTCTTGGGACTGACAAAAAGCAACACACGAAACACTAACCACAGCCTTCTATGACTTTGAACAGCTAAAGAGATATTGCCAAGCAATGTGTACTGATATGACTAACCTACTTCAAATGGCTCAGAAAGTGTTTAGATTGCTATTTTGATAGGCAGGGGAAAAAAAAAGAAGTGAACGTCAAGCAAAAATAAACCAAATGAGAAGAAAGGACATTTTATTTTAGAGATTTCAAACAGATTCCTAGAAGAGAAAAAGAAAAGAGAACCAAGATGCAGGACAGTGATGGCAGAATGAAGGTAAAAGAGAAAGGTTATCTCCTGGTATCAAATTTACAGTCTTCCAAAGATCCCAGGTGAAGCATTTGGGATAAAATTCAAAACAGAGCTTAAACCAGAGTGCCCCATAAGTTAAGACAGATAACATGCAACCAGAGGCCACATTAATCCAGCATCTGGTAGGTCTGCAATCTGACAACAATTTGTAAGAAACTACCTTAATTTACTCCTAAAGTATGAGGTTGATGATTGGCCAGTAGTGATCAGCCTGGCAGTTAATTAGGTTATGAATGTCCTTGCAGTTCAGTAAACAAGATGCATGCCTTAACAACACAAGTTTGAGAACAGTTCCCTGCAACTACTACTGCAAATTTAACAAGTTCAAGAATGCATCATTACAGCAGTAGTGTTCTAGAAAAGGCACAGTGCTGACCAGGATTAACACTAACAGGTGATAATTGCCAGATTTCTGTGACAGCCAAAACAGCGAATTAATTGTCAAAAATCCAAAAACATTTATTTTGCTTCATACTAGATACTGTCATTGTAGAAACACTAAAGGCCAATCTTAATACCAAGCAGCATTTCCCTTTATACACATTAAAGAAGGTCAGTCCTAAAGATCCCATTCTCTGTCTGAAGGATCAGTATCACCATTGACAGTCACAACTACAACTGTCTTCTGTATACAGATAAAATTCTAGTTATTAATTCCTTCCAAACTAAAAATATATCATTCAACAAATAAACATCCCACATATGCACACTTTTCAAATATATTGATCGATGCCATTATAGAAAACTAGAAAATCTGGGACATAATGTTCCTTATACATTTGTGTTTTAAAAAAAAAAATATATTTACATAGGTATTAAGCTTGAATATCATCTGATTTATAAACAGAAAATCCTGAAAAAAGAGTCACTGGAAAGCCTCTACAGTCCAAAAATGAATCCAGTCTTTGAAACTACACTTTCTGCATAGTTAGAAAAATAGATGTGATTAAGAACTGAAAAAAAGAAAACAAAAAACCTTCAGTCTAATGATACACACAAGTTTCAGCCTACAAAAAAAATCTTTTCTAAGGGAACAGGAAGCTTAGAAATGACAGTGACTTTACAACTGATGTTACAAACATATGTTTAACCACATCATAATCAGCTCTTTGTCAAATCTACAATAGAATAAAAGCTGTTCATCTGGAAGTCAGTGGAAACCACCTGTCCATATCCCACAAAACCAGACTACCACTGTGTGAAGCCTAATTCCAATATTAAACTATGTATCTCCTAGCTAAAACATTTTAAAATACTGACAAGTAAGTTTTCTCTGTCTTTACAATGAAAATATAAAATTAAGACACTTCTCTGGCATGTACTAAATGTCATGCAAAAGTGATAATCACACTTTCAAATAAATACATTGCCGCACAACAGAGATCAAGTTATAAGGAGAAGCAGGTTTAAGCTAACTCAAATACTTTGAAAGTCATGACAAGTACTTAAAGCAAAACCTATGTTTTGCACAAGAAAAATTGGGCATATCTATTTGACAGATGGATGCTCTGTATTTGATATTGCAGATGCAGTACCAACAAGTTTATATTCACCATATGGAGCACTGAGCATACTGGGAACCTAAAGAAGTGACACTCTGTGCATTGCAATTAGACAGTTCTAGCAGAAAGAAGTCATATTTTTCTCTCCAATGTCAGTCAGTGCACATTAAAAGATATGTGACAGAAACCACAAAAAATAAAGTAGTTTGCTCTCTTTCATTTCCAATTGTCTTCTGGAAAATTATTTCATCAAGAAGTGGCTGCCAACACTATCCCGTTCAGAAAAGGTTAGCTATTGTGACTTTGCTTATTCAGATGCCAGTGAGAAAGTCTGGAAGTTAGTCCAGCTGAGCTTCACATGTGCGATCCCTACATACCTCTGATTCTTAATGAGAACTTTCTGTAGAGCAGTCTCAGTTATTTGTTTCCCACTGAAAACTGAAACTTGCTCTTAAATTTACCCTGCCATAGAGGAGACCTCTTGCTCAACTGGAAAGCAGAAATAAGTGAACTTCCCACTGTTCGGTAGAAAAAGTTCTTGATGGTGGGTTTTACCTCTGCTGGCTTGCCAACACCAACGATAATCAACTTGCCGTCCTCCAAGCCAACAAGGATGTGGCTGTACTCTTTGGTGACAGAAATGCAATGAATTGGCAGTCGCATGGCTAAGGGGGAGATGCTCAAACTCAGGCTGAAATGAACCAAAAAACCACATAAAGTACATCAACGCATTTATTTGTACATATCGCAAAGAATCACACTGCAGTTGAAATTGCTGTCCATGAGATACACTACAAAAGTTTCCCAAGGACCCAGTTTGCAATTCCAATTATTGTAAACTCCTACAGAACAATCTAATCATATCCCAGAACAGAGCTTCAATACCAAGAAAAGGCATGGATGGGTAGGTCAGCAAGCTTAGACATTTTCACTGAGAATAGTAACATTAGTACCACAGCTGCCCAAATGACAAAGGTCACTCCTGTCCCGAGGAACAGCAGAGCTCTACAGAAAGTAGCAGTAAGCAGAGCTTAGAACTCAGTGCAGAGCTACATCAGGCTTGATCCTGCAGTTGCTGAGCTCCCTGTGACTAATCAGGGGACAATCACAGTTTGCAAGTGTCAGACAGTTCCTCCTAATTCTGTCAGTTCTAGGTGTCTAATTGGGATAACTGTCTGGGAAGAAAGAAGTCTGTTACAACCTCTCATTTTATTTTTGTCCCTATGTTAGTTCCCACTGAAAAGGCTTTCTCAGGAACTCAGGAAAAACCAATAGTTATCACTACAGGTGATGGCACCAAGCAAAGCCCATCTTACACAGCCATGTCTCAATAAGCCTTTATATTTGTATCTCAATAATAAAATACTGATGGTGGCACTTACCTGTAGAGATCCCGTATGGAAAGAAATCCCTGTAAGCTGCCCATCACAATATACTCGCCAGTCACACACATATCTGACACTTCCTCCTTCAGAGTCTCAGAACCCAGATATTTTCCATTGACAGAATAGAGATGCAACGCATTCTTATCCTGAAGAGATCAAAAGTACGTCAGAGGACTGACAGGATAAAGAGTGCAGTATTCTATCTGTAGCTCACTAACAGGAGCAAAGTTGGGCAACAACCCAGAGATAATAATGCTGACAACAGTCTCCTTGTTGAATGATACCAGAGTAGCGATCTTATACTCAATATGTATAGATGCAAAGTCCTGTACAGAAATTTTTGAAGTTACCTCTTGAGGTAACATTGTAACATCTGACCTTTCAAGTTAGTCAATTTTAAGCTTCCTGGAAACACCCAAGGATATAATACATAGGTCCTGTTTTAGATGGATTTTTGTTAAGGATGAAGAAACCCTTGCTACCACTCTCCTCCCCTCCTTCACCTCCCAAAACGAAAAGCAGAAGGGAACAAGTATATTTCCCCAGAGCTCGATCTGAAAGCATTTTTCTGGACAAGGCAATGAATTCTTGATGAAGACACTAAACTAACAAAACTGTCTTAAGTTCTTCCAGCCTGATAATACCTTGGGTCTCTTCTCTCTCCACCTTCCCAATGTATCTAGTATGCCTAGTTTCTCTGTCTTCCAAGAAACTTCCCATGCTCCTAGAAATCACAACAGCTCTACCCTTGTTAAAGCAACTACACAGCTCTTCAACAGACAGAATAAGCTACACTGTCAATCTTATAGCTATGCCTCTAATCCAAAGCTAAGAACCAGCGTAGTCACTGAGCATCTTGCACTCAGAACTTACTGCTCCCCTTATAAGCCTGTTTCTGTGCATAATGGAACTCGTTTCCCCAGTTTTTCAATTCAAAGCAGCTCTTCCTGGAAGATTTGTTTGACTACACTTGAGCATCTTCCCTGCGTATGTTTGGAGATTTTCATGAAACTCACAAGAGCACAATATGCCTGGGATTTATCTTTTAATCAAATGTCACTCAAATTGGCTAGAAAAATATTAAAAACTACGGAAATAGACACTGCATGCTCAAAAGGCCTTTCCTTTAGGAAACAGGTTAGGTATATTTACAATTAAAGTCTTCAGTGACAGAAACAGACATATTCCATGAACCTAAGTACCTTCAGAGTAGTCTTTCCTTCTATGCTGGTGTGGACAACTATATGGCCTTCCCAGGATACAGCCAGATTAGGAACAGTCATCAGGAGAGAACTCTCACAAGGCGGTCGCAGAGTCCTCACGTACTGCCCTTTCCGAATAGCGTGCACAATAACAGTGCCGTCCTGCAGCAACCAAATTTGGGTACAGTTACTTAGCAGGTAAGGTACCACAACACTCAGGGGACTTACACACAGAGGATACAGGGAATATTCTGAAATAACCCTTAACAGGAGATGTGGACTCCTGAGCATTAGGAACTCTGCACAAAGAAACCTTGCCCTCCAAATTATGTACTATAGGCATATGAAAAAACAAATGCAAGCAGGGCAAGAGGGGAAGAACAAGCAGCAAATCAGCCATTTCACAGGTCACATTTTGAGTAGGCATTATCTACAGTGCAAAGCCAGAATTCAGCAGCCTGCCAGTTTAGCACACTAAGGGAGACCTTGAGCAAGCTGCACAGAACCTTCAGGATCCACAGAGCAGGGAAGAAACTGCCCCAGAACTGTTGCTATGAGAAGCTTAAAATCTTTGAGGAAGTTGACACATGTTAAAGCTCATCTGTGCAGAGAAACACCACAAAATAGGTGAGGCCTCTGCTGTGCACAGCAGTTTGAGACAGCCTGATGTAAGCAGGCAGCAAAGGAGATTGCACATATCTCCTTAACATGCATGGCTGAAGAAAAAAAAGTTGTGAAATAGTGACATTTTTTGTATTATTCATAATCAACTTCAAAAAGTGCTTTACGGTCTGAGTAGAGAGGAGGCAAAAAAAGCAAAGTAGGAAGACGCTTACCCTGGATCCTGACACTGCCATATCAAGTTCAGTGCTGATGCCAACACTTGAAACTTCATCAGTATGCCCATAAAGGATCTGTAGTGGCTTAGGTGCCAGGCCTACAGGCACTCCTCCCTGAGAGTAACAAAAAGTGCAATGACACATTCTCTTGCAGCTGAAGGACAAACAAAAAATGAATTTCTGGTATTTTCAGTATCAGTTGTGCAAGGTGTGTATTTGACATGGCCAAAACCAAAGGCATAACTCACTCACTAATTTCACTTCATTGCCTTTTATGTCAGCAGTCCTAATTACTGAAATCAATACAATGAATGAACGTGTAGTTAATGTGTGGGTGTGAGAGACACAGTATTACTCAGCTGACTGGTTTCTATCACTTCAGGTGTCCAGGAGTGCAGGGACCAGTGTGAGCAGTCCCAACAGGAATTTTCACCCACCCATCCACACAGCTGTTTCTTCACCCGTGTATCTGGGTTTGTCCCGTTCTTATAGTTTACTCTGGCCACAAGCACTACCTTCACAGCTAAACTTAAAGAAACTGAAGCCTATTTTATTTAAAATAACAGCAACTCTTCCATTTTCTAAAGAAAAGCAAGGAAATAATCCTTCTCAGTGACTACCAGTAGTACGATATACAAAGGAAATCTCACAAAGCTCATTAAGAATAGTAATTTTCCCATATACCTGGAGAATATCACAACTTTTCTTCCAGTGAGTGTACTGTCAGCACACACAGACATTTCTCAAATCAGTTCTAAGGAAAGATCTGTTCTTAGAGAGCAGGTACAGTAAACAGTTCTGCAAAGAACTATTTGTTCTCATTTTTGCAACAAAAGTTTAACTGCCAACCAAGCCCTGAAAGCCTGGAGCATGCAGGAATATAGAACAAGTGTCAAAACACAGAGCTGGAAAAGACAGTGACACTGCAGAAAGGACAAGTAGAATGGAGCTGCAACTTGCAGCTCATTGTTGCCACTTTGTAAAGACCAAGATAAAACTCTCACAAGAAGAATTTGTAATACATAATTTATGTATCTATTAAATAAAAAATACATTAAACTCTTAAGAAAAAAAAAGCAAGTCTAAAAAAAGAATCTCCAGAGGATGACTGGTTTAACTCACACTGAAGAGACAAACTAAAAAATTTACAACATTTATCCCCACTTGAGACAAAAACATACTGGTATGAGCACTAAGGTCTCACTTTTTTTGGCCATGCACAGCTACTACAAAGTACTTCTTGAAAGAATTGTAAATACTCCCACCACAAAGACAGCTTCCACAAAAAAATAAGCAGTTATGCACCACTCTGTTGCTTCCATGTGCTGATTTTAGTTCAGTGATAAGAACAAGGTGACCCGATCAAAACCTACTGTCCAAAACCTGACAGCTCCCCTCCAGTATCAATCCTACTTGTATATCTGGAATGCACCAATCAGACATGAACATTTTGAATCCGTAACAATGGAAATGGCTTCTCATTTTTAGTGTAAGCACACACATGGATCACACAACCACCTTCACTGTGTGAAAGCACAAGACCAATATTAAAGAACTCTCAAATGCCAGTGTAAATGCAGGGAATAGACTAGCTCCTATTATAGTCACTGGTACTCCCCACAGAGCAAAGACAACACTAAAATACAACTACTGGAGTGAACAACTGCCAAGAAATGTAAAATTCCTATTTTTCCACCTTGAAAATAATCCATGAAATCTTTAAGAGAGCCTCTAAAACAGTGTACTTCAGCTATATAGTAACTAACGTGTATAGTATTTCAAATGGAGAAGACAATGGTAGTAAAATTTCTAAGCTCATCAATTTTAGTGGACTATCTTCCCTGCAAACCTGAAAGGAAACCAATAAAAAACATGAGAGCAAAACACAGAAGGACAAAAACACATTCAGAAACCGCTTCTCAGAGTTTAATAACCTACCTGATGAACTATTTGCCATATCACACAGGTAGTATCTCTGGAGCCTGACATTAAATGAATTCCACAGTAGTCTATTGCCAAGCAGGTCACAATATCTAGATAAAGGAAAGAAAACAGAAAGGTACCATATTTAAGACTAATCTCCCACAGACTGATGACGTAGATACAGTTTGTCCACAGGGTATCCTGCTTTGCAGTCAGCATGAAATACTCCACTGTGCTAAGAGCTGATGAGACTGTATGAAACAATGAAGTCATCATACAGCCAAGTGTACCAATCTGACTTACGCAGCTTTGCTACCTAAAAATAGCAGGCAAGCCTTATCTTGAAACTACATTAAGCCACTGCACCAGAGACTAAAAAGCCATGCTCAAGTATTTCTGTATAAACATGGTTCAAACATTCTGCCACTCCTCTGCTGCTGTTCCTTTATAACTGTATGCTCCTCTGCCCAAGCACACTGACTGTATCTCTATCCAAGACAGCCAAATAACAAGGTACATACATAAAACCTTTAATTTCACAATACAAAGGGTCACTAACCCATGTGCCTGATGTGCTGGCCGACCAGTTTGCCTTTCATAAGGGATGTCACTCTGATGCTGTTGTCCCAATGCCCTCCACTGAAGAGCAGCTTTGCATCATGGGATACTGCAAACAGCTTCGAGGTGATCTCCAGCCCTGGTGCAAAAGGACCACTCATGTTGCGTTGTGTTCTGGAGGCAAACAATGGACAGGTAAGAGTGACCTTAGTTCAAAAATATATGTATTTTGCATTCGCTCTATCCTTAAAAATAAACAAAAATTTCCATCAATAGAAGCAGCTATATTCATGGCAAAACTCTCACTGCATCAGCAGAGTGGAAGCAAGATCTCACTTCAGATATTTTCAGTCTTGTATGCAATTTGATACAATACTTAGCTGTGACATAAAGTAACATTAAAGACAAAGAGGAATATCCTAAAAACACAGTCCCAAGCCACCATATATACCTGCAGTATCATGTAAGAAAGTATGAAGACTGTCTATTTTGGACTCCAAAGTCAGATTTTATGACTGATAATTAGGAAAAAAAGGAAGTAGCTCTAAGAATAAAGTGCCTTGAAATGACACATAACTCTTTACTAGAATGCTGTTACAGATTAGATGGAGCATTGCTGAACATCAGAAGACACATTCTTGGGTGAAAACTCAGACAATGAAAACAGTACAATCCCCTGATTGTTGAACAATTGCCCTATTTCCTTAGTTCAGATGCATTCATCTGCACCCCTCCACATAATTTGCTTACTTGGGATTTGTCACTGTGGTATCTCTGATGAATGTGAAATAGTTGGAGATATTTTTATCATAAGGTAGCCAACCATGAGTTCCAATAATGCAGTTTAGACTTGCTGTTACCTAAAAAAGTTTGATAAAAAAATGGTGAAACCCAGAGGTATATCTTCTGTTTGCCTTGATGGTAGTGGAGCCTGCATAAAATCTAGCAGAGGCTTCTTGAAAATTTACCACAAAGGAAAAAACACATGCGACTCTGTCCCAACAAATAAATAAAAATTGCAGCTCAGATGAGTTAATCTTCATGTGCTACATAGCACCAAAGTAGTATAGGGTATATTCCAGACAGGTGAGAGAAGTTGAGGTGGAGGGACAGGCGGGAGACAAAAATGGAAAATATCAGCTGACCAACCCCTCTCAAACATTCAATTACAATTCAGTCATTTTGTCTAAGCTGCTGCTTCTTCTCTTCTTTGAATAGTAATCATTAATAGTTAATATACTAACACAGGAAATTTTAAAAACATTGTACTACAGTTCCATTTCTGAGGAAGTAACAAAGAAATCTATATATTTCAGGTTATGGTCATCAGATATTTATGAAAAATACAGTAAGAATTTTATATGTGTCCAAATTCCAAATACCATGCAAGTACCATGTTAAGCCAGGACTATAATTCTGACCTACAAAACAGGAATATTGAAAAAGCAGATTCTCTTCAATACAAAACATAGCATTATTGCACTGGAGACAGTAGCTAGACTACATATATATAGATGCAAACAGTGTCCTCCTTTCATGTTTTGGTCATCTGCCATAGCACCAGAACTTGTAATAGCGCAAAAGTTAAAGGAACAGTGCAGGCCTTGGGAGTGTGTATGCACCACATATGGTATAGTTTAATATCTATGGGTTGGAAAGCAATGATAAACACAGCAGCACCATTAGTAACTCGGTCCTGTAATTTTAAATCTGGGCTGCATTGCGCTAGAAAATTGGTTGCTAAATGGAAGTGAATCAAGTGGGCAAATGAAAATATGTCTTGCTACAACTTACAGTTGTGTCTCATCAGCTCTTAAATGTCATTCAGCAAATCAATCTGGTTTCTCCCTTGGAAGATAAATACTTAACTCAGAGCTGACATTTATTATAGGTTAAAGGAACACATCTGAACAGGAGCAGTTAAGAAGTGTTCCTCTACAAGTTGTATGAAAAAAAAAAGAAAACAAAACCAAACATTTGATTGTCTGCAGTGTAAGAAGAGGACCGGCACATGCAACTCACCAAGATCTCTGGGCTTCCCTGAGAAATAAAGGAACGTGACTGATTCCTGGGAACGACAGCCTTGACAATGGGCACACCATCACTGATTCCCTAAGAGAAAGGACATAGTTTTGATCTGATTATATCCAAGAGCTAGAGGACAAACCTAGACCCTGTAAAGAGTAAGATCCAAAGCCTGTGGATTCAGTGTCAGACCTGTATACTACTCTAAGGCACTGGTACACACATACATTCAGTTCATGTAGGTATGCTTTATCCCAAACACTGGACACGAAACCTGACCCTGCCCTCAATCAGTGAGTTTAGCTACCAAGCTCAGTGAGTCCTGAGACACCACCAGTGATGTCATGAGCTTTCTTAGTGTGGTGAATAATTTAATATTCAAACACTCACACAAGCATCCAGCAGGACACACATTTATGGGATTCAACATCTGTGCAGCTAACTAAAGGGACAGGCCTCATTTTATAAACATTGCATTGTAAAGTATTTGCTTTAAAGAGGAAGCAAGTTTATTTTCATCTAGATTGGGACTTCTTGTTTTGGGTATGTCAGAAGTTTCAGGTTAGCCTTTAAACAACTTTGAGTAAACTTTAAATAACTACCTCTATGAAGAATGACTTCAGCTCAGTGAGGTGTTGAAAGAGGTTCAGAGTAGAGGTATCACTTTTAGTTAGTCTCTGCACTACCTCTTCCGCTGACAGTCTTTGTGGATGGGGTTCCTAGGAGGCAATATTTGAAGGAATAACAAATTAAACTCACTTATCAATTTGTTCAATACACAAGGTATTCAGAATCTTAACAGGAAAAACAATCTTTTATGCACCTAATTTCCCTTTAAAGGAAATTAATTTATTTTGAAAATGCATTCTTTACAAATGTTAATGTGGCAGAGACTTAATATGCCTAAAATTATAAACCTTTATCTTAGAAAGCATTTTTTCAGAAGGCCTTTGCAACTCAATTGTATTTAACCACAAAGGTTTGGTTGAGAGAGAGCAAAAAAGCATTACCTTCAACAGCTGACAGGGAGTTTGCCCAAAATTGTTTATCATCCCTTCTAAAGCTTTCTTTTCTTTCTCATCTGTTAAAGCATCCAAATCCACAGCCCCTGGAACACAATCAAAATAATAAAAAGTAGAAAAATGGAAAAAGAACACAATCCAAACCACTTATTGAGAGACAATATGGTCAACCAATGTTGCAAAACTTAAATTTCCTTGCAGCCTTATCTCCTTTTACTACAGAAAAACCCCCACGCAATGCCTCCATTTAAAATACAAGCTGAAAACTTCACACTCCATAGAGAATGTTAAGTGTATCTGTAAGTGCAAGAATTGCAGGCTTTTGTCTTATCAAATGAATTGAATATACTTCATGCAAGCAACACATAGCACACAAAACCAACCCAAAATTCAGCTGTGAAATCAGCAGATGAACATTTGTCTTCAATGTTAGCTCTTAAGGACCTTGCCTTAACTCGTAAACCACAAGAAACCACTTCCTGTAAACACTTTAAGCACATAAATACGAAAATAACAAAAATACCGATAACTTTTAGAAAACCAAAGATAAGCAACTTTAACAGATCTCCTTTTCCAAAAAAATATACTGATTATTTCATGGTATATTACAAGTTATGCTGCCACATTTCATCTGTTGCCTTACCATATGCTACTGCATGGTATGCTCACAAATAAAGTGTTTTCTAATACTGAAAACTCACAAGCCTGATGACAACAACAAGAGAGCATACTGCTTTATACCTTCATAAGTACAATAATAGAATACATTAAGTGCCTCCACTGCAGCTGGTCCCCTCTGCTTGTAGCCAAAAATCAAATCTATCCATTCATGAAGATGAGCAGAAACATACTCAGATTCCTAAAAGGAAAAAATGCTCTTGTAAGAATAAGAGAAATATTGCTCCATCTTGAAGCACTTAGTGTATTCTGTAGAGAAGATTTAATGACTAAACTAAGAGTATGCACATGTTTGGTATTTATCAATGCACAGGGCAGAAACATAAGCATATCCAGGTGTGTTACAGGCAGTAACTGCCAGGTAAGGGGGGAAATTAACACAGCAGATCTGGACTATTGAAATGCAGCTGTGCAAGGGAAGGGAACCTGTTAGTTCCCTAATACCTTATAAAATAATCTTTAAATATTTTAAAGGGACACCTCATCACCTAACATGACCTCTTTCTGCATTTTGTCTCCTAGTGCCTAAAATGCCCAAAAGATCAAATGCTCTTTTGAGCATTTTATCAAGATGCACAGTGCTTTTAACTGAACACTGTAATGGCTCTTTTAATGTCAAATGCAACCACGAGTCTAGTTTGAATGTCTTCCCAGTTATTTTACATTTAAGCCACAGGAACACATTTAAGCCATGTGCAGGTGTATTTTCTTCACAATTACATCATGCAAAAACATCATCTTACCAGAGCTTTTCTGTGTTTATAAATGAAATCTTCTGGGGAGTGGGCCCATTTGGGCAGAACAACATCATTTACCACCTCTTTTGATATTTGAAGCTGGCCTAAGTTAAAACCTAGTGAAAAAATCAGAGAATTTTAAGAGTTACTAAAAAAAATACTTAAAATATCTTGATGGTTCAATAAAGATTAAAAACTGTTCTTTTCTCAATGTGAGTGAAGAATATTGAAAAATTCTTAATGTAAATCTCCAGTAACCTTATCACTAACATAGGAGGTTAAGTTCTGCTCTGAATGTCTAAAATTTTAAATGATACAGAGTAACAATAACCTAAAGCATCTAAATGATTTTAAAGCTGAAGCCTCAACCATAAAAGTAATATCAATCTTTTACACAGTCACTGGCAAACATACCGGCATTTGCTTTACCAGGATCGTTCAAATGTCCAAAACATTTCCACGAATTTATTTGTAAGAAGGAAGTTACTTATATGTCTAAATTATTGTAAAATGAAGACTTTCAAGAAGTCTCAAATCCCACCAGCTATCACTGAAACAACTCTACGTACTGAAATTACTTGAATGTGGGACTTTGTTATTTCCAATTTTTCTAATTTAGGACTCTAGTAGATTGTACCTAGTAGACTAAACTAGCAGCCACACAAACATACAAACCCACTTTTAAACCGTGTAAAAGTAGAGAAAAATACTCTATACAATAAATGTGAATTAAAAAATGGCTAGAAGTCTCATGTTAGAATGCAGGATGCTGTCTTTTCAATCAGCATTATGTATGAATGAAACAGCTTTTTTTTTCCTCCCCTTTTTCTTCTGATGAGTACCGAAACCTTAAAGTCACTCTAGAAGCAGATGACATAATATTGCACTGGAATATAACAGTAAAAATCAGAACAGTAAAAATCTGGTTGCCTAGAACAAATAAAACACCTCAAATGCTTGAAGATGTCCATACTCTATCATCCAATGAACCCAGTAAAAAGAATACTAATCGATCTCTGTTAACTTTTGCTAATTATTTAATCAGTATTAATTAACTTTTTCAAGCACCCTAATAAGCCTGCATGCTACCTAGCATTAGGTAAACATCACTATTTTTAGCCATCCTTAAGCCCCTAGTCTGAATTTTAAACATTTAGACTGCTACCTAACACAACTGGTATCTTCATTAAACAGTTTGAAGGCAGAAAGTTGATTAATGTCTACAATCACACTATAAAGTTTAAATAAGTATTCCGCAGCATTCACAAATGGTTGTAACAATTTTTTTCTGAATACAGGAACAGGTTTCTGTGAGAATATTCTGAGTAGCCAATTTACCATTTTGATTCTCCAGGAACTCTGGAAAGTAAAAGAACTCTGGAATAAGTTCCTTGACATCATTGGGGTTGTCCATGAGTGCCTGCCAGGTAGCAGGAATAGAGTGGAACTGCCTGTCCGCACAGTCAAATCTGTGGACCAGAAAACTCAGGTTAGACTTGGGTCTCAGTAAAATGACAAGGAAGAAACACAAAGGTGTTGTTTTTTATCTCCCAGCATACCTGCCACTTTGAAGCTGGATATGAAGAGTTGTGAAAGGTTCCACCCGAATGAGGTAATGCATGACACCAGCAGCATTTGAGTAGTGTGTCCCATAGTGAAATTTGTCAATTATCCCAAGAGGATCCTCGAAATTCTCATATCTAAACAAATAAATCTTTATAAACACAACTGAACAGTACAGTTCATTCACATGTGGATTATAGTTATTTTAGGCAAAGATTCAAATGAAACGATCACAGCAATCTATAGCAGAAAAATACATTGGGTTCTACTAAACATGACGATTCCAAGTCTTACTTAGATGGTCCCTATGCAAAAGACTGCTGAATGATAGAAATGAACACCAGATGAAGCCTTTACATTCCTGTTATAGTCCTCCATAGGCATTTACTATCAGCTGTCAGAAACTATACAAAAGGGCAGACAGGACTGATTTAGCATGACTTTACACAAAACACGAGAAAACTCCACATCACTAAGCTGAATATTTACTATTGAAGATACTTGTGACAACTTCCTGAAAGATTCTAGACCACTGTGTCAGGATGCAAAAGAGTTTTAACACTCATGTCCATTTCTTTTTCTATTGGCAAACTCACTCTACTGTGCCACCACCTGGCTGATACATTCCTCAGCATCGTAAGAATAGCAAAATTAATTACAGTTAAACATGCTGCTAGAGAACCAACTTCATTACAGTCAGGATAGAGCCTAATCTCTTCAAGAAAATTCTCCATGTTCCAGGTTCTCAAAAGACTTTGGAAGATACCTAACCGCAATCTGGTACAATAACATACTCAGTCCCTCTCCAGCCAAAAAGGAAAGATCACTTCACTGATGTGTGGCTTATTCCTACCTAGCGAGGACTTGCCAAAAGCCATTAAGATATATTTTATTTCAAATTTAATAATCTCTGCTTGAAAAAAAAAGCTGCTGAGTTATTGAATTGTTTCTACAGTCTTTCAGGTTTTTTTATCTCCACATCTGAGAAACAACTGAAAATTTATAACAGTAAGTTTTGTCCTTTCACTGCTATATAACTGAGTGCCATGTAAAGTAATCTGAATGCAGCAGAAACAAGTCAATCACCTTTGCAAATGCATCTGTGATGTTACAAAACCAGTTAATAAATTTTACTGCTACAACAACTTCTTTTTAAAAATGTGTTATTAGCCCCGAGACTCAGAAAAGACAGAAATATAACAGAGTCTTCAAATACGTACTTGTCTTTCACAGTCTTAGCATTCTTTTCATTTACCACACCTATAGGTTTGGACAGATCCCTAAAGACTGCAGGATTATTCAGGTCCAGTTCTTCTGAAGTGTAATCTCGTAAAATCCAGGGAAACTAAAAAAAAAAAACCAAAACAAAAACCAAACAACGAAAGATCAACTTGGGATTCAAAATACATCTTTCAAACCAGAAGAAATACACACCTTTGGCAAAAACGTAAAAATTGACATTTTAAATTACCACGGGATACTGAGCAAGGTCATTGTAAGTACGTCCTGCCATCGTGTTCAGCTGAATAAGGTAGTCAAAGTTGGATATTTCTCTATTCACCCATTTCTGAAAGAAAAAGAGAGATACAATGGAATTCTCTATATCCAAAGATACCACTACTGCCAATTACATGGTTTATCAGTATCTACCTGCCAGAGGATCACACTGGCAAATGAAAGGCACAAGGCCACAGAAATTGTATGAAAGTCCAGATTAAATTTCTCATAATAAAGTTTATTTTGCCTTTGTTTCAGTGATTGTGCTACCTGTATTTCATTGAAATCAAGTTGCTTATTAATGACAATACTCTTTTAAATAGAGGGCAGCAGACAATTAGGAGCCTCAGAATAAAAAAGAAAATGAATACCAGAAATGAAAGGGAAAAAAAAAAAGGCAGGCAAACAGGTATGGAGATAAAGGGGAACAGAACTCTGAAATCCATTAGAATTCCAAGGTCAACATTCATTTATAAATTGTTCTCCCATTGGTTAATAGTACAGAGGAATTTGTAAACTAAATTGCCCTTGCACCTTTGTTCCATTATATTTTAAACGAAAGAACAGACATAGCTGTGTTCAGAAGGGCTCAACATTTGTCTGCAGTAGAGATGAAGCCATTTCATCACAGGTGATATTCTATGTAAATAATGTGGTAGCTTTTATTGTTAGGGGGGAAAACAGAAAAGCCAAAGTATTTCCAATATTTTCATGTTACTTGCAAAGATTTCACCCTCTGAGAAAAAAAATAATTGTGGCATAAAGAGATGGAAGATAAAAATAAATTTACTACATTTAAAAATTTATCCGTGCTTGAGGTAACACAGACATTGACATTTTCTTTTCTTACCAGTATTACTAATTCCCACAATCTTCATGTGTGCTTTGTTGAAAGCTCCATCATGAAAAGGTAGCAAAGAAAATTATTTGCACATCTAGTGAAAGAAATTCCAAAATGTGCACTCTAGATCATAGGCTAAAAAGAGATGCAAGTCTGCTACACACTTTCCATTCACACTGGAATGCCCGTGAAATCCCATCACCAGAGCCTGACTGGGGATTGACCTGACTGTAAACACAAAGCACAACAATTCTAAAAACATGCAGGTGAAAGTTCCGGGCGACACTGAGGATAGAGAAGTTAGCAGTTGCCCTCTAAACACCAGGGGACACCTTCAAAAAGCAGACATACGCTCTAAGCCATTTCTGCTGAAGTCTCGTACCTGCATTAAACCCGAAGCTTTAAAGAGCTCCTGCGGAGATCTGGTCCCAGAAATATTTGGAGAACGCAGTGACAATATCCGACTGTATACTTTGTTTCGTACCTGTTAGAAAGCATCATGAACCAAAAAAATAGTCTGGAGATTGAAGATGACAATTAAGTAACTTATGGGCTAATTAAAATATGAAATAAGCAGGATGTGGTTATACTTTCAAACACTTTGATCTCCTGCTGCATGACTCGTTTGGACATGCATGGATGTGATATCCTTCACACTAAAACCAAACGACACAACATTTATTACAGCTACTCAGATTTGCTGAGTATTTAAAAAATGCAGGCTTCAAGACATTTAGAATATCACCAGTGCAATTTTAGTTAAATAGTTACTCTGTATGACAACAGGGAGGAAAAAGAACCATCTTATTTTATCCATATTTTCAAAAGTAATCAGTTGGAGGTTTTCACACACTGCAATCCAGTTTTCCATAATGGCTATATCCAGCAAACCTTGTGCCACTAGACTTAAGAGTGTCATGAAAGACACCAGACTCAAACACGGAAAACTTAAACGTGACCCTTGTGCTAATTACATACATTCAGGACATTGAGGAGAGTCATACCTCCTTATTGAAGTTGAGGAAGTAGTTAGTTTGATCTGTAAGGAAGATCTCCAAAGCTGACCTCCTCAGGTTGTACCGACGCAAATGTATCTCTCGAATTTGAGAAAGGTGCCATTTGAAATCAAAACCTACCCCTAGGAAGAACATTTGGATTATTGACCTGAAGTATCAAAACTCTTCACATAAACCTAGGCCAGTACCACTGCCAATCACGCCAGAGTTATTCCTAGAAAAGACAAATTTTGCATCTGCCTCGATCAAGCATTTCTTAAGAAAACATTAACTTCGGCTATTGTTGTGCTGAAAAAAAAGGAAGCAAGAAGTATCGAGTGTAAAATTTGTTCCTGCTTTCTGACTAAATACACATTTTAAATGCATTCTGTTGACAAAAAAGTATGAACTGACTGTCTTTGCTTTCTTAAACATGTTCAAATAGAAAAGGCTTCAAATAGAAGCTTTTATGTTAAAATTTCCCCGAAGGCTGATATTTTGGTATATTGTTTTGGAAAATTTTACTATTATTGGTCAAACACTATACTTATTCTATTAAAGTTCACTAGATCAATATAGATGATTAATGTTTACATACTACTAAAAATACTATTTGTCAGGGAGAACAGAGAGGTGTCCTTTATGGAGAAAATGAGAGGTAATGACCATTTTTTAGTCAGCAATTTTTTTAATAAATTATTTTTTTAAAGAAATACTAAGAATAGTGAATCAATTTAAGAGCCCAGCAAGTACAGTTCCAGGTTCATGATTCTGAAGGGATCAGTCAGCCACTGACCATCAAGTGTAATACTAATTTGAAGTGCAGATAAACTTGTCTCTACAATCAGTTTGACATTCATTCTCAAAACATCAAACTCAACCCGCTAACAGCAGAATGCTGAACTACACTGAAAATAAAGATACTGACCATGCTCACCTTCCTCTTTTTCAATGCTACCATCAAAGAAATAGATGTGGTGGGTAGTGATCTCCAGCCTGCCAGGTATCACATCTATTACTGTAACAAGTTCACAGTCTTCAGACAGTATTAGCTTTTCTTTCTGACTTTCCTCATCCTTGTCATCCCTGCAAAAATACCACTAAGGGTTACAGCATAGTGCAGATTATACAGTTGTTCAGGTATTTGGTAAGATTACACTTCAGAAAAGAATCAAATTTAAATGGCATTAAAAGTACCATGTGAATGATTACATAAAGCTATTTTCATCAGTAGTCTTAGGTGTTTCAGACCAGACCACAAGTACAATTTCATAGCATCACTCTTCAGGCTTGATATTTCAGTCTCAGGTACAATGGTCTTAACTACCCCTGAAGTATGAAAACATCAGGCTGCAATTCCCTTATTTAATTGCTAGGTGCTCAAATTCTTTGGCCCAGAGCACAGCTGAGTTCCAGTTCATGTGTCTTAAGTTGCCTCCAGAGTTAATTTGCTACAGTCTATAGCAGGCATTTAACCTTTGAAGTACAAGAAGATGGACCAGCACCACTCAGTGCCACAGCTCTACTGGACTTGAGAAGCACAGACACATACAAATATATGCACAACATTATATGACCAGGGACTGAAAAAAATTATTTGCTATCCACCTTCCCTCCCCACGCCTTTGTTACAGTCACACAAGTGACACGAAGGGAGTACAGCAGGCCTTCTCTCTGGAAGGCTCAAATTCTAGTCACTCTAGCAGACTGCTGCCAACCAAGCAAACTTTCATACTGTGCAACTGAGGGTATAGTGAATGGCCATGGCAAATATAGACCAGAGCCAGTCCAGTCTGGTCTATGTCCTTATAAGGGAGAATTACAGCTGATGTACATAGCAGAAAAGGCTCAACAATTCTGTAGCTTCAGACCAACTATGAGCAGTAAATCACCAATGAATCCTTAGAAACATCTGCTCTGCCTTCTTTTCCCTCAGGTTTTCATGTCTCATTGTTGAGAGTGCTAAAATCAACACCAACTTTTCTGCTGATCAAAACTGCCTTGGATTGGATTGTTAAAGCCAGACAAAGAAAGAGGGAAGTTTTGTATGCTAATTAATCCCCACTTGCTTCTCACTCCTTACCCCTAGTGCAGAAGCAAATTTCAACTGTTGTATTCTGCTCTACTTACAGATTGGAACTGGCTGTTGTATCTTCATCTGGCAGTTCAAGAACATCATCTTCCAAGTCACTCACTTTCACCTGCTTCACCACCTCCAGAAGGAGAGACTCACTAGAGGGCTGTGTCTGGTGCACACCTATCATAAATAGATATTACAGCTCAGAATATTTTTTGTGATGAAACTCTTGGAAATCTAAACTACTAAGTGCATAAACACACATTTCTTAAATCATAAACTCTAAAAGGTTTTGAACAAATGCTGCCTGCTTACTCTGATCTCATTGCTTCTTTTTCTTGAAAAAATAATCTTATGCAAGAAAGCTGTGAGTGCGCTTATTTTAAAACAAAGGAGTGGTTTGAGTTTTTTTGTTATTGCACAATAATAACACATTTCAATGAAAAAGAAAATGAATTCTAATCAGTAGGGAGATGCTGCTTCAGGTCAAAGCACTGTTATGATATTATAGGCATTACTATAGATGAAATAAAGAAAAATTAAGATTTAAGTATCTAGCATAAACTTCTTATTAAATACAAGGAGGAAAGTATTTGGTAATATTTGGTAAAGATAAACGAAACAGCAAATAAAACTTTACCTAAATTATCTCTCAGGTCACTAGCATCCTGATGAGAGTTGAAGTTGTAATTCTGCACAAGTTTTAGTCTCATACGTGAAAAATTTTCCACGTTTGAAAGTTTCCAGTGAACAGGACGCTGCTTCCTGGAAAACAAGAACATTCATTAAAACAGTTAAAAGAAAATGAAGACCTAAATTAATTAACTGATTACAATGGAGTACATATTTAGAAAAATCCTGATCATCCATTTGAATATTATAAAGCATACAAAATTAAAATGCAGCTTAATGCTTTTATTTCCTATTGCAGCTCTAATCATCAAAACAGAATTTACTTTCACAGAACCAACACAGTTAGAAGAGGCGTTCAAGATCATCTAGTCCAACCATCGACCTACCACCACCACAATCAATCACCCCTAAACCATGTCCCCAAGTGTCACATCCAGATGCCTCTTGAACATTTCCAGTGAAGTGTGATTTTGAGAGTCAATATGGTAACTTCACCATCTCTCTGGCTAAGTTTATTCCCACGCCTAACCCCTCTTTCCTTCCGTGAAAGGTTTTTTCCTAATATTTAATCTGAACCTTCACTGACACAACTTAAGGCCATTTTCTCTTATCCTGACATTTGGGACATGGCAGAAGAGGCTGACCCCCACCTCAACTACATCCTCCTTTCAGGAGCCTACTCTTCTCAAGGTTACACAACTCCAGCTCCCTCATCAGCACCTCATTAGACATGTTTTTTTCTAGACCTTTCACCAGTATCACTGCTTTTCTCTAGATACACTTCAGCACCTCAATGTCTTTTTTTAAGTGAGGGGCCCAGAACTGGACACACACTCGAGGTATGGCCTCATCAGGGCTGAACATAGGGGGACAGTCACTTCCCTGGTCCTGCTGGTCACTATTTCCAATACAGGCCAGGATGTCATTGGCCTTGGCCACCTGGGCACACTGTTGTCTCATGTTCAGCTGGCTGCTGACCCCAAGTCCTTTTCTACTGAGCTGCCACTCTTCCCCCAGGCCTGTAGAGTTGCCTGAGGTTGTTGTGACTCAAGGGCAGGACCTGGAGCTTTGCCTTGTTGAATCTCGTGCAGTTTTCCTCAGCCTACTGATCCAGCCTGCCCAGATCCCTCAGCAGAGTCTTCCTGCCCTCCAGTAGATCAACACTCCCACTGAACTTGGTGTCATCTGTGAACTTACTGATGGTGTATTCAATCCCTTTGTCCAAATCATTGATAAACGTGTCAAACAGGACCAGCCCTGTTTAACAGTATTTTATACTGAAATAAATCAAATTGGTTACACTCTCAGCCAATGGCAACTAAAAGACTTAAAAAAAACCCCTTATCCAGAATTTCCCAAAATCTATGATATGCAAGATATAGTCCTAAACAGAAATAAGTTTCATGCACAAAACCTCAAAAGTCTCTATTAAGTGTATTGTTTTCCTACAGAACCACTGATGTGAAAGATCTCTCAAAAAGTTTTTCCAGCTGCTTCATTGATAAATAATTTTCACTTGTCATTGAGCAAGAAAATGTAGTATCCAGGTAACCAAATCAGCATTACACTTCAAACTTTGCATTTTGATAATTAAATGCAGAAAACATTGTAAAAGTTCCATTCGGTATTCACTTCACATCTCAAGAATGGTTATCACAGTCGATTCGACCTGGTTCTAACTATGTGAAACAGTCACTCATGTAAGCAAAGTCCTTTGAAGCATCACATACAGTGTAATAATTTCCCTCTTACCTTTCAGACCAAGGCCCACGTTCAGAGAACAAGTAAAGCTGGGCTGCCCTCCACTGTCTCAGAGTAGCTGTGTGCTGGTTACTCAGTTGCTTTAGCATACTGTTGTACCGCAGATTTTCCTGTCGAGCCTTTCTGCTGAATGGCTCCACAAAGTGCTCCTGAAAGACCATTGAAAATAAATCTAGCACCAAAGTGACTCTGACCTTTGAGAACAGTTGTGTCCTCCAAGAATCCTCATAAAATAAGAAGCAACAAAAAAGTTTACCAGTAAAAAAAATAAATCTGTCATTTTAAGTTACTGTTTATGAGAGAAATTTTAAAACACTTGTAGTGGAAGAAATAGTGCCAGACTTTGATTTAGAGATGCAAAGAAAACATCATCAATGCTGAATCCCTGTGAAAGCAATTTTCATCATCAGAAAATGGTCAGTATCAGAAATCCCACTATAATAGGCAGGATTTTTTCTCAAATTCTAGTATTTTAGAATATGACTCGTATTGTGTTTTTCCTGTAGTTACTTGAATAAAATGGACTTACTACAAGCTTCTTTGTTAAGAAAACAAAGGGAAAACAAGAGTAATGTAACTTCACTATGACATTTTCTGTAATTACCAGTTAATTCTAATGCTAAAAATGAGTCTTGATTTTATACAGAATGGTCAGACTAGAGGCAATTTTTCCTCACATTAAATGAGAACTATTCACTGTTTTAAATGTTTTAACTGTATTGAAATAAGAGTTAAGAAGAAACCAAAGAACTGACTCAGCTCATAACAGAGAACAAGTTTTAGTAATTCAAAACACAAATCAGAGTTAAAGAAGATACCGCTTATAGCTTAGCATAATTCTGGGTTGCTGCTCTACAAGAAAGGCCAGCTATACTGAAATAACTTTGCTTACAGATAAGACTCTTAGAGAGCGCAAAATTAAAAAGCGTATTCTACAAATGCATATGGTCACACTTCCCATAAAATCTTCAAACAGTTAACCTGTCCACAATCACTTGAATTGGATCATCCTGGAATTAATTTTCTCCATCTTTTAGAAGCTAACTCTTGAAACAGCTCTTTTAAGAGAACCTTGCACTCACTCAAAACCTTACCTGAAATTTAAGCTTACTTTCTCCTCTTTCCCGGTCTCGTTTGTGCATGTTCACCATAAATGCTTCATAACAATCCTTCCAGTAAAGTGCCATCTGCTCATTATCATGTTTGAATGAATTCTCTTCATACTGCTTCATATTTGGAATAATCTGGTTTCACCAAAGCAAAATAAAAAAGCACAACATGATTTCTGAATCGGTTCTTCTGCTTTCATAGCTGAAAGGGGAGGAAATGATACAAAAAGTATCTACTACTTACATATTTGTCGATATAAACTTGCCACTCATCAGAGCTGCAGTATTCTTGAAAGTCCTCAAAGAAAGATGGGCTTCCATTGGTAGGAGGCAATGAAGGGAGATGCAGGTTCATGAAAAGAAGTTCATAAATCTTGGATACCAATGTCCGAACAAGGGGAATCAAAAATGAGTAAGTTTCTGTCCTCTCTTCAATTGACCTACTCAAAATACCTTCCAGCTTCCCCAAGAGGTAGCATGCTTCAGGTTGGCTCTCAATTACTTTGGTCTGTAGGAGAGTGTTTAGTTTGGCAGCTGCCATAGCACATACCTACAAAAACAAACAAAAAATGAATGCAATCTTGAAAACAGTAATTTTGAGCACCTATCTTTTTACTGCCACTAGTACCTACACAGTGTCCCAACTTCAAACAGCTTGCCTTCTACTTCTTTGACATGCTCTGCAGGTGCACACCGACTGGATGTGGAGTACACTTGCAAATGGTAAGAACCAGGGAAATATCTTCCCTACAGAGGGATAAAGGACTGCTGTCAGCCTGCTCACTGCTATGAACAGCTCTCCCCACAACAGTTACATCAAACATGCCCGTAAAACTCAGTACCACTTGAAGGAATTTGTAACAAACCTGTAAGTTATCTTGAGCAATGAATCCAAGGAGCAACTGGACTTGCACCTGTGAAAGCCTAATTGCTTCTGGGCCAGCGGAGTACCAGACTGACAGGCTATCCATCAGAGTTACTAGTTCTTCCAAGAGCTATTGCAGAAACAGAAGATTTGCATAAAATGAAAATAAAATACATTGTAGTAAAATAAACAGTAACTACTCCAGCTGGAGACACAATAATTCCAAAGACCTGAGGAAGAGGCTGTGTTCACACTTCTAAACTAACCAAACCCAGAAAATTACCCCAGAATACTGCAGTTAAACCACTTATTTCTGACTACAAAAATCCATCTAGCCTACAACGTTAACTCAAGTATCTCCCCTGACTGAAGCCCAAATCAGCATATAGTATATATGCTTATTGTTTTCTTATAATTTAACTCCAGCAAATGCCATTTCCTTAGAAGAGTTAGACACTCCACTGTAGGAGGCACTCCTTTCTGTCAGTATTCAGATACCAGAAGTGATAGACAGAACGACAACCTTCTCCTCACCATTTCAGCCTATATATGGTACACCCATTATTCTGTCATCTATTATTTTATTACCTTTTCTGTCCATAAATTTGAATTAACTAGTCCATCTGCCTGCAGGAAATCTTGTACAATTAGCAAGAGCTTGAAGGCATTCTCAGCATGTGTAGGGAGAGCTTTTGAATCTCTGTTGTCAGTGACTGACCATTCTAACATCTTCTCCAGCAAGCTGCACAGAAAACAAAATCCCAAAGTAGGTATTACAGGTTCTAAGTGTAAGTAGCTTTGAAAAAATCCAATTAAGTATTTAATTGAATCTCTTAGTCTGCAGTGACACAACTGCCATCTTCTTGATAAGCCAATGAGGTAAAACAGATTGAGGGGCTCATGAAAACAGCGATACAGTTTTAAAACCTTATGGCCACAGGACACTACTAAATATGTAGTGGAATATAATTCTGACAGTATGTGCAGAGAGAACAAAAATAAACCTTATTGGGAAACACCTACCCCTTCCCAGCTTCACTCATGTCCCTCATTTTTTCTATTTTTCCTTGAAAGGGATAGAGATACACTCACTTGAGTTTTATTTCATCAGAAGGTCGCAACAGCTCATTAGATATCCCCAGTTTGGTCAGTGCAGAGAACACCTGCCCTCTCTCAATCCAAGCATCATCATCAGATTTTTCAATACCTTTCCACATTACACACACCAGTATGTCTGTAAGTAGCTGTATGAGTTCATTATCACTCCCCTATAAAAGAAGAGAAATATTTAAAACCCTTCTAGTGTAGAAACCCTTAAACACATTTCTTGCTCAACACTGCCCCCCTGCTTGCATGTTCTAACGCTTTTTAAACCTCCGCAGTCTGAAGTCCAATTGCTAAATTCATGAAAACACACACATAAGAGGCTGTGACTTGCTTTTGTTGTATACATACTGCCTTTAGCCACCCTTGATTTTTTCACAGCAAGTATGCTCCATGCCTCCTCTGGAAGATAAAGGGTGTTTAAATGTAGAAAGGGGAGAGGCAGTTTGCAGTTATTGCTTGTAGTTTCTTGTGTTTGGGGCAGGGGGTGTTTGCTTTATTTTTTGTTTTCACTTAAAAGCTATCCCAACCAGACAATCAAAACAGACACATTCCAAAAGGAAGTACCCCTGCTCACTATAGAAGAGCCATATTGTTTGCTTTTCTGTTGGAAGATGGGAGGGACAAAAAAAATAAAAAAGGACAATGATTACTCATTTGGGAGATTAAAAGAATAAAAAGAAATCACCAACAGTTAGAGAAATTAGCCACATAGGGAGTGAATGACTTACTCCTTGGTTTTCCAATGAAGATAGATCAGCAGTGAAGCCCACATCATTCACAATGCCCAGCTCTTTGTCAGGCTGCCCAGAGAATGGTTTTGTGCTCTCTGTAGGTGATGGTGTGCTGGGCTGGCTATCTGTCATCTGATTCCCAACATCACCCAGTTCATAGGAGTCAACACTGGAGAGATCTAAACTCAAATGTGAAGGATTACTGTGCCACAACTCTCGGTCCTCTGAACTAAAAGCCATCTCTACTGTGGGTGCATCTTCCAGTGGCATAACAGAGAAATGAGCAGGAACATCCAGGGATTTGTTGTCTTCTAAACTCCACTGATCAAACAGACCATTAACAGATGCAAAGCTGCCAGCTTTGTCTCCCTCAGTCTTGTCAGGCTGATGCTTCTGAAGCTCTTCAGCAGGAGGCTTTTTTTCCTCTTCCCTGAAGAAATCAGCCCTGTTCTCTTTCAAGCCAATCCGGACCTCTGAGTTTTCTTTCAGGAACAGTCTAACCAAAGTGTCCTGCCAGCCCAGTTGCTGAGAAATCTGTTGGGCTGCATCCCCTTGGGAATGCAAAAGGTGCAAGATCTAGGGATAGAAGACATCCCATATATACACATTAATTTTAGCTTGCAACTGCATTCATCTAGCTTTTTCATGAAGTATTTTAAAATCTTACTTTTTTTAAAACCCCATAAAAAGAGCCAAAATTGGTTAATAATAATCAAACAAGCCACAAAATAATTTTTTTCTCATTAGAAATACATTTGAGGAAAAAAGAAAAAAATTCTCAGGAGTAAGGGAGAAAAGCAGCTATCAAAGCATATGGGCAAGTCTTCATATTGTCCTGTAGCAATTCCCACAAAAAGCACTTATCACAACAAATAATCCTATTCAACAACTAGGCTACTAAAAATAAAAATCTGGAATAGTAAATATGCTTGATTAGGAACTAGTAATTAGATACAGTTAAGAAACTGCAGTATTAATAGCTTTCTGATAGTGTATATTACAGGTTTACTTTCTTCACTTTGGAAAACCTTAACAGAGAATACAGTGCCTCACAGCTACATTCAGTACTGCTAATTCCAGGGATACAAGCCAGAGAGCTCAGTTTAGGAAAAACTCACTGCTTCTTCCCCATCTCTTCTCTGCATCCACAACTGCTTTTTTGATGTGCAATATGCCTCACCAAAATAACATTATAAGAATACAAACAAAACTTTGATCATGGTTTTAGGCATCCTTTGAGCAAACTCAGTAATTCAAGGAGCCTACTATCTCAAACCTGTAGAGGATACAAGCTATTTGAGAATCATGACAGAGGCTTCGCTTTCTGTTTCGCTCTTTAAAACAACTTGAATACACAAAATTCAATAGTAAGTCACAGATGAGCTTAATTTCTAACATAAACAATCACTAAAGAAAACAGTAGCAGCAAATGCCACCACTGTGCTTTCAAAAAAATAATTTAGCCATCACAATGTGCAGTTTATGGGCTTAAAGGAAAGTACTCCAGTTCTGAAGACGACAACTAACCTTTCTACAGATAACCACTCTCATATTTATATCTGATCTATGAGCCAGATGCACTATGGCTATGAGGTCTTTATAATTCACAGCCGGATCTGTAGGGGAGAAAGAAAAAAATACAATAAATGATACCACAAAAGAGAATGTAACAGCTAAATATTGAAAATTGCCTTACAACTCATGTCTACATCCAGGAACAGGAAAAGGAACAAACTTCCAGGAACCAAGGAAACATTAGCTGGGACTAATGGGAACTTTGCATAAAAGAGCTCTACAAGTAACAGCTCCGGTTTTCCTGAACAAAAACCAGAATGTCTGCCCTTGAGCAGCACAAGTGTACTAATGTTAGACACAACACTTGCCAATTACCTGCATACAGAACTTGGTTAAGAAGGTTTTTAATAAGAGAAACAGTAACTGGTGATTCATTCAGAAGGAGCCCCAGTCCAGAGTATCCCACTTCTCTGAGCCTCATACGGTGCTTACTACGTTCATAAACTTTGGTACATTTCAGCATCTCCTCCACAATCTGAGAGGAAAAAAAAAAAAATCGACAAAAATGCAAAATAAACACAAAGAATCATCCAGACATCTTAAAGCTGTGATATAACATGCCTGTCCACAGTTTTTAAAGTTTATTGCATAGGCTAACAACATTGACTCTTGTTTTTTTAAAGATCCCAATGCATTACTTCAGGAGAACACTAATTCCTTTGTGACAATGCCATAGCTAACATACCAGAAGAAATCAGAAAAAAGACTAACACTTGGATGATTAGTATCTTTGCAATCACATCCTCTTCTGCAGTCAGACCATTGAAAAAAATAAAATTATGCTCAACTAATTAATTTAAGAACTTATCTTTCCATTCATTACCTTGAACACAAGTTCTCTAAGCCTGTCAGAGTATCTTTGATGCAATAATAGAGCATAAAGAATATCAGCATTCCCTGGTTCAAAAAGCAGTAAAAAAAGCTGATCTGGAGTTGGACTGGAATGAAGTAGGTTGAAGAGAACATCCAAAATTCCGCAGAGCTACAAAATTAAGACAACTAAAATTAATTCACATTTCATTCAGACTTCATGCTGTTTTAAAAAAAATTTCTTGGCTCTTAAGTTTACTCTTTGCTGATTAATAAAATATTTTGTTGCTCAATATTATTGTATTTAAACAATTTTTAATACACATTTTCTCTATACAGAGCACCTTATCAAACAGTAAGTAGAGCTAAAAAGCAAGTTCAAGATCTGTTGATGTCTACAAAATAGAAACTACATCATTACATTATCGTGATCAGATAAAGGTCAATTCATTTGGTTTTGTAAACAAAGACAACTTTGCCAAAGGCATATCCTACCTCACCTATATCTACACAGAACCCATACATCAATTAACATTTTGTTTGTGGTCTTTTTCTTCTTTGTTCCCCCTTTTTATAGGCACACAAGACAAAATTGCTAAACACCAAGAAGCAAACCCAAAGCATGTACAGTTTATTAATTTATGCCATGTTGGATACCTGCTCCTCATCACTGGTGGCAGCTATGTATCCTACAATGCTCTGCACTTCTTCATGTGTTCCACCTTTGCTCAGGAAATATTTGATGAGTCCATACAGGGATGTCCGTATTGTTCTCAGGTCATCAGGAGCCAAATCACTGTCTTTACAACCACTCCTATACACCAACAGACCGGAAAGACAACCTCAGGGAGTTCTTCATGACTTATTAATAGCAATTTCATTGTGCTAGTTTTGTAATTTTCCAGCTACGCAGGTATCATACATGAGTCTTCAATTTTTACTAAAGTCAAGCAGATGGAATTTAGCAAGTCCATAAAAGCCCTGAAATGTAGACTTGTACTGACCCAGAAACAGGTCAGGATTTCAGATTCCCCCCTCCTACTCTCTGAAGGAGAGAGTGAAGTTTATAGCCAATATTCCTTAAGCACATGACTATATTCATAAGCAGATATAAATGATCAATACTGAAAAGTAAAATTCAAAATTCCTAAAGAAGTCCTAATTCAAATTTTACAAGTATACAAAAGAACTTAAAATTATAATGGAAACAAACTACGAATTGATTTGCCTTATTTGAAAACAAGCCCTACAATTTTGTAATTTTAATGACTCTTAAAAGCACTTTTAGTGTCACTGACATAAATTTTATATAATCTTAACTGAAAAATTCAACTCAAGGAAAAGTAGCAAGGCAAATGAGGAAAAAATTAATGTAATTTTGTAAATGAAATCAATCACTAAAAGTCAATCTTCAGTTTTATTTATTCATTTTCTCACTAGGATACAATAAATGAGGACAAGTCAGAGGTAGTAAAACTCATACCCATAATAAATCCTGAGTGTGTCTAGAAGAAACTGCACACCATACTTCTTTCTGAAGAGTCTCCTACTGTCTTTGATGATTGTAGAAAGATATTGTATATGACCTACAATACAAAGTTTTCTTTTAGAACCTAAATAAAGATTTGTGTCCAGTGAAGAGTACTGTCTGCACACAGTTGCCCAAGGCCAAGAACTTACCAATTCTGAAGGGGAAGTCACCACTGTTCCAGATACTGAAGTCAAAAAGTAAGTATTGATACATCTGCTGTAAAAGCTGCATGTTCTTTTCTACTGAGACTTGTTCTATCAACAACTGTACAGCCATCAGGACATTCACATCCATTAAGATTCTTGGCACCTTGCGAAATGACAACAGGTGTTAAGACTCAAAATATTGAGCACTCTGATAAGATTTTATTTTAAAAAAATCAAGTTTCTTTTATCTTCTACAGCAATGTCTGCTTCCATTAAAGCAATACATGAAACACAAAATTAGTCTACCTTGAATAACAAAACAATGCAGTGTCTATGTCAAAAAAACAGTAGATTAAAAAAAGAGACAACACTGTATTTCACTTTGCAGATCAAATCCAACTTCTCATACCTTTTATTCTTTCAGAAACACATGAAAGAAAAGCACTTGCTAAGGAAACCTTTGAAGACCATCGCATACTGATTACATTCCAAAATAATCAGGACCTCATCCATAACACTCATTACTAAAGGATGTTTCTCAAGTTTGCTCACCTTCTGTAACAAGGCTCCTAGAGTGGCAACTCCATGGGAGTGAATGAGATTTTCTTGATTAACGTGATGCCTCTGAATAAAATGTTTTATCATCAAGATGAAAGTTGCGACTACGTTCTTCTCCAGACGCGCTTCTGCAAAACAGAACAGTAGCAGAAGTCTTATGGTTTATCACTGGATTACTGCATAAAAACAGAGGGGAAGAAGTAAAATCAAGTGTTTACACTCCTCACTATTTCCTGAAATTCTCAACTTTTTTGTTTGTTCCTTAGCTGTGGACTGTCTTTAGATTTTTCCTGTGCATAATCACAGTCATTCCATGCTTCTCCAGAACAAACTGATCCCAGTCGCTTCATGCACGGCTGCATGAAAAAACTTCTTTGTTACAATCTTTTGCGTACGCTGGAATTATTTTCCCTCTGCAGTTGCGAACTGACACTTTCCAGCCATGGTATGTAAACAAATTAGAGACACAGAGAAAAAGATCTATTTTTTTTTTTCACTTTACTCCACCATATCATATTTAGAAAAACAACAAAAAAATGCTGTTTTCCCTTGCAAAGTCTGATTTTCCGATTGTTTCTATTAAGGTCAAAGTTCTTAATATTTGCAAAGTTTTAGAAAGATCCATTCTTAAAGCTTCAACTTCTTTTAATTTTAATCTTAAAATTTGACTGTGTACAGAAGAGGTAGAACCCTGAACATTTTACTTAGAAGATAAAAGTTTGGTTAAAGGCTAAACAGTTCTCATGGTGCTGCCTCCATGTGGCTGTGTGACCAGCACTCACACTGTAGGAAGGCTTCTCCTGTGGATATTACTAGGTTTTACATCACACATAATTTCTCAAAATAATCACAAAGGAAATTATAAAATTACATACCTTTATTGTAATAGTAAATTGTGAAAACAAAAATAATACTATTAAATATAGCTAAACTTGAAATATGTTATCGTATTATTTTTACGTGGTGCTGAAATCCTGGTATTCAGGACCCCTGTCAGACATCTAGGAATGGAAAAGGCCTTTCAGCTTTACACAGGTACCCTGGAAAATCCAGTTTTCTGTCATTCACAAAAATACTCTTCAAATCAAGTTTAAAAATTATTTCAGTCCAACTGCACTTTCCTACCTGATGCCTTTGTGGATGACACCACCACCCACTCTCCCTCTACAGGAGTTACAAGTTCTGGAGGTAGAGTTTCCCCTTCAGACTTCTCAGGCATCTGTCCACCAAGAAAACTGATCTGCTCCAGCAATGGAAACAACACATTTATTCCACCAATACAGTTGATCATATCCTAAATTGAGAGAAGGAAGAAAAACACTGCCATAAATAAAATCTCCTAAACTACATCACAAAAATTTACTCCAAGTACAGGAAACCTTATGTAGTCACAAAACAATCAGACTGTCTCACAGGCCACTTTGAAACTAGTTTGAAACACTATCTAACACCAGAGTAGCCCCAGTTTTAGCCATCGCAATCACATGGGCCTTCCTGTCAGTTCTTGTTTCCAAAGTGCACTTTTACATTTTCTTCCTTCTTCCCCCATAGAAACATGGGAAACTGAAGGATACAAGTCACAGAACAAATCTTGTGCTAAATATATTTGAAAAACAGGAAAAACAATTTTGATTTCTAAGTTACTTGCAACAAGCAGTAAGCAGACGAAGATACCTGCTTTAACCATATTCCTGTAAGATGTCAACTTCAAGCAGTTAAAAAAAATAAAATTTTTGTTTTTTAAAGTAACTTTACACATACATCAATTCTAAGCCTCTCCTTAAAATTCAAACCTCCTAAGCCTCCTTTTTCCCCCTCCTCCTCACAAGCAGGCATAGCACAAGACTGTCCCTGGAGGTGTTCAAGCAAAGACCCCACATGGCACTTTCTACCATGGTCTAGTTGACATGGTGGTCATAGTCTTGATGTCATAGTCAACATGTCTTGATGTTTTTTTCCAACCTAATTGGTTCTGTGATTGAAACAATGCTTTTTATTGTAAGGTATAATACATTCAAATCACAAGATCTCAAGAAATGATTCACCACTACTTCAAATCAATTCAAAATAAGGGTCTCAGCAAGCTAAGTCGGAGACACGTACTCAGTCTCAGTTTAGTCCAATGAAAAATTTTGCTCTGCAACAGTTTAACAGCCAAAAAAAGCCCTACATCCTGTAAGCCAGTCTATTAACATGGGAAGGACATCACTTTCCCTTCCCAGACAGACATTCTGGGGACAGGTGGAGAAAAATCAACTCTTTCTTCTCCATTATTTTCTACCTTTTCAGTTGTATCTCTGCTCCATGTGTCTTTACTATGGCCCCTTTCCAGTCCATACATTAAGGTGAGGTTAAACAAATTGAACAGTGAAATTAAGATGTTTTAAAATCTGGAAAATTTATCTAATGGACAAAGATTCCTGTGTTTGTTGTGCAAAAGAAGAGGCACCAAAATCCTGCACCTTTTGGAAAAAGAAATCAAAGTTGAAGAGCAGAACACTGCTAATCGTGGACCACTGGGAGCAGTAACTGTGGCTCCCTCTAGGCTCCACTTACCTCCTCATGAGCTCCTGGCCAGCTCCTGTGGTTTTCCCTCTCTAGTCCTCAAGAGGATCTTAAACCCCATTTTGCTTGTTAAAGAATGTTTCCCCTAAAACTTAATTCAAAATATTCTTTCCCATAAAGCTAGAGATAAAAACCACTTCTCATCCTCTCCCTTCTTCCCACTATTGGGTGAAGGGAACAAACCACAGTATTTTTAGACTATTCACATTATAGCAAAATTAACTACCAAGTGTCTGAATTTTCTAATATTAGTTAAGTGACTGTGGAGATAAGCACAGTGCATATGCACACTGTAGCTCCAAGAGTATTTCCTTATTAATTAGTTTGCTAGTACAGTTGATTGTTCAATTATCTTAAAAAAAAGGCAGCTCATATCTATTTGTTCATACATTATTCCTCAAGATGCAAAACTGCAGTATTCCACTGACAAGTCACAAGTGTTAACCCTAATAATCTTAATCTAATTCAGAGATTAAGATGACAAGAAAGCCATGGCAGAATTCCCTAGAGAAGAGAAAATGCTCTCAATACACTACATACATTCAACATAATTACAAAGAATAGTCAGCTACCACAAAACATCTTCATACACTATGACAGTAAAAGCAGTGGCCCCTGTAAACTGCCAATACATACTGCTCCAGCTACAGCATTAGCCCGTTAATTCTCATTATAATATCCTGTATCTGCTAAATATAATTGGCATTACGCTAATAACATCCAGCATTCCAAAAGTTAAGCGAATGCACACAAACCCAGGTTCTGCTTCTTCAGAATTCATTTACCTTGATGTCCCAGTTCACTACTTTGTTTCCAGTTAGTCTTCCATGCAAAAGATTTGCAGACAGGTCAAGACAAATTGGGCTTCTGCAGGCCTGTGAAACAAAGCAGTTATGGTATCATTTAGGAAACAAGTTATGGATCTTTGAATACATAAGATTTCAGAATGATGCCTAATGTGTTTCAGGAAGTTAGTGCCACTGTATTGATAAAACAGTATTTAAACAATGTGAAATCCACAGAACATCATATACACCATCTTAGACTTGGCATTCACTGTTGTGTACAAGATAATTCTTTGCAAAAGCCAAACATGAACAAAATCTGCTATGCCTGCACAAGAGTACAGTTTAAGAAAGCTCTCACTGCTCCATATCTTGCCATAACAACCACAGAGTAAAGAAGGAACACTCAGCTGCTCTGTGGAACAGCAGTGCCAAAAAAAAAAAGATGACCATCTAGAACATATTCTGAAAGTAATCCATGCTGTGAAATCAAAGACAACTTATTCACTGTTTCATACCTTTGGTGTATAATGAAGTAGCACCTTACTGGGAAGATCTGCTACTTCAGCCTCCTGAGACTTCCAGGGAGTTAAACAGTTTGGACCTATAAAAATTACATATACAATCACACATTTATAACATACAAGCGTACACCGGATATTAACGTTGCCCTTTACAAATTTTACACTACTACAGTTTCTTGCAACAACAAACAGGATAGTCTGGACCATACCTATTTAAGACATGCTTTGAAGGAGTTTCTAATGAATGACTAAAATAATTCTTTTCACAGGGTCTGCTTAAAAAGCTGAATTACACAAAGAAAAAGAGGGGGGGGGGTTATATATTCAAACAGCTCTAACGTTTGTCTTTTCAATTACCTATATTTGCCACTAAACTCTGTCATCAAGCCCAAATGCCCAGAAAATAACCAACTCTCAAGATAGTTTTGTTTAGCAATACAAAATATTTCCTTTAAATAACAGAAAAGTTTCAATGCTGATCTCTAGCCACCTCAAGTCATTACGGAACTTAACATCTTAACACTTTGAACTGTACAACATAACTTTCAGAATATTTTTTTTTAATAGCCACTTCATTATTGGTTCTTATGTAAAAAATCCTCAAGCACAAATCACTTTCAAGTGGCCTATCAAAGCAAGGACAATACTTTAAGAGAGTCTCAACTGTAAATTTACATGTAGGCAAACAGCAGCAAAACTTAAGAAGTTCCAAGTGAAAATACTACCTAACATTCTGATTTTGGCAGGTTTGTACATACGGTAAAAAGATGAGCTTATGCAAATACAACATTTTTAAAAATCAAGCTTTGTACAATACTTATCATTACATTTTAAGTTTATTTGTTGTAAGGTCTCTCACTTAGGTCAGCTCTGTAGCGCTACCTGACTGCAAGTTCTTCACTATGTGTCTGTGTAGACCAAAGCTCAGCGGAGTCATGTTCGTAAGTCATTCCTTTTATTCCACTAAAGCCACTACAAGCACCACTTACCTGCTAAATATAATGCTTTCACCTGAGAAGGTTGCAGCGCTTCATGAAAGATGATAACTGACCCAAGTTGGCCTTCCAAAGATGTTGGACATCCCCATTCACTGTCCTGAGTCCCTGCTGAGATCATCTTGGTGATGAGCTCTGGTTTCACATGCACCCCCCCCCAGTTTCCTGTAGAGAGAATGCCCCCAAGTGATGTCCGGTGGGGCATAACAGGGGAGGAGAAAGGCGGGTCTGGTATCTGAGATGGAGGAGGAGTTGTTGTTCTTTGACCAGCTGAACCAATGCAGCAAGAAGTAAAAGACTGGAGAATCACATATGGAAGAAAGAAAATTAAACACGCACTGTAAATCCAAACTTTAAATCTGGAGACTATATCCAGCAAATCTGAACTAAATAAATTAAACCAAGAGCAACAAGTTCTGGTGAACCCTGAAAAACGAGAAATCCATCACAGTAGGCCATAGAAAAAAGAGCATCTACTTTTCACAACAGCAGAGAATGCCCTCTTTCCAAGTAAGAGCCATTTGATTACCTCAACTGGTGCATGACCTCCAGCAGGAGCACAGCATGCCAGATACCCTGGTAAACACTCCTCTTCTACGTTATATTCCAAAATACTACTAGCCCAGCATATCCACCACCGCACCTTTCTCCTATCAGTTATTCCATTCAAATAGATGCTCTCATGGTAAGCTTACTTGCCCTACTTTTAGTATCTCGATGTTTACAGTGCTTATTCTCCAGATGGGCCAAAATCCAGAATTTTATCTTGCAATGAAAATAATGTTGACTCTTAAGTTTTAGACTCATTTTACTGTTGACTGCATCCAATTTAACTGTGTGTTCAACATAGTTAAAAAATATCAAATTAGAACTCAAAAAAAGAGGGAACCACACTGTGTTGTAGTCCAGTTTAAAATAAATTTGTTCCACAAAAAGATGAACAATGCTTACAAAGGAAACAAAACATGATATAGACTTATTTTGATGGCAAGTGAATTTTTTTCAGCTAAATGCATTCATATTGAAAATGGTCAGTTTAACTGCATATGAACTGTCTCTCCAGCTACCAAAGCAGGCATAAGAGTATCATATTAAGGAAACATTCAAAAAAAGTCAGTAAAAAAAGTTACCACTCAAAACAATAGGGAACATTCCTCATTAAGTACTGTTACATCAACCCTACTGGCTGAGCTGTGATTTATTATGACTTAATATCAATATGCTCAGGTAATTATTTTGAGGAAAACCCCACAATCAAATCAAGGTGATCTAGTGGGGTTTTTTTGTTTTGCTTTTAAACTGAGATGACAAAACAAACGTTGTTTAATGGTTAAACTCCAAAATTTTAGTCTGGACAGTGTCCAAAGCTGAAAAGAAGTTTATTTGCAAAAGGCTAAACCACAAAACTCTTACACCATTTCCAAATTAAAAATGGCAGCTCATTGTTCTGTAAGAGCTTGTCCCAAGAGGGGTATGACACAGAAGGGAACTTACTTCATTCATAGCAGGGAATCGAAGTGGGGCAGAGACCTTCTGCTGTCCATTGACGTAGATATACACAAGGCTCTGGCCAAAGGGCCTCTTTCCAGGCACATGAACAATAGTTATGTTGTGCTGGTTAAGCAATACAAAATAATTAAGTCATCATTAAAAACAGTGAAATGACTACATGGAAGTATTTAACTTCATCTCTATTAAGTGGGTAAGGAAACCACTTAAGAAAATAAATCCAAAGCTCAACTAGAAGATAAGACCACCTATCAGCTGCTTCCACTTTAAAGTAGTAAACATGTTATACGTAAACAGGTTTTTGAACGGCAAGAGATACAGCTCTTCCATAATAATGCACATCAGTCTTTAGGTATGGGAATAGAAAGGGTAAGGCAGAAACACAATAGGACAGTTTAGCTATTCCCATAGCGCTGCAACTACCTGTGCTTGTTACAACTTCATATTAAAAAAAAAAATCTCTAATGCTGTATCCAGCTTAATAATGAAAAATGCCTAATAACACAGGCATAAGTAAGCTCAATCAAGGACTAATCTGCATGAAAACTGCTAGCATTATTTAAGATTAAATCTGTTCATACGTAACAAACCACTGAAATACAAAATAGACTATTTGTAAAACAACCAAAAACTAGAACTTAGACTTCTGAGCTAACAGTACTATCCTAAACACAGTGTGTGTAAGTATCAAATCTTACCCAGAGAGAATCAAAAAAACAATGGTCAGGCAGCATCACTGTTGCATATTCCCTCTTTGTGCAAACTGCAACCACCAATACCCCAGAGCATGTAATAAAGGCTTCAAATCCCATACCGCTTCCTGTAAAAAAGCTGTAGAAAGAGAACAAAACAATCAAGATTGGCTTCATCAAAACTTCCACCTAACAGTACACTCACTAAGAAGAGAACCAACTTAAGTTATTTGTTGCTGGTCCAGTATTTGCTAGGTGACTGGTTGTTTCTCTTGTTACACCAAAAAAAAAAAACCCCAAAAACCCAACAACAACAACAAAAAAAACACCAACAACCCAAGAAGACATTTTGTTTGCTGCTGTACCCAGAAAGTTAAATTATATCAAGAACTACTTATGCTAATATTCACTATTGATTCACTACGAAGGTGTCTTTTTCACTGTGCTCTTAGACAAAAAAAGAGTTCATTGGGGTGGGGCTTCTGGGCAGTTGGTGTTTAATGTTGTTTTGTTTAAGCAATGAACCTTAACACAAATTGGAGTTATGGATATTGAAACCATAGACAATAAAACATTATAAATGAGAAACTACACATTTTTTGTAACATAACCTGGCTCAGATGACAGATAAAACTGCTCCCTTTCACAGACTAAGCATTATGTACTGCACTCTGTGAAACAAGCAGAAGTGCCACATGTCACAGAGTACCACATGCCAGGTGAACAGATGACCTAGATCTGTGCTGCTGAAGTAACTAAAGTAACTGTACCTATAGAGCTGCTTCCTCTTGCCACTTTTGCTGGTCATGCCTGGGTCCACCTGGTCCTGGTCAAGGCAGAGCCAGGTGTTGAAAGAGAAGGCAGAGCCCGGCCACTTGTGGATAGCTGGCACTGCGATCCCGGCCATGCTGTGGTGCAGGTTGAAGTACTGCAAGGCACTCGCCATGCCCTGCTTGCGGGCCATGGCCAGGATTGCTCTCATTGCTGCCACCACGTGAGGGTGAGCTCCCCGGGGCTCCTCAGGCCGCAGGAGCCGTATCAGTTGCAGTAGTTCTTCTGAGCCCATGGACTGGCTCCCCAGAGAGCTCAGCAGGGCAATCAGGTTCTCTGCACAAGTACAATGCAGCGCAGAGTGGGAGTTGAGCGTCTCGATGATACGGATGACCATGTTTGCGTTGACACACGTGGCACGGCTCTGTCTGTTAATACAGCAGATTCGCCTCAACCAATTTGAGATGAAAATCTGCAGCTCATGAGATTCTAGTTCTGGAAGCCACTGGATAAGCAGCAGTAAGGGCTGGACATTACTAATGCCTAGTATTCCAACAGCCATGTGGTCACCTTCAACAGCCTGAAAAACAGCAGAGAACTCAGGCAGGAAATCACAACAGAGTAGGGCTAGAACTACTGTTTAAAGACATAAGCATTTCTGTATTCAAAGCAAGGATATCTCACCATATTCATGAGTTCTTCCAGCAATTCTCGTGAAGGTTGACCCAGTGACTTTAGTACTTCATATATGTGTGCGTAACCAATCCTCTCCTTGAAGACCTCCTGAGGATAAAAATCCCAGTCTCACTAACAAATAAAACGGACAAAAATTGCTCGTCTACTGCTGCAGGTTCTAATTTAACAAAACATTAGACACATAACAATCAGAAGGCAATAAAAGTGTTTTGCAGTTCAAGAATCTCTTTTTGGTAACATGTTCATTGTACTGCCTCTAGAATGCTGCAGCACACAGATAAACAAATAAAAGTTCAAAGCAGTATTTTAATAATTACCTATGCAAGAATAAATTGCTTTGGTATAACACAAGTGTTAGTACTATCAAAAAGAACTAACAGCTTCATTTTTCAGTGCAAACTATAGCATGAAGTGTTTACATTGAGAATTAGACCTATTCAAATATTCACCTTTCAGTCAAAGATTTTCTTATGCCAGTTGATTGAAAACTACCCACCCCAAACACTTGAAAAAAATTAGAAGAGTATTCCAAGGGAGTTCTTCTGAAAATTATTTGATTTTACATGAAAAAAAAATTAAATAATGAACCAGTGGAGTTCATGCTGTAGCATTCATCCATGGTTTAATTAATAAACAGCCAACATTTCACAAGGAACAGATACTCTTCTCCAGGCTGTATTCTGCACCAGATTTTTTTTTTAAAGAATAAATCTGTCAGCAGAAGTGATTGCTTAGGTAACTATGGAAAGAAAAAAATGAAAATAGGTACAGCGCAGCAGAAGTACAACTGAAAACTCTTACTGACCCTTTGTGAATTCCAGCCAGTCCCCACCTCCAATATGTAACTCCTCCCAGACTTTCCAGAGTCAGTGGAGAAATAAGCACTCTGAGTAACACTGTGGAGGAGCATAACTGACCCTGCTGCTTGTCCCTGCTTATCCAGTGGCTGATTATGAACAGCAAGGAAATCGGATGACTTGCACTATTCCTTCATGTTCTACTGTGCAGCCACATCCCTCTCCCTGTGCCAAGATCAGGGACTCATTCAACCAAGGGTTGGATCTAATGGACTCAGTAATCCAGGAATAAAGACACTGTTTTTCCATGGGCTTAGCTTCCAGTCAGAATCACAAACTAGCCACAACCTATTCATTTTACAAACCACAAGAATAACTACCAAGGAAGGGCAGGGCAATGGCAAGACCACTATGTGGACAGCAATACTGTGCTGGGTTATTTTAGTTTAAAGCCACGATAAAACTACAACACAAATGCCTGCCTGAAAATCCCTCCAAATACTCATTGAGTCTATTCGACACAGTCATGGGACAAGTTACAATGTGCTTCCTTTACAAAAGTTCCAACTGCTATTATACTCAGATCTTTCAGTTTTGATAGTGTCCAGGCATTAGATACCTATGCAAGGATAAGAAATGCTAATCAGCTGTCTGCCATGAATGGTGACTACAGTCTGCTCTCCATTACCAAGATTCAACAAGATATTTTGATAAAAACACTAACTGGAAAAAAGATCTACTGCAAACAGACCTCTGCACATACACTGTTACCTTTGCAGCTGGAGACTTGTGCATTACTGCTGTGAGGGCTTGAATGGTTGATACTGCCAAGGAGTCCAGGTGTCCCTGAAACACCTGAAAGTAGCAGGTACAAAAGTCATAAACAAATGTCCAAAGACATTTCAGCTCCACAATCAGTACTGTGTCCTCCCACCAGGAGGGAAACCAAGAGTTTGGCAACATGCTTCAGAAATCATCTCCCCACCAGTTAAGATTTCATAACCCCACAGCCTACAAGGAATTACATCACAGTAGACAACTAGCCACAGACTTCAAGAGGAGAGAAGCATTTCCAACACACACTGCACTTCAAATATTCTGAGGGACAAACAAGTTTTCCTCATGCGTCCAATGGACAACCTCAAGAGGGAGGGAGGAAAACAATTTACAAACGTCCTGCACTATGTGTGTGTTCTGCTGGACAAGCAGGCACCTGCAGTTCACATCAAGTGTCTTCTTCTCCGTCCAAGGCCCTACACACCAATGCAGCACACACACACAGATTGCAAGAGGTAAGTCACACAAGCACAGTTAGGTGGCTGCCTCACCCTTAGTCTCATCGCATTGATCAATGTCTCTCTCCAATTTAAGTAACCTTTTGAGCTTTTTTTTTCCATAACTCTTGTTTATATTGATATTTCTATGGTGTTTTTAAAAACAAAAACGTTGGAGTGCTATTTTGTATCCATCAGTAAACCTAATTAGCAATACTGTGCAAACAAACATACTGTTTCATCATCTGTGAAATATCACATGCATCTCAGACATATTTTGAAAATGAAACGTCAAGAATTAGAAGACTGTGTTAAATGCCAAGAAACATTCAGATGCAGGTACAGAGAGTTGTGTTGTGTCCAAAAAAGCCAAAGTTATTAGTTAAAAATCACAACTTGTAGATTACCATCCCTTTTATTTAGCATTTCTTTATGTTTTTAATCAGAACAAATAATTCTAGTATAAAATTAATACAACAATTTGCATTTGAACCTTTCCATTATAATTGGGAAAGCAAAGCAACAGGCTATTCCTACCTCCCTGATTCAGCCTGTCCATTGTTTTGTGAACACCTTTTCTTGATGACAAGCAAAGAATCAGAACACCAAGCACAACCATTGAGACTCACAAACAAGGCCCCAGAATCCAAAACACCACAGTGCTGAGACAAAGAAGCAAAAAAGAGGAAAAAGAGGGGGGAAAAAAATCACCACTAGGTTGAGAGAATTTATTTGGATTCCATTTATGTACTTCACCTTTTCCTTAAAAGAAGCATAACTGAGGCTCAGTCTACTGCAAATATCTGCAGTTTGAAGCAGATGAATAAAACTTGGGTTGAATTCAATCCATTATTCAGAAAAATAATTTTGCAGAGACAGAAAATACTGATGTGTGCAGCAGTAAAAGTCCATCTTGCTGCAGAAAGCTTAAAAGAGGATGGTTAAGGTGAAGCACAGGAATCAATTTTCTTGTGATTGTGTCTTGACTTTAACTGAAGCAAAATATAGTTTAGGCAGGTACCTGATCCTCATTCATTTCTGTCAGTAATTTGTTGGTAAGGTCTTTCTCACTCTTGTCTCCCACTTTATTGTTAGCATTTAAAAACAGCTGTTAGAAAGAGAGACAAGAATAATGGAAATAATTGCATTAAACAGTTACCTGCAGCCACACCTGTGGAGGCTGCCTTGGATTTGTATTTCACATGCCAAAGGAAAAAAAGAAAAAAGAAAAAAAAAAGAAGGAAAAAAAAAGAAAGCATTCTCACACTGGTGAGACACAATCCTTAATTAAAATTATTCTTCTGTTAATTATTACAATAATGAAGATATTTTTGTAATCACTTTTTTACCCCCCCAAAATCAATGAAAATATGTAATTGCTGAGACAAAGGAAGATCTATATGGAATTCATATTGGTCTCTGGCTTAGCATCTGCAATTTAATTTCCAATACGCAACATGATAGGAAGTTCTCAAAAATCGACTTAAAAGAAATACAGACAAGAGTGGGGCATTGGCAAAGAAATCAATGCAGACATTTCACCATTTTCAATGTATGTTTCACTGTAAGTGAAGGCTGAAGATACCTAGAAAGAATATTTTAATCTTCAAACAGCACAGCAACAAAATTTCTGGGGCACACAGTCTTTAGGTTAGAAAGAAGGGCAAAATAACTGATATCACCCTAAGC
>VXAU01002870.1:84749-113847 GCA_013399695.1 Formicarius rufipectus
GTCAAGAGCACTTAAAAAATGCAAAATAACTATAATATGCCTCAGAGGACTAACATTAACAAGTAGGGTATTAACATTAAACAGAAGCAAATGCTGACATATTAAAAAAAAAAATCCATCACGTTTTTCCTATGAGTTACTCCATTTCTCACAATATATGTCGTGAAAAGGAAAAACAGATTTTTATTACAATGTCCATGTGGTTTGAATTCTTCCATTTAAAAACTGTTCTAAATTAATTTCTCCTTTTTTTTTAAACCAGGCCTACTGCTAGAGGTCAGCATGCTTTGCTATAAGTTTGACCTCTGAGAGAGTTTTATAAGTGAGCAAAGATTCAGCACTGACAAACCAGCTTGTTAAATGACCCTCAGTACAGAATAAGCACCTCCTGATACCTCCAAACTACAGTGCCCCTATAGATATCACAGGCAAAAAGCAACATTCAGATCATCAAAAATTAAATAAGCAGTTTTAAAAGTTTTTGTGCATATGTCTAACCCTACATCATAGTTAAGGGAAGAGAGCTTGCCCATGAGCCTTAACGCCAGCAAATACAAAACAAAAAATAAAATCAAATTTTAGAAGTTTGCTATACTGCAAAAGACAAGGAAGTATTACTAGGAATATAGCCTTGAAGGTCTTTGGGCTATCTGCGGCAGAAATAGTGGTATCGATTTTCTTTACCCCTCCTGTCCATGGAATTTTCCTGCACTTCCAATTTGCTGAAGATCCAATAGCTTCCTGTTTCAGATGTGTGTGGACTCTCCTGCTATCTACAGAGATGCAGAATGTGCTTTTCACACATAGCTTGCTTAGGAACTCAGCAGCAAGTTTCACAAATAAAGAAAAAAGATCTAGAAATACAGTCTCCACCCCTAGCTAATAAGCAGAAATCCCAATTCCACAGGTAAATTAATCTCTGCTATTTGTTTTGAAAAAGAATTAAAATAGAGTATATTTGGAAAAACAAACATATATCTAACACCTGTCCTACCTCAGTCCTCTCCCCACTTCTCATCCTTGGGGGTATTTTGAGTGTAAAAAGTTAAAAAAAGAGCACTATGTAGCAAACTGGTAGCACTGATACCCAAGTGCTCACAGTGCTATGTGAGACTGTATCACAGGAGAAAAACTAAAAAGAGCTTATCTTCTAACATACCTACAGGCACAACAAAAATAAAACCAGCAAGCTGCAAAAACAGAGTAGCTGTTCCTGCTTTCTTAAATTCCAATTCCTGCTTCCTTAAATATGAGAGCAGAAACTTAGCTGGACTTTCCATGAATGGATAAACAATGCACTAATGATGATTTTAGACGCAGCTAAAAAAGAACTTTCTTGACGTTTCTGACACAGCACAAGGTTAATACAAAAATAGGCAGATTCCCAAACAGAGGAGGAGAATGGAAAGGTCAAACAATGCATTTACAGGAGATAATAAAACCACAAACACTATTCAAAACACTGCCACTGAATATAGTTACAATTAAGAAATTACCCATACACATTTATTTTACTATATCACTGCACTGAACTATGTTCTAATTCAAAATGTAAATGGATTAAGAAAAATATTGCATACAACCATGCAATTGTAACAAATTGCATTAAATTATTTAGCATCAGAAGAGCTCAAAACAGCTATGTCACCAATATACCACAAAAAGGGAAACAAAATATTACAGGGAGTTACATCATATCTGTGTTCTTTTACATGGGGAAAAATGAAGTCTACAAAACAATCGGTGGAAGACATTAGTTTGCCAATTATGACCATCTGGGTTTGAGACAAACACACTAAAACCCACGTAGAAAAAGAACAATCAGAGAACATTTTTAACAGCTTGAGCTCATGTTTTATTTCAGCTACACACAGGATTCAAATATTTTGAAACACAACGGCACATCAGCAAGATTTTTTTTTAATGGAAAAATACGCCACTGAAATTAGAGTTCAGATCTCCATCTGGCAGCTGTTTTAAGTGACTTCCTAGTAATCCAGTGACAGAATATAAAAAACACACAAATGAAAAAAAAGAAAACCAAACCACAACATAAAACAAAGAGGCAGGAGGGACTGATTCCAGTCACTATTGTAACAGATTTTAGAGATGAAAGGGCTCTGTAAAGGTATTTTGCTCAGAATTCAAAATAAGCATTCATTGCTTTAATCACCAGACTGACAAGAGGCATCTCTGCCCCATTAGTAATAAAAGGCAGATTTTAGACCAGCTTCGATCTTTGAGCATTAGTGGCTCTAACCGATCCAAAGTTTTACTTTCAGTGTGCAGATAATTTAAAATTGCTTCTAATTCAGAAGGAAGATGAAAAGATAATTAATATACTTGTAATATTACAAGATGGGCTTTGTTAAACATACACCGATAAGGGAAAACTTACCTTGCAGTTCTGCAACAGTCGAATGAGATGCTCAAAGCAATTACTGTTAAGGAAAATTGCCTGCAGAACAGGCCTATCTGTGCAGTCTAACATGGCTGTGATGGTATCTATAAAATTAAAACAGAACTTGCATCAAAGACAAAAAACTTGTCAAATCCATCAAGCATTGTTTTCCTGCACATTACATAATAAACATGGAGAAAAAAATTATACAACGACCTATATGATTTGCATTTTTTGATCAAGAATGACATGTGCTTCAAGCACAGATCACTAGGCCTAGAGCCAAACATTTTGATACTGTAAAAATTATCACATAGCCTACTATATCTGGAGAAAAATTCAGCTAATGAATACCTTTGATTGCTTTGGGGCTCTGTTTGAAGTCATTGACAATTTTGAGTACATAAAGAACTTTACTTTTTTTGAAAGCACATGAAGACTTGCTTCCTCAATAAGCAATTATTCTGCATTCCACAGTAGCCTTATACCACAGCATTCCCCATGGCCTCAGTACTATTCCTCAGTTTTCATGGAAGTATGGGAAAAGCAATACCTTTATTTCCCATCCTGAACATCCAAGTGCAAAAAACAACCCCCTGAATTCTTACCCAAAAACTTAAACCCAACTATTTCAGACTATTACTTTTGGTCAATGTTTAGAACAATGACATTTGAGAAGTGAACTATCACAAAACAGCAACAATGTGGGTATTTTATTACAGAGTAGTCTTATTCTGCAATTACTGGGGTGCTGATGAGTGTCAGATGTTGCCTGGTAACATTTTCCTTTCTTCATGGAGACCAGCAGACTATGAACCTTGATGGTCTGGTTAAATGGTTAAATATAATTTTTTCTGGGGATTTTTTGGGGAGTGTTTTGTTTGTTTGTTGGTTGGTTCATGTTTTTTGTTTTGCCTTTTTTTTTGGTAGTAAGTGATTAAACTAGAATAGATTTATAGTGACATCAAAGAAGAAATGTTAGAAATTTTTCAGTCACTTAGTCAAGTGAACATTTATTGGTAGAACATTCGGTTCTATTACTATCATGGTTCAATCTTTATTTGCCTCACAGTTGTTGACAAGAAATATTCAAAGGAACTGGGTACTCACTCAGCATTTGGATCTGTAGTGCTATAAACCTGCTCTCCCACTGCCTGCATCGTCTTGCATTAGGCAAAGCTGAATGGTCTGAATTAAGCAACTTGAAATAGTTCTCCAATATTGTACTTGTCTCCACTTGACGCTGGTCAGAACTGCTGGTTAGGAGGATATGGACAACTTCTGTCAGGCACTTCAGGGTCAGCTCTGCCTTCCTGCTCACTTCCTCAGGGTTTCTGTCATCCCAGTTGTCACAGTCTGCTAAAACACGCATCAAGACTTCCATGGTGGCAGGAGACACTGCCTGAAGAGCATTCCTCTGAAACCCATCAGGCAAAAAAATTATTCAGGGAAAAATAATAACTGAATTTTAAAAGAAACCAACAAGCCAAACTCTTCAAACGAGCAGTGTCTACTCGAGTTATCTGAATCATGCAACATTCATTATTATGTCTATTAACGCCCTGCAGTTGTTAAATAAATATGAAACATTCTACTTGGATTATGTTGATGGCTACAGATGAAATGTATCCCATCTTGTTCACTTAAATAGGTTTTCCTTCTCAAAGAGAATGTTTATATGGAAAAGGAAATAGGATTTAAATACATGTTACAAAATTATTACAAGACAGTCTAAATAAACTGCTAATTCTAGGCAAACCTTCACATGAATTTTCATTTTAGATCATGAGATTTATGATCTTTAGAACTCATGACAAGAGCAATTGTCTGGACCCTGAGTGCACTTTCCTCACCTTTCTGTTTGGAGGGCCTCACTTCACAGGTTCAGGACCACCTTAAATCTAGGACAGGAGCCCAGGCTCACAGAGAACTTTGAGAAGCCTTGTCAGAGACTTCTTGCCCTGTCTAAGCTCTCTATTCCCCTGCCTAAGCTATGCTGCAGCCACGTCCATGCCTGTTGACCTGAAGCACAGACTAGCCTGCCCAGCTTGACCTTACACCTGCTTCATGACTATGGATGGGGTTGGCAACCACGGAGCTCTTGACTGACTCCAGTTACCATCACATCCTTACTCGGATGTGCTGACTAGACCTTGTTCACGTATCGTGAGACTGCACCTTTTGCCACTTAGGTCCAACTGCCTCTGCCTGCCTGGCCTTACTGCTCAGCCTCAGCTTGCCTTTCCTGATGGAGCAGTGCCTGGCTTTGCAGCTCCCTGCTAACATTTAAAAGCACTCTTTCCTCAGGATCATCAGAAGTAACATCTGCCTGTTACCAGACAAAGCCAGATATTATAAAAGTCAGCTGAGAAAGAGGATGTTGGCACGTGATGATGAATATCCTCTTTTCTTCATATTCTTTCAAAGATTTTAAACAGCTTCCAAGTCATGAAGGCTCTGTGCCTCTCACTGAAAGTTTACTTTCAACACTGGACATCAGCTAATTTCACATCTTGATGCAAAACTTTCATCTTTGCAGGTGGAAATTCCTAACCTAGTTACCCACTTTAAAATTTACAGTAAATTCATATGAAAATGAAGCTTGCTTTTTACAAGAACTACTACTGTTATTTGAAAGCAGGACACAGCTTTTAGCATTTTGATATTATTGCACAGAATGATCCCAAAATTCATAAAATAGAAACAATTCATAATCGGTAATAAATTCTTCTCATTTATGGGTTATGGGACGTTTAAAAGCCTTAAACAAGGAACAGACATTTGGAGACTTCAACAGCTGAAGAGTACAGAACATCCTTACCTGACCACCAGCCACAATAGCTCCAAAGAGATGCAGCAGGCAACATTTTAGGCTTTCCTTGAGATGTTCACTTTCTTGAAAGCATTCTGGTTGAAGTAAAATGGAAAATTATTTCTTATTCTGGTCATATAAGTTATACTAAAATTGCCCTCTCAAAAAAACCCACCAACAAATGAAATAATTAAAAAACCTCCTACATTTCCTTTCATATACAAATTTAAAAAAAAAACACAAAACACACCAAAAACCGAAATCAACTATCTAATATCCATTTCCTTTTACAGAAGTCAAGACACAAACACATCAATTCCAGCATTATCACAGTAACACACCATGACCACATGTATCAGGAATTCACAGACCTTCAGTTTGCATAAAACTTTCCATGCAGGCTGACAGAACTACAGACACACAACAACTGTTGATCTTGATTCACAACATAAAGCGAGCCCATTTTGGCCACACTAATGGGAAACAGGAAGATGTGCTAACACACAACCAGTTATCAAACATGAGAAAGGTCAAAACAATTTTGGCATGGAAAGGCTGATGCCATATACAGTGCAGGTGGCTCAAAAAAACAGTCCCTGAGCTTGCTCCCTGTAAGCCAAAGTTCCCAGCAATCATGTGCACGTCTGTAACCTTTCTAGCAGTAATCTCCTCACAGAGAATTATCCTGCATCTCTTCTCATGCCATATCTGATATAAATCAGTTACAAACAGCCTCAAAAACTCTTCTTAGCAACACAGATAACCTGAATTAATTATTAATTGCTTTTAAAGCAATAACACTAAACTCAAAGTAGCTGCAACAAACTACAATGGATTACTTTTTTGAATTAACTATTGTAAAACATTCAGTATCTTTTCAAGACAAAAATGATAGTTACTTGGGTTTGTAAAAACTGAAATTTTAAATAAACACTAGAAATTGAAAGATTTTTATATTCATTAAAATAAATATACAACCTTTAAGACAAGTTATTGGCAAGTAAGATTTCTGTCTATATACTGAAAGTATAAGCCTGTTTTAAAAGAAAATTGCAGTCATTTTTAAATCTGTTCCTCCAACTAAATAAAGCTTACAAGATCACAGTATTAGTGTCCTAGTACCTCTCCCTTAACTGATAGCCTCTGAATCTTCTGAAGAACCTCAGACAAATATAAAAGAGCTGTACCTAGCAGATTCTGAATAAATCATTAGGTAGGATAGACTAAAACCCCTCAAATTAGTTCTGTCATGGCAAAATGTCTAAAGCACAAGCTCAGCAAATTCTGTCTTCCCTGCCAGTTGGCCAACAAGCAGATAAGCATTTGCCTGCTAATTAGCACAGTTTTAGTTCAGTCAAATTACATTATATTTAAGAGATTTAGGAGGAGCCAGAGTGCACTGCACTGAATGGAGAGGGGACAACCTGCAGATAACACTGCTCAGTAGCAGCCTTTAGTGTGCATTTCCAGTGCTCTGGCACAAAGATAATGGCATCCTACTGGCATCAGCAATTTGGTCTTTTTGGCAACTATCCTATTTTACGTACACAGCAAAAGAATCTCAAGGAACAGGAGCTGTGACTTCAACCTAGAAAAATCAAATTCATAAATACTATCACACTAAGGAATAGATCAATCCTTTTTATTTTCAATTAAAAATTAATAGCTGCAAAAAGAGCTGATGTCACTCCCTATCTCTCCACCTTATTCTTGCTGCTTCAATTCTGTTGGCACTAACACTTTGATATGCTAAACCACCAAACTAGCTGGGCATCCCACCTAAAAGAGATTTAAGTACAGAATATGGACATGGTAAGACCTTCTTTTCCACACAACCTGTAATAGTAAGAACTCATGAATTCCAAAGGAGTCATCATGATATTACTTAACCAGAGAGAAAACAGAGGAGTTTCCCAAACTGCAGTCCAAGGAGTATTTGCTAGTTGAATAGCAGAGTTTCATTCTTTCTAGCCACTAAATCATATTAAAGAGACAAAAATGCAGGAACACTTTCCTAAGATTATTTTTCCATGTGAGTTATCAGCACAGTTGCTACAGGGATCTTATCTGCAATCTCTCTATTTTTGCTAATACATGGAAAAGTTGGCAATTCACAGAACCAACCTTCTTAAACCACTGTTTAGGACTGAAATAAAGCCTGGGAAGAAAGAAAAAGGCTTTCAAAGTTGAGAGGGAATGGCAAGAAAGTGATGCTCAGGGCGGGAAACAAGCAACCAAAGTAACCCACTTCATTCAGCCTCAGAAAACAAGTGAGGGGCTTTTACACTATCAGGCATTCTTAGGAGAAAAGTACTTAGAATTGCTAAGCTCACTCCTCTATAGATGATTGTTTTTAAACAGGCTGTTAGCAATACTTACGGTAAAAGAAAGGGACAAACTCGACAGTGAGAGAAGCTGGTTTATACTTCTGTCTGCTCCTTTCAACTGTGCTAAGGAAATGTCTGCAATTACATTAAAAAACATAAACCAAAGAAATTAGGTATGATCCCTTTGTTTATGACTTACTTATTAATTTATGACTTATAATATTAAATTATGACTCATAGTAGAAAACTGCCAAAAATCAGGAGATATATTTTGCCTACAGGATGAAAAAGAATAGTGAAGTAGTATTTCATCCTGAAAACATGAATCATAGCTAATTCTGCATTCACTGTTCTGCGCCTAGAAATACTTTAACATTTTACAAAATGATTTGAGTTTTTCTTTAAGAATAAAAAAAGCCAACAACCTCTTCTTCATTCCACCCTTACTGTAACTAAGCCACCAGCTGGACCGCAAGATTTCTTAACCACTCAATTTGGAATGGGTACAAAACATTATTATGGGTTCACTGGGTGAGAGGAAACACACCATCAAATAAAAGGGATACAATTCTACTGATACATTTATAAACTTATCTTCAAAGATGCAACATATCTGTACTGTGATCTTCAAAAACTTCTAAGGCCCTAATTCAACCTGCATCCCACGTTCCTCTTGGCTTCCTTGTTACCTCAGTTTAGAAAAATGGGCCAGTTTTTGAAAGGAGAAAGCAATGGAAGGACCTTTGTGGTGGTCAGTTACAACCAAACACCTCTTAGTATATTCTCAAATTTAATTTTCTTTTAACTTCTAGACTGCCAGTGAATATACTATAATTTTAAAAAGTTATTTAAATCATAACCAATTTCAGAAAGCATAACACTTCTCTGTGGTGTGCTTCTCTTGCTTCATGGTTAAAGTTACCATAAACCACAGTATTTACAATCCTGTCCTAGTCCACACATACCCTGCAATTCGCTGCCTCCAGTTTCGATACGGATCATAGAGACTTTCACAAAAAGCCAATGCATGTCTCACAAATTCTTCTATGGGGGTCTGATCTGCCACTTCCTTTTCTTTTGTTTTGCTTTTTAACTGGGAAAAAAAAAAAAAAAAAGAAGGCAGTAGTCAGAAGATTTCTAGACACTGAAAATTAATCTCTGTCTCAGAACAGTTCTGAGCTCACAAATTGTACTCCACATAACACTCTTCTTGAAAAAGCGCTCACATAAGCAGGGATAGGAGGTATCAGATGACAAACATAAACAGATGAGAATCGTTAACCACGTACCTGTTGAATGTATAATGTAGTCATGGTGATAACATGGTTAATGTATGAACACATCCCAATCTCCTCCACATTAGCCAAATTCCTATGAAGACAACACAAAAACCACAGAGTTGTACACAGTGTACAATTTGAAGCCAGTTCAAACAATATTTGTTTTAGCATTCTGTCCATAACCATACAAAAGTATACCCAGCATTTACAAAATGCTCTCAAACAGACTGCATGTACTTAAGCGTTTATTTCTGTCACAGTAACAGAGTTCACAAGTTTTCATCTAACAGGAAGAAAGGTTCAAGTCACTCTGCTGTAGGCCAATTCTATCTGGAATTTGGGGTTTCAGAGGTTAAGCAGATTCCCAGGACACTCTAAATAGAAAGCTCATAAATGGCATGTGATAACAAAGACAGTAACTCCCACTTCTCCCCCATTACTAGGGCATACGCTTTCTAAAACTTTAACAAAAATACATCTAGAAACATTTATTCACTTTAAATTCTCCTGAGGAAAATTAACACCTCATAAATTATTTTAGAACATAAATAAAGCAACAACAGCAAGGAATTTCTCAGTCTTGAGGACAAGTCACATAGATCAGATACCAAAGTGATGATGTAAGGAGAACTATTCAGCAAGTAAGGCTGACAACAGTGTGTAACTCAAACATACTACCACCATGTACTTAACTTATATTTAATATTCCAGGATACTTCAACACTGCCATACAGCATTTTGCACTGTTTCAGAGCTAAGGAGAGTCAAAGGACTCAGAAATGCTGCTTCAAATACTCCTCAGAAAAGGAGGTTTCCCTATTATATTTTATCCCCTTCCTCTCTTAACGCACTTTGCAATAAAAGACTGAAGAAACAGTGAGGAACAGATCCCTAAAATCAGTTTATTCATCTGCTTTCAACACATAAGTTTCAGAAGGAAAGCAGTTGCATTAATAGTATAAGTTTCATAAGCTGTTTATGGAACGATAAGCATATTTGGAATGTGAAACAGTTCTTCCTGTACAATTCTTTCAAGTTGTTACATATCTAACACTTGCTACAGTATCTTTCCTGTTAATAGTATTTTTATACCAGTACATCATATCTTGAAATCCCACAGATTTCTCTTCTGTAATTACAGAGAATTGAGCATCAATTCCCTTCTATTCCATTTCTCAAAGCAAATAATACTGGTAAGACGATTGCATTGCTCCCTTCTCTTTTATTTCCTCTTCCTTTATTTTGGAGATTGTGAGAAGTGAAATTTCTCTGTTTCTACTGGAAAGCATCAAATCACATAGTGTGTGTCATTAGAATCTGTATTTATAGGCTGTGTCATGATTTTTAAATAAAAACAATAGCCTTGTCGAGGTAAAAGAACAAATACCTGCAAAGGATGATAAAGAATTTCACAAGCAAAAGTGATAACGCCTGCTGCTGCTCTTCTAGGCCATCTGACATTTTCTGGACACACTGTAGCAGCTGGAGCCTGAGGACCTGAAGAATGTTATCAGGAAGCAGTGATATTCCTGGAGGAATGTCATCCACTCTAATGAGAAAAAACAGACACAAAATTGTTAATTATACAAATGACAGGCTACAAATCGATTTCCATGTGCTCATGTGGTGCTCCAGAAAAGTTACACAGGAAAGGGTACCAAACTGACACTTCACAAACACTTTCTAAGGAACAAGAAGAAAATGTCTGTGCCAATACAGCAGCTTGAGCTTTCCTTTCCCCAGCAATGAACCGGATTTTAAAAAGTGCTGAAATTCATTAAGTGGATCCTAAGTGCTCCTCCATGCAATGAGCTGACTCAACTGCCCCACAGAAATTGCATGATCTCCAGCAGGTGAACAGGCAGCCTGGGAAATCCCTCAGTGAGGGAAGGGATAGCCACGATGGAACGAAACATCAAAATAAAACACATTCGGGGCAACATTTTCATCTTTTGACTGAGGATTTAAAATGCCAAATAAGTGAGAGGCTAGTTATTATATAGCTACTGAAGCCCAGTTGGTATTCATCCACAGTGAATCTCGTGCCTTTCTTACATAAATTTCAAAAAGCTGTACAAAAATGATTTTGCCACTGTTTTTTTCTGAATTAAAACATATTTAGAAATAAACCATCGAGAATCAAAACATGAAGAACAGAAAAACCCCTGCAAATAAACCCAATGATCCAAAATAAAGTCAGTCAACAATCCAGAAAAAGCCCTATGAAAATCCATTTTAGCAACAGCACAGAAAGCTACATATCTGTTAGAACGTTCCTTGGGATGAAGACTGTTTATCTGCTGTTGCAAAAAAACCCAGAGCCTTTGGCAGCAGCTATTTACCCTGACACATCTCCTATGAACTCTACACAGGAAAAGGAAGACATAAGGAAGAGCCATATAGCTCACAAAAGCCTTCCACACATGGCCAAAAGCAGGGAGAAAATCATAAAAATTCAGCTAGCACAAAAACTCACTAATGTGATACTTGGCATACACATATCTGTGCAAGAACAAGCACTAAAAAGGGTGGAGAAATGCAGTGACTGACACTATACACTGACAGCTATTATTTGAGGGAAATTGGGAACAATACATTATTCTAACATCAAAAAGGCAGTCTATATTATGAGGGGTGAAATGGAGACCCAGTTTAGTAAAACATCTAGACAGATATAAGTAACAGAAGCCTCCCATATCCTAGAAAACAACTGTTACCCATACAGAGGACCACATACTGTTCATTCCCTTGCCTCTTCACAGAGCTGTGCCGTTTGTTTTTCAGATTCTGGGATTCAGAATCTCAAGGAATTCAGAATGTTGTGGCACAGATTTTACAGCATCTATAGGCTCTGAACTGAGACACTAACTACAAAACAGAGTAACTGCTTTTTTCCAACACAATGGCCAATAAAGAAACTTCCGTTTCCATGATAGCAACTTCACCCCTCAAGATGGAACTACATCCATGGTTCCTCAATCTGGTAACTCAGGTTTTGTATTTCACATGCTGATAATGCCCTCTCAACATTAGGACAGCCATGGTTTTTGACAGCTGAAATCACATATCCAGAAGTTATTTCCCTAAAATGGCCAACAAGTCCTTTTCAGTAAGACCATAAAATGCTTTACAAGACAGCAAACAGCATGCCCTTCATGCCTCACATCCCAAAGAATGTTTTTTCTGCAGTAGCTGCCTGTGCTGTTGCACAACCCATGAGAATTAAGTGCCTCATGTGAGGTCAGCATGAGAAATCTTGATTGGGATTGCTCAAACTGAATATACTATGGAATATGTAAAATAAATATAGATATTTATAAATAATCAAAGCTCTTTTTTACCCCAGAGCAAGTTACTACTACACCATCAGGAAAATCTACAAGTTATATCTGCTGACATGTAGTACCAATTCTTCCCAACAAGACTAACTGTTTAAACTAATTATTCCAAAAGGAAGGAAAAAAATAAAAGTAAAAATCATACCTTAACTGACATTCTCATTTGACTGTTGGTACCCTATCTCAAAAATATGAGAAAGAACTCTACACATTTGGGGGGTTTTATTTATAATTTCCTTCATTAACAGGGTTATGCTGCATTACAAACTGCTATCTCAGGTGTCTGAAAGGAAGTTAAATTATCTCCAAATTGTATGTACCTATTACAGCTCCAACTCCCACACTGGGACCACTGCTCCACCAGCACTAAGGACCTGGGAACAAAGTGCTGTAGAAAAGCAGGCTTCACTTTTCAACAACCACAAAAGCATGTAATCAGCATCCTATAATGATCCGTGCATCATTTTTGTGTGGATTTGAAGTCAGCAAGTTAACAAAATATGGTTCATATGATACTTTGAATGAGCTTCCGTTAAGCTCCTTTGCTCAAGATCATGCAAACCAAAAGCAGAAAAAGAACATGACAACAGTCTGGAGCCTTTGTTATTCCTAAAAGTAATAAATCAAATGACAATTCATCTCCTTCAATGAAGAGGTCTCACCAGCTGGTAAAGGTTTTATCCTTTACATGGTAAATCTTTGTTTTTCTGTTTTATGAATCTTTGTTTTTAGGGACAGAACGGAGAGGTGTGCCACTCTTACTGCTCGATGCTCAAAGCTGTCAGCACAGCTATATTCACCTCCTCAGTGAAATTCTTACCACCACCATCAATGAGCCATTTCCCTTAAAAACACAGAGTAGATGCACAAGAACTGTAGCTGTATAAGCCTTTAAGCTGCATATTTGTGTAAGCTCTACTTATACAGTCAAATCATACCACTGGATACATTCATCCACTATATTTAGAGGCTTCCTAATTCTGCACTGCATCTTTCAGATTTCCAAAGCAGATTTTATGAAATTATATATTCTTATTTACAGGAGAAATACCCTTAAGAGTTAAATGACCAAGTGACAGTGCCAATTAAGAGTCAGCCTTTGAGGGAAAAAGAAATCCCAAAACCAAACCTCTAACAAAATATTTACATTTCTTAAGTGGTATTTTCTTGAATTCTAAAAAAGTCCACATGTTTTAAATTTACACAAAACTAAATGTCTGTCTTTCAAAAGGTTAGTTTTGTCCAGCAATCTGTAAAGTTTTCTTCTCCCCACACAAGGCTCATTATTTCTTGGCATTAGCCCTTCAGTACACAAGGTCTTTCGGGCATGTAACTGTAAAACATACCAAGATTTATAGATGGAAAAAGAAAAAAATATATTGGTTCAGTCAATATCTCATTTCAGCTGGCAACACATATTTTTTTCAAGACCAAAAGATAGAATTACTTGTCTAATAAGCAATCCAGAATAAAAAAAAAGACCCTGAGTCCATGGAGTCCAATGGCCCCAAGAGTGACTGGAAATCAGCATTTGGTGGTTCCATACTGACCTACTTTTCCTTTTAATGGGCCCAGTATTATCAGTTTCACAGTGTAAACTCCTGAAATACAAATGGACAAAACCCAGAAAGATGCCACTTTTCACATGCCTGATTATATCCCAAATGTAAGAAAGAATTGCAGTTTCCACCTTGATTTAATTCTAATATCTGCTCCCAGTATAATTTTTTTAATCCAGACATAAAAGACAGGAATGATTTGCCTTCACCTCTATGCTGTTTTGATGCTTTTTCTGTACATCTGTTACACAAATAAGTCTAAATCCACATGGTTCTATTCTGCCAGACTAAAATCATTAATCCTGTCATTAACCTCAAAAAAATACACTCTCATAATTTATCACAATAAAGATGCTGCTATTGTTCTGAACAACTAAGCTTCATGTTTGTTATGCTACTGACAAAAATCCAACCCAAACCCAATGAACACAAATTCAAACTAAAAATAAACTGAAAAGCATTTAAAGTTGAAGTACCAAGACATTCTTCCCTTCTGTATATTTTAATATTAAATAGTGTAAAGACACCCTGTGTTAAAGGACAAATATTTTTCCTTAACTAAGCACGGTAAGATGCATTTTTGACACCACAAAGAAAACAATCTTCTGAAAGAGCACGATTAACCTGAAGGTCTTGCTTACCAGTAACTGCATGACATAATTCACATTCATATAGGTATGATGAAGAAAATTTTAACACAAAGAGCTGAGAAGCCCAGGTTTTATCCACCAAGATCTAGTTGCAGCATCCCTCATTTCCTTGTAACAGTAGAAGGTATCACTTACACTTCAAACAGGATCTGATCCAAAGCCCAGCAGAGAATTTCCATTGATTTCAAGAGGACCTGGACTGCAGCCATCATGTGGGGAGCATCATTCTTTGCTTTCAAACACTAGCAGTGGTATCAGTTATAAGGCTGACACCAGTTCTCATGAATTCTGAATCCTAGAACCTTTAGTTTTTCTTAAAACCCCTAGTTCATCCAAGCATGTCAAAAGCAAATGAAAATACCCAGTGCTTAAGTTTCTCTTTCTCACAATAACAGTATACAATTTTAAAATATTAAACATAAAACTCTGAAATCAGACTTCAATAGTGCCTTGTGATTACATGTGAGAACTTTTGGTCAGTAACATGAGTAAAGTCACCAATACTCTCACCTTGAAGTCTTCATGGATGCAAAGAAATTACCTGAAACTCTATAATTGGTGGATATTTTATTTTAAAAAAATGTTTCCAGCTAAGACAGTCAAATCTTTCATCAAGCGCTCAGTCTCATCCTTAATCTTAAAGCAAACCCTGAAATAAAATTACAAAACTCTTTACCTACATCTTGCTTCTCTTCAGTCACCGATGATGCAGATAACAAGCCCTAATACTATTACAGATGCAGTATTCAATGCATGGTATTAAAGAAAATGCACCAGGAATAATGAATATATTTCTACAAACAAATACGCCACTTCCTAATATAATGCAAATACAGTATTTGCCTGGTTTCATCATTTACAATCCAACTTGACCTGCAGATGAAGGGAGTGCCACTTGACAACTGAAAATCTTTCTTTTGTTTCAAGGTAGTATTGGTATTGAATAAGACTAGGCTCTCAGCCAGGACTGTTTCAAGGTATCAAGGAAAGATGAACGGGTCTGTAATCCTACATACCTAGTTGGCAGCTTCTCAAAGTCCACATCCAGAAACTGTTCATAGCTAGAAACAAAACTATCCAACCAGAGCTTCAGGTAATCTGGATCTTTCTGTAAGAAAGAAGAGCACATTAGGCAATATTGCAGTCAAGGTCACCCATCAACAACTCTGAAGAACTACCTCAGAATAAAAGCTTTTATTTAATGGATCTCAACAGGAGAAAGGAGGGAATATACATTTTTTTTTAGAACTGAAATGAAAAACAACCATCCATGCCCTTTGAAATTTTCAGCTACATTGTGCTGATGTGACATTCTTGCTCTAAATTTTAGTTTGTGTCTCCTCTTCTTGCTACCAGTATCAAAGTATTTCAGCTCCTCCCCCCACCACAACCTTTACTTACTCTCCCAAATAATCCATACCAGCTTTACAAACACACTACTATGTGTTCTTGATACCACAAATACTAATACACAACACTCCTTCAGCTCATAAAATAAGAACTTAAACAGCAATCTTAATCAAAAATTACTAGTTTGTTTCATTCATAGGCCAATAGGGCAGCTAGCAACAGATTAGAGACAGATGGTGTTTGAAAGACAGTGCAGAACCTGTGATTTGTATACCAGATATCTATAAAACAGATAGCTTAAATTTAAATTCCTTTCTAGTTTTTCCTAGGAGAGCACACAGACTCTGACCAGCAGTCTCTCGGGGCTGGGTACTGTGCCAGGAGTGAGGACAGACAGACCACTGCAAACCACACAGGAAAATTCTGTCAACATGCATTTGAGGCAGTCCCACTTTGGAAGTCAAGCTGCTTAATTTTTATAAAAACAAGCTGCCAGACAATAGCTAACATATTCCTCCACAAGGAGTGTACAATTCTGTCCATTAATACACATGGATGCAGGACCACATTCTATATTACAAATAATTTTCAAAATAGCTTTAAAATATCTGCCTAAAGTACTGAAGATAATAATTTTAAAAGCTACTCCATAATTTATAAAATTTTGCAAAAGTGAAAAGCTTTTTTAGTCATCTTTCTCTTTTCCCTTTTCTTCATCATCATCCTTTTCTTAGTGCCTTTATATTAGCATCGCTGTTCCCTAATAACAGATTATTTCCCTGCAGAGTTAAGACCAAAGACTGAAAAACCCTAACACACACAGTATTCTGGGGCAATGTCAATATAAAAGAAACAGTCTCCAAGAAAGTGTGACAGAGTCCTGTCAGTGCATAATAGCTACCTATCAAAGAGCCTTCAGTGGTAAAAAACCAAACAACAAAACCCAAAGCAAAACACAAAACCGACAACTTCAGAATAAAATAAACACGTAAATCCAGAATCTGAAGTGGTGCAAAATTCTTCTCAGAGGACCCTTCCACATCAAGTACAAGACATATAAAGCATGGGAAGCCTCTTCTCACTCTACACTTCATCCTTCTCTGTGCCTCCAAAATACACTCTTAACTCAAGCAAGAACAGTCAAACACCCTGACACAATTTACTTCACAATCACTATTAATTCTATATGAAATAAGTTCAGATACCGCGACAACAGATGCCAAATAAAACCCTCAGCTAGATACAGATCTTGTATAACTGTTTGCTTCCACTGCCTTTACTGCATTTTCTTGTTCATTTTTCCTAAATTCGTAATCTTATTTCCCCTTTTTCTACTTAATCCCTAATCTCTCCTTGCTTCATAATCCTTCTTCTCTTCATCTCTGCTTTTATTCAAATTTCAGTGGTTTAAGTAATCACTCTCATTCTTTTTCTGTTAAAAACTTGTCAAAAAAGTATAATTTCCTAGAAGTATAATATAGCCTTGTTCTCATGTTTAACATGCACTGAACTACCAAATGGTTAAGTTATCGTGAACACACCTACTACTTGTCCTCAACATGAAACCGCTCAGCACAGAATGAAGGAAGCTGCTGAGATAAAGTATAATTCCAAGGTTTCCAAGGTACAGTCTTAAGCTACAGAGGTTGCCAGATTATTGCAAGCAGGTGTGCACAGAATATAGATTTCTCAGGTTCAGAGATCAAACACGTTGAAAAATTAAGGCAAAAGTTAGGCAGGAAGTAAGACTTGCCTAAAAGAATTATTTAAAAGTCGTAGAAGATGCTGTCCTCAGACATTACAGCTTTTTTTAAATGTTCACGTATTTAAACTTTCTTGTATTACAGAGCAAGTTCTTTTAGCCACAAGCAAGCTCACAGGATCATAAAGGTGAAAAAAGACCCAGGATACAATTTTACTAATTATAATATAGCTCAGGAGGAAGCAATAGCAAGCACGGGGAAGTAACAATGAGAAACAATGCCATATGTATGTGCCCATGCATGTACAAAAACTCAACAGGATTTTTTCCTGTTGAATGAACAGATTTGTTTTTCCTTGGCATGAGTAACTTCCCTTTGAAATACAACATGAAATACTAAACTGATTCTATTCATATTCCCAAATTAAAATTGTTTGTTGACACAGCTGAGGTTCATTGCTAACTGTTGACAGTAAACTTGTGTAAGAAAACTGTTTCTCTTAGTCACATACCGTAAAAAAGTATGTGCAAATAACATCATTATCTGGCTTAAAATTGCTTTAACAGAGAAAAGGGGAAGCGTAGGGCAAAACACAAAATTAGATTAAATGCCTATTTTCTCCTTTTTAATGGTATACCCTAAACAACAGAATCTGCTGAGTCAAGGGACCCACAAGTCCTAATTAGTTTCAAGCTTCCTTATCTTTAGACTACAATGCCTTTGCAAGGCTATCAGAGCAGACAAGGAAGGAGAGAACATTGATAGAAAAAGCATGCAACAAAAAACTCTTACACAGGTGACAAGAGTAAGCCACATGTTTTTGCCTACCTGTAGTGCACATACCACCCAATTCACTCTGTCACTAGAACTCCTCTCCATTTTGGTAAAAACCAACAACTGCAGTACTATCAGATCATTCCCTGCAGCACACTACTTAAGGCAACTCCCAATCCATCTCAATCCTCAGTCAGCCAATTAATGACGTAATATTCCGAGTTAATCAAAAAATCAGTTTTGATATCAAAATACCAGGTAACACTACTGGAATGCGCTGGTAGGAAACAGCTTACGCAATGGTTGACTCTCAGAGTCAAATCTGGAGATTTCCATCCAAGCAACAGCACTAACTCAACACCACTTGGAGGGCAAATCTTTTAAAAATCATGAAGGCAGTGAAGTAAACAATATAACTTAGCAACACAAGAAACACCAAGAAATAAGCCTGTATTATAAACCAGCAATAGAAGCATGCCACCTTTCCAGAAATGAACAAAAATGAAGACTTATGAACTAGAATACATCCTTCCAGGAAAAAGTGACCCAATATTTAAGAGTTTGGCTACAATTAAGATACATAAGTGATTTCAAAACTGTTAGAAAATAGCTTCCAAACGTTTAATCTGGCCCAGGTTTTACTCTTTCTTTATTAGTAGCAATCAGCCCAGATCCCATGCACCAGCCACCTGTTGAAAGCTGTAAGAAACCTAAACTTTACTAACAGGCTTTTAGAAAAGAAAACTGAAAATACTAAATGCTATCGTTGGCCAAGTACACCAAAAAGTGTAATCCTAAAACACTGCTAAATACACACAACCTTTCTGAAGACTTGCCTACATGTGTCAAATGTCTCTTGTATTTTCCAAAAAAAGCAAGGTGGTTTAGGAAAAACAGCCTTTTTAATTGGTGTTTAAAATTTCATAATAAAACCAAACAGCAATAATATGTATCAGCTGTTTTCTGTGCACCATGATTCTACATACAATGCAATTATCCTAGCCAGCATCTTTACCTTGAGCTAAACTATTTTTTGAGGTCAGCAGCTACTATTTAATCTGAAGTTTAAATTCAGGGGACTTTGGAATGTGTTTCTGTTGTCTTCCCATCCACCTTTTCAACTCTCCTCTATTTTCTCATGACAGAAGTAGTAAACTACATTACCAGTAGAACACAAATTGACCTAACTCTATCATGAATACATTTGTGTTCTTCAATGCCAGAACAACTTTCGAAGCCAGTACATGTTGCAATATTGCAAATATCTGTGTTGCCTCATGGCAGAAGGCTGCATCCCATGGGTATTGGCAATATGTCAGACCTGTGCTGCTACTGAGAGCAACAAACCACTGAACTGCAACCTTGGCTTTAACTGAGTCATTCTAAATTGATTGCTACTCCATTATATCTCAGTCCTCTTAAGGAAGCACTGCCTCTTAGCCACAACAGAATAAGGCATCTTAAATACTCTGAAGTCTTACTACCAGTAGAAGCAGTAAAAATTATGAAGTATGTATTTCTTGTTCCTCACTTTTGTAATTAGCCTTTTGTTAGCATTCTGCAGACAGGTAGCTGGAGGCTGCATGTCAGACAGCAGCTCCAAGTCATTTCTGTGGTGCTGGTTGAAGATTCACCACACTTTTGAAGTTCACCTTAAGAAGCAATGTAAGTTTTGATAATATACTACAGGGCTAAACTGTGATAAAACAATTTGAGACTGGTGTTGTTCCCCAGCCCCCCCCACACACACTCTGCAGATGTGCTTATGAAAGCAAGACATCAAGAAGGAAATTTTTAATTTGGGCAACAGCAGTAAAAGCAGAAAGAAGCTGTATGTGGTAATAAAATACCTTTCACCAGTTCCAACTTCCCAATTACTAAAAGATAAGAAAATGCTGATTTCTGAAACCTTGAAGCTAAGTCATAAGCCTAAGGTTTTCATTTATTTACCCGAAACTCATCTAGCTTTTGTCCAAGACAAATTTCTGTAACTTATCTGCAGGTCTTAAAACTTCAAGATAATTTCTCCATGGCTTGAAATCCAAGAAGGCAAAATCCTACTGAAGTTCACCTTTTCACTTCATCGTGATAAATGGAAACAATCAGAGTTTTAACAAGGCTATCTTAAGGATGTCATTGTGAGATAAATGCAAATCAAAGAAAGAAAAATAAATAAACAAATAAATAAGCCAAAACAAAACCCAAAAATCCCCTCCAAAATTAAGAGCCAAAGAGCAAAAAAGTAAAAAATTCTTCAGTTGATAGCCACAAGTTTGCAGAGCCTAAGCTTAGGGTTCTGAGCTCAACACATTATGATGAAGGCCTGTGACAGTCATTCCCCTGCAGTAATGAAAGCAGTATTTATGACTCTTAAATCAAAAGTAGTTCACAACACCTGAACATGGAAATACTTCCTTCCCTTCCTTAAATACCTTCTTTGAAAAGAAAAACAAAAAGCCCAGCCCAGCAAAGTACCCTCTCACCCTCCAGGCACCCATCTTCATACGATCCTCTGGGCACAGTAATAATTGGCACAGCTCTTTACACTTTAAAAAGACTGCCAGGCTTGAGCAGCGGAGTGTTTCCATAGGTACCATAAACAACCTCAGGACACACTCAAAACCATAATACACTAAACGTGACTCCCACAAAATATCCAGAAGGAGGTTGTTGCTTTTTTCTCTCTCCCAACACAGTACAGTGCCAGACAAAACAAAGCACTTACTAAACAAACCAGTGTCCAGGTCCACAGCACATACAGCAACACTGTGACTTAACAGTGCCAAACAATTAGAAAGTTTCCCCTTGGAGTCTGTGATTTTAACACAGGCAGTATAGATGTTTAAACTCCAGCAAGGCCTTCCTTACACTTGGCAAACTAGCAAGTAAGCTCTCAATGCTAACATCAACCTCAGCATTTACCAGCACCAAAACAAAGCCAACAGCAGAGAGGAGATCTACTCTGAAGCCTTTCTGGCAGACAGGACGTTCTCTAAGGCAATGAAGTGAAAAGAAACTATAATCAAAATCTACACTAACTTGAGACAGGCTCTTGTCTTGGATATACTAAATTATTTATAAATTGCAATAGCCTTCTCTCATCTTTATGAAGACTCATTAAATGAATGGCAAAAATCTAGTCTTATTTTTTTTTTTAAATCAGTAATTAGTTTGCCCATGCAAGGTCACAAGAAATGTTTGCACCAGTATAACATTTTTAAAATTCATTAACAAGCTAAGTAGTATTAAAATCTTAGAGCCTATTCTAAATGAAATGAAATCATTTTACACAAAACTGGGACTGCAGTCCTCCCCCTCAAAGTCTTCAGCCCTGTGCCTGTGGAATACTGGCATATTTGCCCCGTATTTAGCCAAGGTTTCAAATCAACACGACGTATTTATATAAAGTTCTGCTTTTAGATTTACCAGTAACTTCCATTCTACTAAGGCTTCAGGCAAAGAGACACAACAGAAAGGCAAAGCTCAGTCCACTTTTATAGCTGCGTTCAGGAAGTGTTAGCTTCTAAAAACAAAAGCTGGATCCACCCGGGGCTATTTGCAGTGTCACATTCCACGCTCCCAAGGTAAGAATTCCCCGCGGGACAGTTCAGAGTCCGACCGCCAAACGAGCCCGACTTGTTTGACAGGACACTCGTTTGAAGGCGTTGAATTTAACGCGGGGGCATCGAACAGCGAGCGCGTTGAGAGCCCTGCGAGCCGCCAGGCAACCTTCACACGGCATTGCGGCTCACAAGCACGACCCGAACACCTCGCTGGCACGGGTATTAGCCTAACTAAGCCCCCACCCCCAGGCACTGCATGTAAAATAAGGACAACACCTTGGTGTCAAGGCTGAATTAGTCCTACAAAATGGAGTGTTAGAAAATTAAAGACGAAACACTGTCTTTAGATCACAGGGGAGTTTATCAGTCTTAAAATTAATGGCAGTAGTCTGCATAATGCAGAATTGCAGAGCATTTCTCAACCCTGTTTGAAATAAACTGTTCACGGGGAAATTAGGAAGTTTGTTTTCAGGAAGCTTTTTCTCTTGATGTTTTCAGACATAAAAGGCTACATTTCCAGCATGAGAATTAGTACACTTTACTTGGAAATACGTCAAAGTGCTTATGCTTTCCATGAACCTTTCATATCTGCAATATGCCAAAAATAAAACATGAAAAGCTTTGGTATAGCAGCAACACTACAGTTAGAATTAGTAAAAGTCTTAATGATAAACCACTTTAAACTGGCTAAATTGCCTTGAAAAATTCAATCAATCAATTATAATTAACAAGGGAATCACCTCTGCGCACAACTTTTCATTTTAATCCAAACACAGATTTTTTTTGAACCAGCTGGTCCAAAGGAAGAAAAGCTCTTAGCAAGTGATTATAAATGCCCTTTTTCAAAATTTACACAAGCATTATGTTCCATTTCTGGAATTAAATAAAAAAAGGGATGAAGTGGTTTTATAAATGGAAGTTGCAGTGTATCATGATAGAAACAACTATTTTGGGACAAGTTAAAAATTCTGCTTAGCATAGGGATTCATACCAAAATAAAGCTATAGCTGTCAATCATGATAAGATTTAGCTCACAAACATTAAAGTCCAATTTAATAAACTTTTTCTCTTTTCAAAACAAACAAAAATATTTATAATCTTCCACTATTGCTTTAAGGACAATCATCTGAGCACTGTTACTCATTTTTGTTTTACTTCAGATCTCCAACAAAGCTAGAAAAACAGAATTGAAAGAATTTTCTTGACAAATAGAAGCTTTACTTCCATTTTAATTTTGTCTTGCCTTTTTTGTTTGTTGTTATTCTTGTTTTCGAGGGATGATACAATTACAGTCTTGTAGCTCAGAACTGGCATGTGACTGATGCTATCCATGGGATGAATCCAGTTAATCTGAACTCAGATTTTAATGTCTTTACATTGGACATAAAGTACCACAAGGCAAGTTCCATGCAGAAGCTGGCATATACTATTTCAGCCTTCCAGAGTCCACTACACAGGGCACTTATCAGGAATTTACCATACTGTGACATACTACATTCAATTAACATTCACTTTTCCCATCCAAGTTGATACAGTAAACGAATTGTAAGCTGCATTTTAAGCCTAAAAAGAAACCAAGAAGTATCCTAAATAATTCGAAGGCAACTAAAATAAGTTTATATAACTGAGTGCATTAGCCAAGGATTTGACAGAGTTGGTAAGGCAACTCATGAGCAGCCTGCAACTACCACTGCCACTTTCTACTGAACTTCTGAGGATTATGTCTCTGGAAACTCTGGGCTGATGTCCTATATATACTGTTGGTGAACATTTTCATCACTTCCACAGAAATCAAGCATTTTCTCTTTTTGCATGATGCTTTTAGAATAAGCTTCAATAACTTCTACAACTTTTTTCAATTCCTAAATTCTATTTCCATATTCTAAGTGAAAACTGGCAGTAAACCACCTGAAGGTATATTTTCCTAAAATTATTATTAATGTTAAAAGAATAATCTCGCAATATTCTATTCAAGAAGTCAAACTCAAACAGCTTCATTTTCACTTTGCTCTTTGAAGTTATTACTGGCATTAATGTTAAATTTAACTTTCCAGTGTGAGGGCTGCTTATTTGACTTCAGCCTTCACTTCCTTATTAAACTGCTTATGGGATACTGCTACAGGTTCTTGGGCAGATTCTGGTGAATGGTGATTGGCAATAAAAGGAAAACAATTCTCCTTACATTAATAATTGAAAGCAAACTCATTCACTGTTTTAATTCAGACTTCAGAAATAAGTCCTCAAAGATTTGTCTTCATCCCTATCTGCTCCGCCCTGCCTACCCTGCTTTCAGTCTAAAAGTCAGAATGATTAGGACTGGTTATTTAAACATGTATTTTCTATGTTAAATTGCTATCTTTAGATAATTAAAGGTTTACCATTTGATTTGATGCTCTCTTTGTGCTGTGCAAGAGTAGTATTTTACCATGAATTCATTTTGAGGTTTTATTTGTGCCTCTCTTAGATGTCCTGCAGATAAAGCATTCAAAGGGGTTTAAAGCCTTTGGAATTTGACATCTTAAATACTCTCTCCATTTTAAAACATGCTCTGCATTAAGATACTAGTATAATTAGCCATTCTTACAGTTAAATTTAACTCCCAATTGTATGTAGTCATGGTTAGCAGTGTTACTCAATGGTGGAACAACTATTTAATGCCACTTATTGCCAGTGCTTACCACATGCAAATACAATCCTCAATCATAAATTAGACAGATTATCATAAATGCTTTGAATACCAGAGAATGCATCAACACACAAATACCTGACCAGCACAGAAATCTAACAGCTAATGTTTAGATTTGCAGATACCTGGAAGAGCTTTAGTAAGATACAAAATTTAATACAGGTTTACAAGGAAAATAATCAACTATAGTTTTCACTTTTGTGTTTCCTGTCATAGCACCCACTGTCCTTCACAGCAGCCTCCCATTTAGGAGAACATGAATTGGAAAAACTAGGCCTGAAAAAACTGCTTTTTCTTAAGGAAGAAAAGATGCTCATCTGTACTGCTGAGACATGCACGTTTTGGTGGTTTTCTCCCTGCTTACATATATATATGTATATATTTTTCCGCAAGAAAAGCTCAGTAATTAGGGAAGTTCTTTTCTGTTCTATGGCAGCTGTTTAACCTTTCTGAAGACTGTAAATATTTTAACAGTATTATTGGCAGCATTTGGATTCAGGCACTAAGCTACAATGCTGTTCAGTGGGCAGCTGGCAAGCCCTTCTCTCATTTCTGTAATCAGCACAAACATACTGCACATTTGAGTTGATTCTGCAACATTCTTTTATCAGGACACATGCTATCCCCAGGATCTGCCAAACAGACCAAGTTACAAGTGCCAGAATTCAGATACCACACAACAGCCCAGCGTTTGATAAAATCCCTCTTATATTAGACCAACATACAGACCCAAAAGCTTTGTGATAAATCATTCCACTTAAGAGACACTTGATTCTTTCGTGTCAGTAAAAGCTTGATCTGAAATACCTTTGTTGGCATGTTCAGATCTGGATGTGTCTGACTCTGTAAAGCACTAACCCACAAACCCATAGATATGCAGGAATGCTAACCTCATGGTGGACACCAGTAAAGCCCTAAATCTTAGATTAAAAGCATGGAGACACCACAGACTCTTCTTTATCTAGAAGTAGCAGTTACATAGGTGTATGGTAAAATATATTACAGACTGATAAACAACAATAATTTCTTCACAGCTTAAAAAAATGTTACAGTTGTCTTTTTCTACGTCTGTTTAGATTTATCTGCTGCCTCATTTCAACCTTGACGTCTGCATTCTCTGTGCCAGAGTACCTGTTCTCTTTCTGAACTACCACCAGCACAAGGTCCCTCAGACCCATGATTAACGAAGGAGACAGCTACGCAAGAGACTGATGTCTCATATAGTTAAGTTCTATATTTGTAAATATCAGAATTATGTTAGTTCTTTGACTAGGAGACATCTCTTTAAATAGCAGGCAGTAAATTCAGAATTGAAGACCAACTGTTCTTGTTTATCTATATCCACTCTTAGTTCAGTCTCTCATAAATAAAGATGAAACAATGATATTTTCACCAAGACAGGGCCACAACTGACTTGTGACATGATCTTCAACAAGACTTACTCCCTCAAAATGCAGACATTTATTTAAAAGAAACTAGAAAAAAGGTATCTTACAAAGCAACTGTTCAATAAAACTTCACTTACTATTTTTAGTATAGTCCTGAATTTACATGGGAGTGACTTACAAAAAACTTTTACTGACCATTTGGTTTGCTCAAACATTTATTTAGCCGTAACTGAATACTTCTTTATACACTACAACAAAGACAATATATAGTAACATGATATGCAACATTGACAAAGCAGCAATTGCACAAGAGGGAGACAAGTGCAAGCCGAGTCAGGATGAGATCACATTTGGGATGCAAAGGTCAGTGTTTCACACAGGGCTTACAGTTGAACCTCAAAGATGATATCCTTGTGGAATTGCATGCCTAGCACCACAACTAAGCATAATTTTGCTAAATCCACATTTCTTTGAGAAACAATAAACACCACCACTGCGGTGAACAAATTCAGCTCAAAACATACGACCTTATGGAGCCCTACAATAATCATATCTAGAGGCTCATCTCATCATAAACTTTTTTCATTTATTTACAAATACTGTCCAACTTTATACAGGGGCAGAGTTCAAGTACCTCTTACGACACATTATTTAACATAAACTGATGAACTATTCCTTGTATTTCATTATAGCTTTCCCAAAGTAATAATTTTGCTGTCATTTGCTAAACATGACACTAAATGCCCCAAACTCTTGATGCAGCTGAGGGATTCAGCTGAACCATAAAACACTTGACGGGCAGTACCTTGTAAAACAGTAGTGAAGGGACACTAACAATACAGCAGGATCCTTTTTGTAACAGCCTGTTAGTAGGTCAGCTCAGCAAGATCATAACACCATAATCAGTCTGTTCTTGCTCCCAAACAACTTTTTTCATTAACATGATTGCCCTCTTTTCATGTTAGTTTTGGCCCAACACAAGGTGGCTGATGCTAAGGAGCATCCAAAGGAGTACATCCTTGAAAGGCACATAAATTTATTTTTACAATTCAAGATCAAATTTATCTCAAGTCTATGCAGTATGCTGGGATCAAGACACAGAACAGGAAAACAATGGAAATTATCTTTCAAAGACTCTTTTCACTTAAGCCACAAAGTAAACACTAATTTAAATTACCTGTCTGCGCCTCATAATACAAATGTAAATTTAACTCAGGCCAATTAAATGCCTGTTCCCAACAGCAATCATGCTTTCTCCCAAGACCACTTTATTTCTCATTCAAGTCGTCTTCTGATTCCTGTACAGCAGCCTACAAGGACACTCAATGGGGAAAAAAATAATTCAAAGTAACAACACTTGAACCACTTCAGGGCATTTTTAGGCTAATGCATATAGCCACCTAATGGTTTTTTCTGCCCAGCTTTTTATCTAGCACCAAAAAATGCTCTCCTATAAAAAATTACCACATTTCTTTCTATGCTACAATGTTAAATTGGAAGGTATTTATATATTCTCATTATGTCAGAGAGAAAACTATACTGTATTTATCTCAATAGAATAAATTTTGTAAAAACATGTAAGAGGTACAGCACAAGGTAAGAAAGCACATTTAAGATGACAGATTATGCACAAATCTGCTGCTCTTAACACAGCAAGGGATGTGACTGTCTCAGCTCTCTGCATTAGTAAAGACCAGAACATTATGATTAGCTTTATGACTACTAACACAGAGTCACAACTGTATCAATGACACTAAAGTTGAATGCTCCCTCTTTGCAATGGGAAGCACAGACTACAAGCTGGTTGAAGAACAGAGTCATAAGTTTCCCTTCAAACCATTGTACCATCTGTAGGAAAAGAATTTTTAAATGAAACCAGGGCTATACTGAAGACGAGAATGTAAGAAAAAGTTCAGAACCACTGTAATACCATGAAAACTGAAGATTTTCTGATTTGCATATGGCAGTTAAGTGCTTGCATTTATGCCTTTGAAACCCCTTCTGAAGTCAACTGGGATTTTTTTTTTTGATAGATGAGAAAAATCTCCTGCAATATAGAAGGGTATCTGGCTACTTTCTGAATAAAATTAAAAATATGAGAAAACTTGACATGCTTTGTATCTAAGAGTCTGAAATACCTACTGGAACAAGGGGGGGTGTGTGGTTTGGTTTTTTTTGTTTTGTTTAAACACATAGCTAAAAGCCTACAGATAAGGCAGAGGTTGAATCTGTAGTAGTAGTCATTTCAGAGAATTATGAAATTACATACATTTTCTATTCTGATACATAATTAAGATCTAATAAAAGGTTAATCAATATTACAATAGCAATATTATGAAAGTAATATTATTACAGCCATAATGGTTTAAGGCAAAACTTGTAGATTACTTGAGTTACATCAACATGAAAAAAAGTCAGAGACGTGTGAAAGCATGTCGTCTTCTGAGACTGCTTCATTTCACCTAATAAAGCTCTTCTCCTGCTGTACACTTACATTAGTAAAGCATTTTCAGGTATCTGCTCTATATGCACCTATATAAGAAGTGTTCCATGCTCTATACATTATTGAAGGCTTGGAGCTGACAACCAATTGGAGAAAGTTTTTTTTAGTGATATTTACAGAAATGACCTGTGCTATCTATTCTACACAATTATCTTAAAATACATACATTCCAAGATTCGGATGAGAAGACAGCAGTTTACATCCATTTTAATACTGAAGTGAATAACAGCACTGTACATTAACAGCTCATTGAAAAGGAAAAAACCAAAACCAAACAATTACTCAAACCATTTGAAACTGAAAATCACCAAAAAACACACCAGGAAGTTGCAAAGTTTTCTCTTTGCACAAGGTTTAACACCAGCATTTAATTAAAAAAACAAACAAAAAACCCCCACAACCCTCCAACAAAAGAATCAAGGCAAGAATAGCTCAGACTGTGAATAGTACAATGTGGAGATACAACTCCAGTGATTCAATTGTAAACTTAACTAAACTTAATGAAGTTTTAAACTGCTTCCATGAAGCTCCCAGAAGCATGATACATCAAGGGTGGCTGCTACTTACACCGTAGACTGTAGCTTTTAGGGGAACAGAAGCAGAAAAAAAAAAAACCAAATCCCTGCCTGAGATTAGAAACTGCCAGATGAAAAACAATTGAATACCAAGTAAAAACAAACACTTGCAGCCACTCAAACACTGTGTTAAAAAAAAAAACACACAAAAAACCCTCTTACAATAAACCCCCAGACAACCAAAAAAAC
>VXAU01002870.1:117490-169290 GCA_013399695.1 Formicarius rufipectus
GGAGAGGCCGCGAGCGCCATCTTGGCTGCGGGCAGGGGCGGGGTCCGCCCGGCTGGGCCGGCACAGCCCACCCCGGCACAGCCGAGCCCGGCACAGCCGAGCCCGGCACAGCCCACCCCGGCACAGCCGAGCCCGGCACAGCCCACCCCGGCATAGCCGAGCTCGGCACAGCCCACCCCGGCACAGCCCGGCGGCTGAGCTGAGCCAGGGAGAGCCGATCCCGCCAGAGCCGATCGCGGCACAACTCATCCCGGTAGAGCCCAGTCTGACAGAACCGATCCCGACACAGCGCACCCCGACACAGCCGATCCCTGCAGAGCCCACCCCAGCCCTCGGCCCCTCACCCGAGGAGCAGGTCTCTGTCAGGCCCCTCTGCCACGCCAGGGAGGTTCCCGTACAAGAATCGGCATTCCCAGCACCTGGGGGCCAGGTCGCCTCAGGAAAGGCTCCGCGCTGCTTTGCTTCACAAGAGGGACCTCATTAGTGTGTGTAAGTGTCCTGAGGCCGGGGCCAGGCTCCTGTCGCTGGGGCCAAGGCAAACTAGATGGTGCCAGGCGATAGCGCAAGAGGCAAGGGGCACGGGAAGCTCCACCTGAGAACGAGGAAGAACTTTGCTGTGCGGGTGGCTGGCACTGGAACACCCTGCCCGGAGAGGCCGGGGAGTCTCCCCCAGTGGAGATGTTCCGGAGCCACCCGGATGCCATCCTGTGCCATGGGCAGCTCCGCTTGAGCAGGACAGCGGGACCACATCACCCTCTGTGGCCCCTTCCAACCTGACCCGTTCCACGAGGCAGATAAAGGTTACCAAGCGCACACAAGTGTTTTACACATGCCCCAGAGACGCCTGCCAGCATAGCGGGGATATGTCCATTCATCCAATCTGCTACGGCTGTAAAGCCGGCCCCCTGCCCGGGATGCAGAGCTTGCACAGGACTAAGGAAAGACTCCTAAAGAGTTAGATGTCCAAGGGAGAAATGCGAAAAGACATTCCCCACCTTACGGGTGTGGCCCTGCCCGGCCACACCGGCACACAGTGACCCTGCCGAGGCACTGCTCTCCTCCTGCTCATTCGGTAACAGGACCCTTTTAGCGACTCGCAAGGCACTCCCCGGCGGATGGGCTTCCCTCCGTGTCCTTCTTCTCCCTCGGAAAGTGAGGCTGGAAATTACTGTAGCGTCAGACTCCAAAGCAGGGAGGAGGAGATTGAACGAGACCTTGCCCATCTCCCTAGTTTGCTGGAAACTCACAGTCCTGCAAACTGTGGTCACAGCCCTGCAGAAATGCCACTGGGTCGTCTCCTCACCCGGATAAGCCTCGTGATTAAAGCATTCATTGCCATTCATTGCACAGCTGGTTACTTTGCACGGGATTTTCACAGCATTGCAACGATTTCATGCGAGGTTTGGAAATACTTTGCAGAGGAATTGACTGTGCAATATCATTATATTGTCTGCTTCAAAAATTTTCTAGGGATGGATAAGTATCAACAAGAGTCCAGAGACAGTCAGATTTGTTCCTGCAATAGGCCTGTGCATATTTGTCTTGTTTTTTAAAAATGAGTGAAGTTTCCCTAGAAAAATTTAAGAGCTAATCTGTGTTCAGTGTTGTATTGTGTGGATCAGCACTGTAGGGGTGGGAGAAGTATCTTTTACTGCAATATCTAAACATAGTTCCTAGCACGGATGGAGGGACACTGTCAAAAATGAGACTGTAAAATTATTTTTAGTCGTGTGAGACATGTGTTCTGGTACTTGCTGCTAGCCACAATATTCTCCTGCCTAGTGGCTATAACACAGGTTTTTTTCTGTCAGGAGAAAAAAAATAGTCTAGCTCTGTCCCCAGGGCAGGATCTGCTATGTTTAAGGCACCCTGGACCCCTCTAGTGAACAGCATCCAGGAAAAAAGAGAGCCTGCATCTTCCCTGAGGGATTTATCTCAGGGTTTGAGATACTTACTACGGGGAGCTCCTCCCTAAGAGCCAACCTGCATCCTCTTTTAAGCAAATGCAAACCATTATAATTTGGTCCTTCCACAATAATGTGGCAAAAGGAAGATCTTTGTAGCATGTCTTTTGAGTTACACACTTTTATCACATCTTTTTACAGCCTTCTCTAGACTAAACAACAGCCTATTTCAAATTTCTCTTACAACTGCTCCCTTTGAAGAGGTCAGACCCATGTAAAGCCAGGTACAAACCCCAGTCCTCCCTTCAGATATGGCTTTGCTTTTTTGCAGTACTGACTCTTAGAAGTGGCAGCAGCTGCTCCCACACACTTAAGGCCTGCAACAGGCTTCAATAAAGCAACAAGAAAACATCCATTGTGAGAAACGGGAGACTCCTCCCTGGGGAAGTGCTGCCGCCCCCGGAATTAGGATGCTGCCAGCTTATAAAGCACCCATGTCCCACTATTGGAGTTGCAGTGCTGCAGTTATTTTAGTTGGCCTAGGCAATCATTGCTGCCTGTGTAGGCAGTTCTTGCCCTATATAGGTGCTCTGGATAGAAAGTAAAGCATTTGTGGTTTGCAGCAGGACAGGTTTTTTTTCCAGAGTCATCCATGGTGAGTGGTCTCCTGGCCTGACCATCTAGAGGTTTTCCTAAGCCAGGTAGTTCACTGTGAGGTTATTAGAGTGGCTTTTGGATGTCTGCACTGCTGGGTGGGTGTAGGTCAAGTTTAGTCTCTTTCTGTCTGTACAGACACACATTCAGTATTCAATATCAGATTTTTTCTCACATGGAAATAGCAGCAGCAGCGAGAGATGTCAGTGGAAAAAGGTGGGTTACAACTTTGTCTCTGCAGGTATAGTGTAATTGTAGGTGAACTTACATTTCTGTGTTCTTACCTTCATGAGGACTCTAGTAAGGATTTGGAAATCAAAGAATGGAGGAGGATGTAAAGAGAAGCATGGACAACTATGTATGGGTACTTTAAAATGTGAGTGTATATGGATTGGTTCAGCTGTCAAAGTTAATTGTTAGACTTTTCATCACCTTCTGTTCCATAATTATGTATCAATTATTTCATAGACATTAAACTGTCAGGTAGACAGCATTAATTTGTATTTCATTGTTCCTTAGCTGGTGTCTTGTGGTAACTATTTACAATAATGGCTATTTCTCATACTTTGTTTATTGCTTGTGGGTTTTTAATTTCTCTTTTCAGTAGCTGTGTATTAGTAACTCAGTCATCTTACTAGGGACTGAACTTGCAAGTCAGCAAGTTCAGGTAAGAGAACAGGTGGAAAGAAGGGTGTGAATAAGAAGGAACCATGAATTTTGGGTTAACGAAAAAATTAACAAGGGAATGGACTGCATTGGATTACAACTTCGAGTGAAAGAACCTCTGAAGTGTCAGGAAAAAACATAGACCTTATAGTATTGCTTTCGTTAAGTTATACTTACCTTCTGTAGAAGCAAATGAAAGAGGTAAAAATCTGTATTTGACTTTTAGATATTCTCAAACCTGTTGTTTGGCCCTAAGACCAACAGAAATGATCCTGAGATAAGACAAAGCTCTCCACTGAGGTTGTTCTTGATGTCTTAGAGCTAATGCTTTGCTTACCAACAATGAAGATCTGAAGTAGAAATCAATTAGCTTAGAAATTAATTTACCCCTAAATTCTTCCATCTTTCTTTCTAAACAGATCCCTGCAGAGAAGCAAGGAGTAATTTTTACAGTCTAAGTAAACAAGTAGTCTTGTAGCTGTGTGTAAAGTTTCCACTATCAAAATACCTTTTGCTGGATGTAGGGAATTAGGACTTTATGGACTTTCTAGACATTCAAGCCAAATTAACTTGAGTTTGGATTTGGTATGGCTGTTGGAAAGGGGAAAGCTGGCCCTTTCAGTATGCCAAGGCCTCTGTGATGGTGTTTTGCTGAGGTTAGCACAGGATCATCTGCCTTGAGATTTCCTGGCTATGACTGTCAGATGTGTGCAATTATTCTGTTAGATAAATCAGCAAACTTAGTGTTCAATTTTCCTTCTGTCACTATATTCACATTGTACCCCAGGTAGTTCAGGGCTTGCTGATTGTTTCTAAAATGGGAAGGAATTTGTTTGCCCCTTAACATAAAAGCTGATGTCTAGGGATTTTAGTTGCTTTCATTCAAAGTGTTGGAGACTGGCCATAGTTAAAGCTGAGAGGTGATGGTCTGGCTAACAGCATTAAGTCCCTTTGGCCCCTTGCTGCCCTGCTTTCATATATGCAGTGGTAAACCATTCTCCAGACTGAATTTCAGAAGGAATCTACCCCCGGGTAGCCTGGGACTGTGGCGAGTCTTTTTGTCCTTCTCTGTCCTTTCCACTTGTTTCCACAGGGGGCCGTCAATGTAATGACTCCCCTATTTGTAAAAGGCCCAGGCAGTGACTTGGTCTCTTCTGCTCCCTTTTTTTGTAGCACAGGCTCCCTTATCATAAGCCTTAAGTTCACAGCTGTGCTAGGAATGTTCTTGTGTAGGGTTCCTCTTAAAGACTCTTTCAGACTAAAATGTGTTTTTATGCTTTGATCTGCCTAGGTTCTTAAAAGCTCTAACAGCCAGCAAAAATTCATCAAGGGGAGTTTAGTCTTAGAACTGCTCCTCTTCTCTGTTGTCATTTAGGTTGGCTATGCAAGAGTTAAAATGTGTAGACTTACGCTACAACTGTCTTTTTCTGTTTGTTTTTGTTTTTGTTTTTGTTTTTGTTTTTTTTTGTTTTGTTTTTGTTTTTGTTTTTTTCAAATATCTGAAGACACCAGTTTTTACTGCCCAAGATTGCACCATAAGTTTTATGCTTCCTTCACCAAACTCACTTTTCATTCAGAGTAAGCCATCCTTTACTGTCCAGTCTTACTACCAGTCAATCAAATCATTCTGCTGTAGTTAAGAAGTTGTTTAATGAATAATGTCATTATGTTGCAGTGCTCAGCAATCTGGATCTGCAGCATGATTCCTGAAAGCAACTGGTGTGTAAGGAAAAAGAACCCCAAAACTACAGAACAACATGGCAGCAACCAAGGTTGAAGGATGTGTGGGGGTTAGCAGTCTCTGGTGATCTGCCTGAATGTAGTTCCCTCTCAGCTGGCAGGATAAGGTTGTCCCAGGAAAGCCTGCTATAGCAGCTCGGGAGCCAACTTCTCTTCATTTGGGGAAGAATGCAAATGAAGGGAAGTAACTAATGGAAATGGGCTTAGGAAAGCTCCAGCTGCTGCTAGAGGTGGGATTCTTGTACAATATTAGCACTAGAGCCTCTCAGCAGTTAGATGTTGGCTGCTTCTGAGTGGGATGTGAAACCAAAGGTGTGCCCTTGTGAATGCTCCAGAGACTTGGCTGGCCTAACTCCTGAGCACAGAAAGGGTATAGAGAGCTGAATGATGGCTAGTCCTGTAAAACTTGAAACTGAGTTTTAGAGTTTCTGCAGTGTTATGTAAAGAGAGTGCTGTAGAATATGTGAGACACTTGTGGGGGCCCATTTGCACACTGAACTGGTTGTAGAATCTTTAGCAGAATGGGTTCCTAACCCCAGACACCCAGAAAAAGCTGCTGCTTCTCTGTGCTATGGAGGGTCAACATGAGTTCGTGTCTACAAGTGTTGTGAGGTCCTGGCTAAACAAAAGAGCCCAGTGTAGGCCTTGAGCTGGAAATGGAAGCAATTAAATCCTATGCAGAAATCTGGATTCAATGCCAAATGGCACCAGGAACTATGGGGACACCAGCACAGCTTTTTTTTTTCTTTTTTTTTTGCCTTTGAAGATTTTCAGTCCAGTTGTTCTTTGNGTGAATAAGAAACTGAAAGATTTATTTTAGTATCACTGGTAGCATTACAAATAGTCATTGTCAGAAATAATTCCTATTAATAAACTTTGTAAACACTGTAAATGCTTTGCTCTGTCTTAAGTCATCTGGTGTCACATCTGGAGGCTTGGTATGCAGTATTTCCATGATGATACTGTTGCTGTGCACTTGCCAGTCTACTCACATAGGAAATGCTTCCATGCAGGCCATTGATTTTATGGGGCCATTCAAGATGAAAGGTACATCCTGTAGTCAATTCAAGTATGGAGTTAGTCCATGGAGTTTGGGATTTTTGTTATCATAAATGAAGAATATATTTAATTTTTTCCCCTAAGGTCTGAGATACCTGCTCCAGTGAGAGCAGAACTGCGCTTGCTAGGGCAGGAAGAAGTGGGGTCCAGCCAAGTTTACCACAGTTACAGGTAAGAAATAAACTTGGTGAGACACCTGGATTGCCCCACAGCAGTCCTGAGCTCTTAGTTTTCCTAGATGTTGGTGCAATAACTAGGTAAGTCTCTGCATGAGACGGGAGATGTCTCAGTTTCTTTGTTCCTTCCCAGATACTCCCCATCAATCAGACTCCCTTCAGTCCATCTTGTTCCCACCCTCCTTATATGGGACTTTTTTCACTCTACAGATTGTGAGGACACAAGAATGCAATAGGTTTCAGCACTTGGACCCAGAACTTGTCGTAGCTAAGTGAAGCCCAGAGCTGCATGACAATGAAAAACAGCTCCATTATCCTATGCAGATGGAATGTATCTGGAAAGTTGCTGTAGTGGTTTATGTAGCTCCTACTGGACAGGGAAACTGAATTGTACATAAGACTTAAAATATTCATGAACATAATTTTTCATGAGCATTGGAATGATATATTCCAGCATCAAGGCTATTCCTGTGCCAAATCTCAAATCCTTAGTCTTATATGTGAGTACTGAAATATTTCACATCTTGGCAACCTCTCCCCTCTGAGTAAAAGCCTTCCAGAGAATGAGTCCAGAAAGGAAAAACACAGATCTATTCTGAGCTGAAGTATCCAGAAAAGAAAAAAAAATCTGTCATGAGGCAAATAGGCCTTTGTTTTTGGTGGAAACACATGGTGGTGTCTCTGCAGTGGGATGTGTCAGGTTGCCTCTGCAGTGGTGTAGTCACCAACCTTGCCAGTCATGAAATAAGAGCATTGGCTGTCCATGAGGGATGTGGTTTGGTTTCCAGCTCTGTATTAAACATCCTTATATAGCCATGGTGGCTTTAGAAGACTGGTGAAGTGCTTTTATTTATATATATATATATATATATATGAAATAATAAACATACTGTTAAAATGAAAGTGAATACAATTAACTCACTGTGAGTCTTGTATGGTAATTTCATGAAGCTTCAAATCCTCAGGGACAAATCTTTAGCTCTCCTGTTTTTACACAGCTCTAGTTGTGCTTCTGATGGGTGTTGTAAATGGGATCGCTCCTGTCAGCCTCGAATCTAAGAGTTTCTTCCAAATACCTGTATGCTTTCTTTGGATCAAAAGGAGCTTCTTCCTGATGGTTAATGCTCAGCAAATTGAATTCACTTACAAGAACAACTGTGCATGCCCATGCTTGCATTTCTCAAAGATCTTTGACAGGCTCAGAAGTGTTACACTGGTTTTTTTGTTCTGTCTGTGATCATCCTTGCTTTGTTCTGTCTTGGTCATGTGGAGCTGGCTTGTCTTTTGGATCCCACATGGTCCTTCATAGTTTTATACAGTGGGCACTGGACTGGTAATAAAATTTGGAACTTGAGAGACTAGAGTAGGGGCAGTGATGTGCAAAGTCCTTATTGTAGCTGTGAATGTGAAGCAGTCCTCCTGGGTCAGATAGGCAGTTCAGGCAGGCAAGTAACTTGGCAGTAACTGTGAGTAGGCACTGAGGGAAGGGTAGGTATGAAGCAAATATACATGATATTTCATTCCAACTTCAAGACTTCAAGCTTTTTTAGCTCTGGAGGTTTCCTGAGTAGAAGGTTTCTTCTCCCTGGTTAATAACTCTCAGTGGATTTGTCTTCCAAGTACTCATCCAGCTTCTCCTTGAATCTTGTAGACCTTCACTTCCCAGGGACCCGGTGCCACAGATGAACTGTGCACGGCAGGAAGGGCTGTGGTTCATCTTAAACTCTGTAGCTAAAGTATCTTGTTAGAAAAAAAGTATCCATGGTCTGAGAAGTCTGATTATTTACACTGTTCCAGCTGTACTCAACTAGTATGATGTAATGGCAGCTGCTTTTATGTGGAGATTGACTGCTTTTGCACCCCAGAAAAACTCAAACATAGGAATAATCTGCAAATAGCAGTTTATGTAGAGAAAATGTAGCCTGCATGCCAGCAATTATAGTGCCTGCTACCAACCATAAGCAAGCTGCAGGAAGCTAGAAGACTTGTTAGCCAAAACTTGGATTCTCTCTGTGAATTCCAGATGTTCCTCTCCTCTAGCACCATTGTTCCTAATGTCTGCTTGAGATTCTCTGAGCATTTGCAAACAAAGCAAGAGCAGCCCCTCAGTGGTCCTTGAAAACTAGGAATTGCCACCATTCCTATCTCAGGTGGAGAAATTTGGGAAGGTTTAGCCACCCCCAAACTCTAGGATACAGCAGAGTCTGGAATCCAGACATCCTATTATCACCCTGATCTCTGAATAGTTATTTCTGTTTGTTCTTGCCTTTCACCAAAGGAATGCCAGTGTATAATCTACACATCACTACATAGCCAGAGTTCTCCATTGCACTAATTGGTATTTTGTTGCAGTATGTGGGCATATGTTAATTGCTGTCTGAGTGGCTCTGTTCTTTCTTTATTTTATTCCTGCTGAAGACAAATGAAATATTTTGGTTCCCTGTTCTAAGCAGACAAGTAGACAGTGTACCTGAACTGCTGTGTTATTTTGAAACCTATTATTTTTAACCTAAGTGTGCTAACATACGTATTGCTTACACTGTGCAGCTCCTGTAAATGCACAGTATCAGGTATTTGTGAGCAAGAGGAAGCAGGCTTTTTTACACTTCTGCCCTGAGAGTTGAGCTGTTCATGTCCCATTTCCCTCTGGCTAAAGTATGGTGTTCTTATGTACCCTGAACCTTTGCAGCAGCTAGACAGCCTACTTCATGTAGTAAGGGACAGGCAGGAGGGTAGTGTCCCATGTACAGAAGAAAGGACAAGAGGGTCAAAGAATAGTTGTATTTTCCTCTCCAGTGTTGTCAGGGAAAGGCTGGAGAGGATCACTAACAGGTTATTACTGTTGGGTCATGTGAGCTTGAAATAATGGCTAAATGAGGTCTCTGACATTAGCTAGCAGAGATGTGAGTTTTAAGCAGTTTACCTCACTGCTGTAAAAGCTGCATGATTCTATTCAGGGACTCCATTATCAGAATGCCTACTAAGTGAAACAAAATCAAAGCCTACCATTTAAAGCCCAGATGAAATAATTTAAAATTAAAAAAAAAAAGGCAAACTAGATAAGGTTGCAGAGTGTCCTAATAGTTCTGTGCTCTCTGTACTGCTATCTCTTTCCAGAAGTCTCCAGAATCTTGCTGAAGAACAGTCATATATTTGCCAAAAAATGTATATTAAGATGTGAGATCCCTTACCTGTGTCTTGTTATAATTTATTATGCCTCTTAATCATTACTCAATAGTAGGCATATACATAATTACTGGAATGATAATTAATCTGTAATAGAAGTTTTCAAGCATAAGATGTTGTCCTGTATCTAATCCACACTGGTATGTTTATTTAATTCCTTTGGCATGCAGAATAGCCTGGCAATTGAAGGATTTGGCTAAAGCTCCCATTGCAACAGATCTATGCAACTCTGAAATTTGTAGAGGCAGGGCAATTGACACTAGCTAAATGTCTAATTCACAAAGTCAAAGGTTCAATAAAACATGCTATATATAAAGGTTGTGTGATTTAAGGATCTAGAAAAAATAATTTTTGAGGAATCAGCTGGAATAAGACTAGAAAGCTTTGCTGGACTGGTGGTAGCACTGGTGGAGCAGCTTGTTTGCATGAAGAATTTGATGTCAAATAGAGTATTCAACTTGTTCTGAGTTCCTCTGAGTACTGCTGTCTTTTCTTCCTCAGTAAATCACTGGATGTAACTATTAATGGGATTCACTTTTCTGTTTCACTGTACCTGAAAACTTAAATAACTGTTAGAGGTCCAACTGCATATTATTATGTCTGGTAAGTATAGATCTGGAATCTGTTCCTAGATCAAAACTAGAGAAAACTTAGATGAAAGAATCAGACCTTTCCTAATGCCTCCCCCAGGGTTAGCAATATACAGTTGGACCTTTTACAGTTATTTAACTTATGTACTCTGGAACAACTGGCTAGCTGTGAATATTTTAAAAAGGTATTCCCCCTCTCTCCCTAAAATGTGAAAGAAATCGTATTTACCTCAGGACTGCAGAACTTGAATTTGTTTGTAGCACTGAAGAAAGGTTTGTTTGAACCAGGATTTTGGAATGCATTCTCTGTTTACTTAGTATGTGAGCAGTAAGTCAGTGGAAGTCAGGCAACCTCTGCAAAGAGACAATTTTTGGCATTTACTACACTGCAGTCAAGGATACCTCTGTACTCCCTGAGTTTCAGTAAATACTGTCTGCCCTGAAGTTAGGCACTTCATACAACATCCAACAGCCACCTAAGGCATTGAAGGAGCAGATTTCAGTGAGATGGACACAGCCTGGGCAGTTATCAGTGAGCTTCAATATTTTACCTTAAGGGTCTTCTTTTTCTCAGAGCTGAATCTTGTGGAAACAGAGTTCTCTGGGGGTAAATATAGCAAAAATGTAGGAAAGAAATGTAACTAATTCTGAAATTACTGAACAATTTAATTAAACTTTTGTGAAATGTCATCTTTTAATTAAATTTCATTTCAATTCAAGAAATTTATTTACTTTAAATTTTATTTCATTAAATGAAAGAGGCAAATTGAAGAGCTGTGTGAAGCAAGGGAATGTGAATTGTTCCTGCTGCTACAGCTTGTACTGTACAGTGTGTCTTAATAATGAAAGAATAGTATTAAGTTTTTGCCAGATTTTAACTAATACAGCTTTTATGTTAAAAAAGCTGTACCCATTGAAACTCTGATTTAGCATGTTTTGATGTCACTGAACCATAACATAGTATGGACATAAGCAAATTGCATATATCAGCCCACAGCAGAAGTTTATATCAGCTGGCCCTTCCTAGGTGATGTGAAGTTATTATCTACTTAGGAATAGTGTCACAACCTTTTTTTTTTTTTAACATCTTCAAGTTATGAAAAGGTCCTGGAAATAGCCTTGATATTAAACAGATTATTTCCCTCATCTCCAGCAAAACTTCGCATTGCCTTACTGAACTTTGGCTGTCTCGAGTTGCTTGGAGAGACTGTAACTATATTTTTAAAGGATAAACTATACCCAGTTTCTTAAACTGTGTTGTGATGCCAAGCGGAACTCACTTGTAGCATTACATGGCAGGACCTGATGGAGTTGCAGAGACTGAAACACTTCTGGAAGTCAGGATTGTCTCTCTTTGTAAAAAGTACTGATGTCCTGAGTAACTGGGGCTCTTGTAAATAATCTAGCTGCCTTTTTTCACCTGGATGGAACTACATTGTTTCACAGAGAGCTGCAGGTCAAGGTGGTCACTGCTACATTCATGGCAGTGGCCCCAGAAGCTCTTGTCTTCAGTTAAAAAGTTATCTACAACACAAACCTTTGCAAATACTTATATATCAGAACAGGGGTTTCCACTTACCTTCCATTTCAGAAATTTCCTGAGATGAGAGTTGAGAGCTGTGAGCAGGCACAGACACTGTGGTTGCTTTTCTATACCACAGTCCTAATGCTGCATATGTGAAAAGTAACACAAAAGAGATCATTCTAAGCTGTGAATGGATCTCATGCAGTTATGGCATTTATTACATTTGCCATGGGGGACTCTAATTTTTTTCAAGGATTTGGGCTGCCTGTGCTGATGTTATGTGCAAGAGAATTATTGGGTAACTGTGGGGTAGACTACACTTCCAGCTGATATCAACTGTTTCCTTGGTGCACCTGACCCAATGCAGGATAGGTGCAAGATTGTGCATAAGAATTTTTTTTTTTTACAGAACCTTCTTTGCCTGAAAGCTATTGAACTACTCAGACCTGAGCAATTTCTGATATGGGTCTCTTCCTTTCCTTCCCCACCCCCTGTCGATTACCTCTTGCCTAAATTTGTCCCACGGCAGTCTTTTTTTTTTTTTTTTTTTTTTTTTTTTTGGTCTTAGCAGTCTCTNTGAATTTTGTTTCAACTTCAATAGTTTGTCACATGCTTTATCCTGGAGACAGGCAGTTTCCATCTCACATGGTTTTGTTACCTTTTGCCTACTAATCCTTTCTATTGTGTACACATTTTAACACATATGTTAAAGGAAATAGTGATTAAAAGTTTCAGCCTCTTCCTGGTGTGTGATTAATTGCTGCATCCCTGGAGACTATGAAGATTAAACTCAAATGGTTCTTACTAGATGTTTGTCAATGTATCTGAATTATTGGCTAACACTGTAAATCAGTTTGGGTCAGTTGGTTCAGTTTTTTCTCTTTGAAAGCATCTTTTAAAAATTCTAAGGGAGCAAATGGCATTAAACTCAAGTTGCTCTCTATCTGGAACCCAGAAGGATTGTTGTTTAATGCTGAAGCAGAGTGCTTTAATACTAAAGCACAACTAGTAGGTTATAGAAAATTGTATTTCTCTGTTTTGGAACTCTTCATCTGGTTTTTCTCTTTGGTGCAGGACTGGAACAAACCTTAACTTGTTCTCTTCTGATTGTTTTCTTGCAACTAAACCTTAGACTCCTAAAAAACAAACTGCTTGATGTGATATGCAAGGCTGGTTATACAAATGTCTTATATCACCAGTAGATGAGGCTTCAGATCAAAACAAGCTCCTCCACTTCAAAACCAGATTTATAATCTTATTTATTTGGGGGAACTCATTCAAGCATGTGAAGATCTTGCAACATGATTCATCTGTAACTTGGCATGCAGATCAAGACCTTTGCAGGTCTAATTTATTTAAAGAGCTCTATTTTCAACTACATAGTCTCCACCTTCAATGGAACAAATGAGTGTTTGTGGCTGTAAGGAGGGAGGGCACGGCACGGCACACTTTGGGAGACTTAGTGGAGAACAGCTTTGCTTACAACATTTCAGGCCAAAGAAAAGGGCTTTCAGTGCTGTAGCAAGAGAGGGAAGAGAAAGACAAGAGTGTATTCTGGGGAAATGAATGGGGGGAATATCAAACCTCCACCTTCACAGCCTTCCATCACAAATCACTGAACTGATGTTGGTTTTAGCTGTACCCAGATTAAATGACAGGAGCTCATGTGCACTCACCATTTTCAAACACAGATACCCTCTTGTCCTGTTTACTATATTTAGCCCTATTCTCCCAGGCTCTGTGTTACCTCACACATGCCTTCATCCTGCTGGATTTCCTTGTCATGATGTTTGATTGAATATTGTATTTGACTTTGTGATGCTGATATTACTGTGTGTACACTGTTCAGGAATTGACATTTGTCTGCTGGCAAGTCCCCATGAAAGGCCATCAGCTCTAGCCCTGACTGCTTTGGCAACCACACCACACACTTGCTTTACTTAAATGGACTATGTGTTTAATGCTGGCAGTGGCAATACCTGTGTGCAAGTACCTGGCAGATCACCTCCATAACAGCAGATGACCTGGTGACAGTCAGTGCAGAACTTGGCACTAGGTGTTCCCTCTGACTTTGTTTTGCTGCCAACAAACTCCTTTTTGGAGCCAGCCTGGGCTAGCTTCTGTTTTGAGCACCTCTAACCATTCTTAGATCTTTCAACCATGACTCCCCTTGTCAGGCCAGCATCTTGTACAGTGTTTTACAGAGATGGAGTAAATCTGATTTTCTCACTGCTTTCACTCTAGTATTCGCTGTTGCTGCCAGCTGCCTCTTGAAGAGAAGTAGTCCTGTGCACTTGATACATTACTTTTCAGGCCTGACAAAACTAATGGTTTTGAGAACAGATTGGTTATATTTTTGTCCTACAGCTAAACTAATCTGTTGGCAAAACCAGATATTTTGTCTTTCTACAATGGATGCCAGATGTTTTCACATGATGTTTGCCTAGGAAAAATCTCTTCACCATAATGGGTGAGAATTTGCAGGACTAGCTAGAGAATCAGTAGTGACATGTCTGAAGTCAGGATTACTGTAGCAGAAATGAGAGGCAAATTTAGGCTTGCTTGCATGGGCAGTGCTCTAGGAACTCTGACTGTGGTCTAAAGATTCTGACTCACAAATTTGTGTGGAGCAGTTTAAGAAGTTAGCATCTCTGGTCCAGCAGCCAGTATGTCTGTGGCTCAGCTGCTGTGCTGTTCACAGTCAAGAGTGTTAGAGAGAAACCATCTGATTTTCAGTGTCATAAACTGCACTATGAGTTGCAACACTGAACTGCCACCATGAGTTCTACTGCTGAAGTCAGCACCTGGGATACAAGGGGCAGCTCTTAAATTGCCAAAGCAAATGTGGATAATGCCCTGTTCAGTTCTCTACTTGCCTCAGTACCATGATTTCAGGTACTTATTAGGCTGTTCTTGGTCTATTCCTCCTACTTTTCTCACTGTGGATAGCATTGCAGTGCCACGTATGCACCAAATGTATGCAATTGACAACTGGTGCTAACTGCACATATGATCAGAAGTCTCTTCCGGGCCCTGTAGAACAAATTTATGACTCTGCATTGCATCTCAGCCCTGAACTGTCCATTGCTTTCTGCATAGTTGAAAAAGAGTTTGAAATTGTTCTGACTAATTGGTCTGGTTGCAGCAAGGCCTTGTTTATTCAGAAGACAGTATATCTCAGAAAAGGAGGCATTTTCAGTCAAGGTGGCAGAAGGCTATCACTCATCAATCCCATGGTGCCCACATCTAGAAGCACCTGTCAGCTCCACAATTCTGGCTGTCAGAACATGTGAGCAGCAAACTGTCTGATCTGGGCTTGAGTTTTGTGTACAGACAATCAGATACCAGCCAGCCAACAGAGGAGGGAGTAGCGAAAGGGCAGGCACTTGCACTCTGAAAATAAAACACCATTTTTATGCTTATTAGCATAGTAAGATTTCTGTTGCTTACTCCTTTTAACTCCACCAGACTTACCTATAAACCCAGGAAGTATTAGCCAAAGAAAAGTGACGGTCATGGCAGTGCTCTAATAGCAAAGACAGCACGGGAATAACAAGACTAATCAACTATTCGTTAAAGTCTTACGGTTTATTTTCTTACAGATCAGTGAACAAAAAACAGTCATGAGATGCTAATCTCTCTCTAGCTGTATAATCTTAACCACCCGCTAGCCATTGTTCTCTCATGTGCTCAGCAGCAATATCCCCTCCTCCCCTCTTGTAATGACCTCATTTCAAAGTACAATTTCTCTCTGTTTTGCCTTTAAAGGGGTCAGACTGATACTGTTTGAATTGGGATGTAATTTGCTTAGGTTCTGTCACTGGCCTACTGTCCTACTGAATTTGTTTGCAAGAATGGAAGCCTCTGCTCAGAAGCTGATGAATGCTCTGAGCTCCAGGAATAAGCAAGTGCTGAATATGACAGAGGAGACCTGTCTCAGGCGTGAACATAGGCAATAGAGAAGACATAGGAACTACTAAATAGGATTGGACAGTGTGTTCCATCAATCTTGCTTCCTGCAGAGTGAACTAACCAGGCCAAAACAGGTGATGCTGCAGAAATTCTTAGAGTTGCTATGCAATGAAAGGTGATGCTGCTGTTTATCTCAGGTCCACCCTACCCTTTTCACCTGACTCCTTAAGGCCTAGAATTTTGGCTCACATGGCTTGAAAGGAAAGTGAAGGGATGCATGGTATGCCTGAGGAGCCCCATTGATATCAGCACAAAGACTCACTGGTTAATCTAATTTCTAGATGTATCAAGCTGTAGATCTTCCCCATGGACATTAGAATTGAAAGAATAGGTGTTTACAGCAACTGCATTTTATTTGAGACTGATTTTTAACAGGAAATTTGTGATACGTTAAAAAAAAAACCCAAACCAACAACACTGTGAACCTGGTAAGCTGCAAGCAGGCTTTGAGTCCATGAGGACTTGTAAAAGACCTTTTAATCCCTTATTAAGTTTAACCATTCCCAGGCTTTCTTGTGTAGCACTGTCTTTTGGTATCGCCCTAAATAGGCTCAGTGACTGAACTAGCAGAACGGAGAACAGGAGAAAAATGGGTTTGCTTCACAAATGTTTGTTTTTTTTTTCTTTTAGCAGATACTCTGCATTAAACTACAGGACCATCTCCAAGAAGTGGGTTAATACAGTTGTACAATACCTGACCATACTCTGGACAACTGTCTATCCCCTGGCTACAAGTAGCTGGGAATCATTAGTTCTATCATGTTTATATGTAAGGAGCTCTAATGAAGTCTCTACCCTGCAGTTAGTGTTAAACACACCTCTCAGCAGTGAGTACTCCTACCCCATTATGCCCTGAAACTTCTATGGAAAGTCTTACACAAACATCCCATACTGTGTGCTTAGGCTTCGTGACAGAGGAAGAGAGGGATGTGAAAGGAGAACCGCGTCCAACTCATATCCCAAGGTAGAGTTAGTACAAGAATGAAAGTTAACAGCCCATATAGGTAACGGGGAGTGTTCTTGGGCAGCACAGCATGGACATAACAGAGGCAAACCACCAGAGACCTACAAATGGGGATTGGAAGACAGACTTCAGTGCTACTCTGGCACTGCAGGGAGAGGCTTTTTCTTTAGATGAGCCCTTACCAAAACAAGAAAGCAGGATGGCTAGAGGGGAGAGCTGAAGAAAGTGTGATCATCCTGAGAGGCACAACCCACATGTCACAGGCAGGGAAGCTTATTCCTGCCCAACAGCAGGTCCTGTGTGGGAGTTGCAAAGCAGTGTGGAAAAGGGGAAAGGTGTACTCCTTGCCCCTGAAGTGCTGCATCCTCTCTTTGCCGCTGTAAAAGTGGCATGGTGCATTGAGAATCAGTAAGGATGCACTGGGAAAATGTAAGCTCCCAAGACACTGTCAGGGCAGCAGGAGAGAACTGGCTAAGAGAAGATGAGTGAATGTCTTGGATGCAAGATATGACAGATAGGAAGAAAGGAATGACTGCTAAGATTTAAAAACAAGCAAAAAAAAAAATCAACCAAAGTAAAAGTTGCAAATGTATTACCAAAGCTAAGGTAGAAGACATCAGTTAGCTCACCTACAACTAAGTGAGGTACATGGAGTGTAGGTTTTTGTTACGTCTTTGCTTCCTTTGCATTCCTCAGTTTTGAATCTGTTCCAGGCTTCCTTGTAGAGACTCCTTGTTTTGCTTCTGTAGCTCCCTGCAGGATGCAAATGTTAATAAGTGCAAGCACAGCAGGCAGGGCTGAATCCACCAGGAGAGATGGGGACCGCGTGTCAGATCAGCTTCCCTCCTGCTGTGTGACACGTGATGCGTGTTGAGAGAGCCCCCTTACACGAGCTCGGCAAATCCAGCCCTGCTGCTGGAATGTTTTCTTAGCTCTGCTGCTCGGTGGAGCCGCGGCAAACAAAAGGCTTTAGCAAATCATGGACAAATAGAAAGGCAGAACCTAATTCATGAACATGCTGGCTAATCTGACGTTACTGGGTTCTTAATAGGGTTAAATTTTTGTTAATTTTTTTTAAACAGGTTTTTTTTTCTTTTCAACCTAAAAGTGATAGTAGTGAATATGTTTTCCAGGCATATTAGCCAGGAGAGTGCTTTCCATGTGTATCTTGACTATTACTGGACTTGACTTTCCAGCTCACTAGTGCCACCTCCTGCCAATAGCTTGCATTTCAATTTCGAATTGACACTTCTAAATTAATGGTACTATGAAACACGTTATGCTAAAGAGAACTGAGAAGGGCAGACACCAAAGGGTCTGTGGGCTCTGAGTGGCCTGAAGTCCCACTATGTCTGTGACATTCAGTGATAGTGTTGCAAAAACAGTTTTACTGGCTTGTGTGAATTCTTCAGACCTACTTTGTCAACCTGTTGCTTTCCTCTGGTCAGTGGGTCCGGTTGCTGGTGGTCCTTTTTAGCTCTCCTTGCTGAACAAGGTCCTTGCTTTTGATGTGCTGTTACTGTCTGGTACTTGGTGCCTTGAGAGAGAGAAAGAGTCTTGTATCATCTTATTATCTTGGGCTTACAGAGTGCCACCAAGCATTACAGACCTACTGCATGGGCTCACTTGCACTACATGGTTGGAGGTAAGGGGTTCCAGCTTCAAATTCTCTAACGCTATGGAAATGACTCGCATTTTTCCTGCACTTGGAGAAGAAACAGGCAAGTTGTAGGTGGCTCTTACTGGCCAGTAGCATAACTGATCTTTGCAAATGTTCCAGTATTAGTCCAAGCTTAAGAACAAACAAGTGATTGACAGACATGAAGGCTGATTCTACTAGAAACATGTAATCTCATTTTTTTACCTCAACTTGAACAAAATGCACCTTTGCAATTATCACGAACTTCAGGAGCATGAGCTAGGTGTCATTTGTAGGCTATGATGAGAAAACACCTGTACCTCCGCTCCACCCCACATGAGATGAGGCACAGGTCAAGGTTTACACAATCCTTTCCATGTGCAGCTCTTGGAGCTCAGCAGGCTGTGCCTTGGTGGCTCTGGTGGGCCTGGTGCTGGTTTGTGTTCCATTGCTCTGGCCTTGTAGGAGTTGGGGTGAAATCTGCTCACCTTGCTTCCAGGCATACTCGGCAGCTTCAGGGGCAGTCAGCATGGCAAATGGATGGAGGGAGAACTTGAGAGGTTGAATTGAGTGGTCCTGAAAGGACAGCAATTCATAGATTAGTATACCTGCAGAAACTATGTGCCAAGACAATGGGCATGCTCTTCTGGTCAACAGAAACTAAGACAACTGCTTCAGCAGTCCTGATGGATAAATAAACACCATTTGTAATCCCCATACTAAACATCACTAGGATGTAACTTAAACTTCCTAAGTATCCATGTATCTTGGTAAAGCTAGTGCTTGATTTACAAGGAGATTTAAGCCAAAACTTCAACAGTGATGAGAGATAACAGGAATCTCCAGCATGTTACTTCAGTGGGAAAAAAATAATCCAGAGAAACTGAATTTTCAGATAGGTTGGATTCCATCTCTTTGAGTCTAAGACTGTTAAGGAAGCATAAGCTGAGCTCCAAGAGTTACTGTTGATTTAAAGCAGTAGTTTTAACCTCCTAAACAAATTAAGGCATTGCAAAATAAAGTAGCTTTAGTTTCCTAGCACAGCAAAGCATTTCCATTCCTTTCTCATAGGGTGGGAATGAAGCGGTGTTGTTGGCTGAAACAGAAACTGGGGATTCCGATAACAATGGCTTATCTTCCCCATTAGAAAATTTTGTAACTTTGCCACCTTGTGACCATTAAGGAAGTATATCTGAGCAAGTGCACAGTAACATGAGATGAGCAGAAATACTATTTATAGTCTTTCTTTGTCTCTGCTTGCATAACATCAGTGCATAAATCAAAGCTAAAAAAACATATCAACCTTCCCTCCTCCCAAAGAAAAAAAACCCACACCAAATGAAAACTCTAACATCCCACCATGGGAACCAGCATTAGTAGTTGGAAACCTTTCAAGAAAACATCACTCCAGTGTAGTACTCAAAACAGAGATTCCTAAAAATACCCTGGTTGAAAATCCCTAGAGAAAAGTATTCCTATCCATAAGAAGCAAGACGGTAAAAATATACAGTGTAACTTTCACAGCAAAAGGAGGGACAGCTGATCCACCCACTTGTCCCTTCCAGAGAGGACGATCTAAATAACACATTGTTAAATGCTCCTACATGGCATCTAGTGACACTTTTGGTGCTCGACAGGGAAGAATTCGACTCCGAGAGATTACAGCCAAGGCTGTTCTGTATGTAACTGTGAGCTGGTGTTGCTCTGCCCTTTCTAGACACCGGGTGGCAGTCTGTCATTATGTTACAGTTAAGCATGGCTGAGGTGAAAAAAAAAAGTAAAAAAAAGTGCATCAGAAACGGTGTGATTTATATGTGAATCATCTGTTATAGTCTGACTACAATTCCACATCAGCTTTTGATGGTTGCTTGGGAAACATCAATGAAGTCTGTGTTATTGAAATAAAATATATATATTCCAGCACAAATGCTTTTTCATTATGGACTTGGGTCACGCAGAACACTTTCATGTGACTTGAGTCATAAATGAAAGATTATAATATCTTTCCTATTTTTTTAAAGGGCAATTATACTTGTATAATTAAAGATATATTGCTAGAGAAACTTGCTTTGAACCCAGGCCCTTGTGAAGCAGGCTATGTCTCCTCAAACTAGCATAGCCTCTTTCCTTCTTCCACACTAGTGGTAACTGGAACACACTGGTGGGAGTGCTCCTTTGTATAGCATTATGACAAAGGTGCAGGAGTTGTGTTACATCTTAGAGTGGATATGAGTAATTGGACTGCCCTTTTCTTAACTCTCCCTGACATGCTGTAAGGTAGAGGAGGAGGTGGTGAATAGGTCAGCTTTTTGCTCTGTTCTAAGAGAGGGATGGAGCTGGTTTGCTAATGCTAATGGGGCCAAAGGGGCAAATGACTTCAGTTTAAAATGTAGCATATTTTTACAAAGGCACAGATATTATAGGATCACTTCCCTTACAGATGCTGAAAAAACAACACACCACTCACATTTGCAGAGCTCTGCCAGTGTGTTGTTGAAGGCCTCATGCTGTAAATCTCCAAGATCTCTTCCACAGGAATGCTGTTCTGTGAAAACAGGTAAAAGAGAGATTCAGCTTTCAGAAGAAATAGTATTTCAAGGAAATGAGTGAAATCCAGCTCATAACCCCTTTCTTTGATCTCTGAAACAGCTTTCACATGAACTCCTGATATTGTTCAATTTTGCTGGTACAAATCTATTGAGATCTGGTCCTGAAACTTGCTTGCCATTTTGCATTTGGGTGAAACAAGTTAAGTAACATATACACACGCATAGGACCACCTGGTGAAACTGCCTACTTTGTTTTCTAAGGCTGAGAAAAACTTAATGGCTACTTGATAGAAATGACATGGATTTGTAATATTTGCACTGTGTGTATATTGCACTTTCAATGAACAAAGACATCTGGGATACAGAGAGTTCTTTTATGTGCCATAGAATAAAAGATACTGCCATCTTTCTTGTCCTCTTACCATTAATATTCCAGCATATGAAGATAATATCATAGCCTCTCTCTCAGTTCGGTTGGGATATGTGTATTGGTTGCGAGCTGCAAAATTCCTGTATAGTGTTTTGAAGAAGAAGATTATTATCCTGGTGTTATAAATGCTAAAAGTAGTCCTGGGCTCGACTCATGCTGCTTTTACCCCAATTTCACACACTGCAACAGCAGGTCCTTATATGCAATACTCACATTTTCTCTCTTGTCAGCGCAGTCGGAGCATCCAAGTCACTTAGCCACAACAAAGCAACACTGAGGGCTAAGTTATAATGGACCTGGAAAGACAGAAGAATCTCATGTGTTTTGTTTGACTGTAATTGCTTGACTGAGGGAATACAGACCAGAGTAATGCAGGGAAACATGAGCTGTAGCCCAATATTGTCTCAATTAACTGGATACCTCGCTTGTTGTAAGACACTTAATGAGGTTTGAGCATTTTTAAACACATCCAGGAAGACTTTCTGTTCTGTTATGCACCAACAACCTTGGTTTGTGAAGAATGATTTTTGGTTAGTTGACTTAACTTCATCAAGTGCCTTCTGTGAATGAGGCTTTTCATGCTAAAAACTCAGCAAACTCTTGAACGATCTTGGATACATTACACCTGGATGCTACTCATAGCCAATTTCTTTAGGTAGTCATTTCAGTAATGGGCTGCTATTTATCATTGCGGGGATAGGTTATTTAGCCATACCAAACAGCCATCTTTCAGAATTCTCTATAGTCTGACAGTTAAAGAGGATAGGAGGTAGAAAGTCTGGTGATTACCATGTCATCTAGAAAGGTGGGTGGCCTTTGTCCTCTTGGATCAAATTCTTTTTCTCGTAGTCTGATGCCAACATAATATTCCCTTAAAGGAAGGAAATAACTCAAAATTACAGCTGGTTCTAAGCAAACCAGTGCATAGGAAATGTAATAGATTACTCTAAAGCTAGTGCAAGACCAAGGCTAAATTGACTATGATCTGGGGCTAGGAATCTGCTGCAGGGTTTCTCACAGACAGTTCCCAAGTAGGAAAGCTGTTAGTTTTTTGCATCTCTGCTAATCTTACCTTCCTTCAAACCACACTGCTGTCTTCTCTAAAACCTCCAAAATAAAGGAAGAAATACAAATATGAAACAATTATTTAAAGTCTGGCAACTCAGAAGAATTTCCTGTACAGCCAAGAGAATGAAAATGATGCTTCACTGGTGTTTGTTCTTCTCATTCAGGGGAGGCCAAATTCTACAGTCTTTCCTCAGATGAAATACTACTGATCCATGCAAGCATTCCTAGAGAAGATGGGCACAGGACTTTTGTAGAATAGAGGGGACACTGCTTACATCCCCTAGGAGTTGTCTGCTGGGCAATGCATTGAAGAGCATGGGACACTGCTGCATGAACTAGGAAACCCCTTAGAGACAGCAGCTGCCCCAGAGGCATTTCAGGGAAGGAATTCTGTACCTCCCTGGTTGGTCCCACTGAGCAAGTTCTGGGCTGTGGCAACTGTACTGTCACATGTGCAGTCAGGTCCCATACTGCAGACTGCATGCAAGAAAACGAAGAGCATGTCAAAGAAGTCTGTTCATACTTTCCAGCAAAAGAAGACTAAAGACTGAGAGTTGTCATCCACCTAGGTCATACAACCCTTTGCAATGAAAACAAGCCACTCAAGTGCAGTGAAAGCAGTTGTGGGAAGTTACTACTTACAGGAGTTTTTCAATCTCTTTCTTCAGGCGTTTTCTTTCCATATTCTACTTGTCATTGTAACATAAGCTCAGTGGGATCTAGGACAGAGAAAAATGCATCCTACCAAGCGTCTCTGCCAGTGAACCAATCTTATAAACAGACAAAGAGAATGAGACACTTGGAGACCCCTTAAAGAGGTCTACCTAAAACCATTTGCAAGGTAGGATTAAAATAGAAACTGACAAAAATTTAGTCAAGACAGAAGACAACATCCCCAGTACTGAAAGTGAGGGTAAGGAGTTTGGTAATGGGAAATGGACAGAATGAGCCCATTCAAGAGGAGTATCAACCTTGAGCATCAGCTTGCAGGTTGCTTGCATCCCCAACACAGTGATGTATATTCTCTCATATAATGCCACCTATTGACCTGCTGCTGCTTCTGAGTTTCTTAGCACATGGTTGCTCTCCTCACTGTGTGTCTATTGATCAGATCTATGTGGTAGAAAGAGAGGACTGGGAAGAGGACAGACTGTAGGAGATGAAGTAACAGCAAAGAGAGAAGCCAGCACCTGGCCCACCAATTCATTGTAACATCAAAGTGCATGCTCCACTCCTTTGCTCCCTGATACTCAAAGCTCTCTGTTACTGAATATTGTTCCCCTATTCTCTCTCTCATACATGTATAGAAGAAATCATGGACTACCTGTGTCAGCTTTTGCAATAGGCCTCAGGATCTGGGTTTGGAGCCTCTCTGAATTCAGGTATTTATGAGGAGGAATTCCCTCTTGATGTTGCTGTTCCTTTCTTGCCTCTGCCACTCAGTTTGTGTGTGAGGAAAATTAGGCTGTGGCTTCATGCAGGACTGCTGCTTTACTGTGTTGCTTAGAAACAATGCCACTGAGCTCAGAGAAACTAGAAGAAAAAAACCACAAACAACAAACCAAAACCACCACAAAGGAGAGGCTAAACCTGCACTTTCATCTTGGGTTATCAGTTTCAAGCTGGATGATCCTAATACCCTTCTAGGCATTGAATTTCACTCCTGAGTGGCTAGTTGGAAACACTGAAGACTTGCTAACAAGGGAGGCAGAGACTATTCACCAGGTTTTCTGATGGATCCAGTTGCTTGTAAAAGAAGCTTCTACTGTTTCAGCATTCCACCAAATTGAATGGTGAAAGATTAGACCTGATACCTTCCTAGAGCCCATCTATGGTTCCACTTGTGGTGTGTATGGCATATAGCAAGAACACTGCTACTTGTTCTTTCATCCATGTTATGTTTTTGCTTACAGTATTGAGAGAAATTCCAACAGTCAACAAATCCCAACAAGACATTCTAAAGTTGTTTTTCCAAAGGATGCAGGGCACATGTTGCATGGGATTGCTGATGGTAGCCAGTGTATCATGATGACTAGCAAGTCATCAACAAGCTATTGGATTTTGTAGATTAGGAAATTTTGCAGGCTGTAGCTCTGGAATGAGCCACCCCTCTCCTTGGAATTGTACTTCTCCTGTTATTAATTGATTTCCTAGTAAAAAATAGGAATTATTTAATGGAAATGATCACAATGTTGCCTCTCTTTTTGGTGGCCTAAGAAAACAGAAGGAAATATATTATCATGAGACTTCCAGGAAGTTGTCTACTTGGCATTTATAGAATTTGTGTTGTGCTTTCTATTCCTTATTTCATTTGCCATTCTCATTTATTCTATGGCAAAAGAAGCACCAAGCTTAGCACCTCCCACTTTTCATTCCAGATGAGGAATTTCTTGCAGGCATCATGGCCAATGTGTTTGCAGTCGAGCTGCTGCTTGTTTACCTTGAGAAACTCAGATCTATTGCCTGCCAGGAATGACTTTCCATCACTTTCACCTGCCCAGGCCTTATCTCCTGGTATGGCCAGGTGAGAGGGAAGAGCGACCTTCACAATGTAAACATAACCATGCCAGGACTGCCCCCAAGTCCTGCTAACCCAACCCCTCTCCTGTTACGTGGTAAGGGTGATGCCTTGATGAAGAAAGAAACTTTCCTGAAATGATTCTGGTCCCTGGCTCTCAGGTGAACTGACCCTTGCCATTTTCCCAAAAGAAAGCAGTGCTTCTGTATCACTGAAGGGGGAGGCTGCTCTGTTTGTCCCAGGCAAAGATAAAAGAGCAGCCCCTAGTGGATGCCTGGGGAAGAGATAGACGAACTGTGCCAGCAGGCATCAGACTTTCTCAGTGTATTACTCTGTTTTCCAGGACCCTCCTGAGCAAAACCCGTTGCCTTGGTAGTTAATAGCCCTTGCCTGTTTTAACTTCCACAAGCTCATCCCATCACTTTTTGAGTAAGTGAAATTGAAATTTTGAGCAACTGACATCTGCAATATCTCCAGGCAAAAATTTCCACTGTTTAAACAGAGAAAGGGTCTTTTGTTTAAATATGCCAACTGTTAATTCAATTTGCTGACCAATGTGCTTAATAAATTTAGTTATGTAGCTTAATAAACTTAGTAAAGAAAGTTTAGGCCACCAAACTGTGGAATTTGTTGCACATAGAGCACAGAATATGTCTTAGAGGATATTTACATCTTTTCCCCACACCATTGCACATTTAATGCCAGTCTGTTTCCCCAGAGCAAGAAATAACTATAGGCACATCTGTGTTCCTGCAGAACTGTTACCCCGTGCAGGTCTAATTTTCAGGACAGGTACAGTGCTTTGTCAATCTGCCACTTAATTAAGTTGGAATGAATAAATTTATTTAATAATTGGCATTATTTAATGCTTATCAGCTCATGTTTTAACAAATATCATAAGAGTAGGATTTAGGACTCTTGCAAAGAGCTACCATTCACGTGCCTGTGGCAGCAAGTACAATGTCCAGGTGTTAGAAAAATGAATTACTTGTCAGTAGAATTGCCTTGCTAAGGCTTAGGGCTTGACATGCTTCAGTGAGCTTGGCTCCAGCAGGATATTAAAAAAGTTTGGGGAGAATAATGTTCTACTGATAGTAAACACAAAGAATGCAGAATTTACAAGCCACAAGGGCATCTGGCAGAACCCCCAAGATAAGGAAGAACCTAACAAAGCCAACTCAGCAACTGTGCTGAAATCAGCCTTAACTGGGTAGAAGATAATTCTGGCAAGGGGAGTTTGTGACCACTGACTCACATAACCCACCAACTCAAAAGAAGAGCATGTGGATTAGTTAGTATAACAAGTGAGGAAATAATTTAACAGAAGATAGAATGCTAATTAATAAGAGAACTATGTAAATTATAGCCAGTGAACATTAACATCTTTGTTTACTAAAATGTATAAACAGAGAAAAGTTTTGATAGTCGTCGTGCTGGCTTTGTGAATTTGACACCCAGCATCCCTTTCTGTGCAGAACTGTACATGGATTTGGCTCTTCCACACCAGCTAAAAGAACCAACCTTGGTTCAAGAAGGAGACGTATTTTCAGCAGCCTTATTCCCTCGGCACCTCCACTGTAAATTGTTTTTCAAATTATTTGGCTGCTTTTGCCGTGTCATTTCCGTGAAATATTTATCATCCCACCAACACACGTAATATCAGCTTCTTGAGGCCAAATTCAGGGGTGTCTGGAAAACAGTGTATTAATTTGGGCTGAACTGTAAATTACATAATAAAAAAGTCATTGTAATAGGCAGTAAAACGTGACTTTCTCACAGGTGAAAACTGCAAGCGCAGTGCTGGACTCTGTGGACGAACAAATCCTAATTTATGGATGAGATTCTCCCTTCACAGCAACCCTGGGGGCTTTTCTGAGGCGCTCCAGGAACCGTTCAGCTCTGCGGGGCAGGGCCAGGCGGCGCTTCCAGCGGGACGGGGCTNGGGGCTCTCCGGTCTGCGTTTCCCGTGCTGGAGCACGGAGCAGCAGCGCGGTGCGCAAGGCGGAGAGGCCTCCGGGCCGCCCTCCCGCGGGGCGGGGCGAGGGGCGGGCTGCCCGCCGGCCGCTCGCGTTCAAAAGTCGCTTGGCGGGCACGGCTTCTTCTTCCCCCGGGCGCCCTTCCTTCCCTCCTGCCCCGGCCGCGGAGAGAGCCCGCAGGTGAGGCGGGGGTAGGTGGCGGGGCTGGGGCTCCGCCGCTGAGGACGTGCTGGAGGGGAACGAGGGTGCTAACCCTGCTCGGTGTCGCTCCCCGCAGCGATGGCATCTCGGGAGGCCGACGAAACGTCCTTCTTCGGCCTGAGCGGCGTGAGGGAGCGGATGCGGGAGAAGAAGAAGGGTGCCCTGAGGACCGCGAAGTTGAATGCCTCGCTTGTGTCGAAAATCAAAACGAAAATCCTTAGTAAGTGTGTTTTGCGTTGCGGTGCCTGCAGAGGCGGCAGCTGCAGTGGGGGTGAGCGGCTGCCCCTCACCCCCAGGCTCGGCAGCTCCTCTGGCCGGGGGTTCCTGCTGAGCTCACTGCCCTGCAAAGGAGCCGCAAGTGCCACTCGAGGCGCCCAGAGGTGTCTGAATCATCTGTGAGTGGCAGGTTAAACACAAAATCTTGGCAGCAACGGCATTGCAGGGTGCTCACAGCGTCTCAAATGGCTGTCTTTGAGGAGCTGAGTCCTCAGGGTCCAAACAGCAAAACCAAGAGGTTTGGAAAGTGTTTTAGTGTGTATACGAGTCTATGCAGGAGCTAGCCCAACTGTGACTTGGTTTTATGGGGGAAATAATATAAGTACGTGAGATAATTAGGGCTACCTTGAAAAAGTCAGAAAATTCTATTTTCTTTGTTTTGAAATTGAGAGACATGGCTCTAAATCTGCTCAACTACAGCTATAGAGGAAAATGGGTTTTTCTCCCAGTTTTTGGAGGGAGGTGAGAACTCATTGTAGGGGATTTGTTCAAAGCCAGAAGCATATGTTTTCAAACTCAGCATCTGAATCATGCCATGGTTTATTAAGAATTGAAGCAGTAGCTTGGTACCTGAGCATTACCCACCGAGGATGGAGAGGGTGTCTGAGGTGTTGCAAGTTATGGAAATGTTGTTCTATGGAGACTTCTATTGCTGGAAGGAATTACACTGCCAATTTTGTGTGGGGGCTATGGAGCTGTAGAGATCTGAATCTGAGGAAGGTTATTCTGGAAAGAAGTATGATGAGGGAAGAGACATGGATGAGAAATTGAATGCTGATTGTGTGTGATACTTCTCTATCTCTTACAGACAACTCTTCCACTATTAAAGTCTCCCTAAAGCACAACAATAAAGCATTGGCTCTGGCCCTCAATGCAGAGAAAGCCATTGCACAGCGGCTCATCCAGGAGAAGACCATCTTGCAGAAGGAGGTGGAGCAGTGCCACTTCCAGAATGCTGTGCTGCGACACAAGCTCTCCTTCCTGGTATGGCACTAGCAGTGTGGCTGGCATAGAGGGTGGTGGTAGGCAAGATACTCAGCACTAGCATCTCAGTCTTGTAGGAGTGAGCTGTTGCTGACTGTCCAAATTCTCAGCATATGAAAAAGGTCACCATTCATTTGCTTATTGTTTTTTTTTTTTTTCCAAGCTATGTTCTCCCCAGAACATGCCTTCATCTGGCTACAGTATCCTTGTTGGAATAGATGTTTTTATTTAATGTCTTTACGGCTTCTCTCTCTTTATTACTTCAACACAGAGTAATACCTTGAAAGAGATTGAAAATCTTATGGCTGCAGTTAAGATGGCCCAGCTGTCTGAGGTAAGCCATGGGAAACATGAGGGTACTGCTCTGGGAAGGGGGCTGTCTTTGTCTTTTGTGTTGCCTGTTCACTGTTGGATGCTTCAGCTGTTTTTGTTTGCTTTGCTATGCTGGCTTTGAATTATCCTTGTTTTGATCTTGGTGTTAAAGGTTTCCAGAGTAACTTCTTCTGTAGGAAAGACTAGTTTTAAACTGTTTTCCTCTGGATCATTGGCTGTACTGGCCTGTAGGCTTTTCTGCTCCAACAAGTTGTGGCTTCTTTTCATTTTCTTTTTTAAAGTAATGCCACAGCAACTTGGGATAGGGAATCACACACTTTCCCAATGTCCTGTCTCATGAGAAAGCATTCCTGCTTCTTTGTCTCAGATTATCTGAACTTGTTTAACTTCATCCTTAGGCTTGTGGAGACACTCTGATTCTGCTGCAATTTTAAATGGGAGAGGGTCACCAGCAGAATTTTCCATGCTTTCCATGGTGAAACTGACCTTCTGCTATTTCTGTGCTGGAGGCTGAATGAAGGATTTTTAAAACTTTAAACCACTCTTCTATTTTATTTCTTTCCAGTTCCATACAAATTCTGCATCCTTCTCCAGTGGCCAGAAATGCAGCATGATTGAAGATAGCTGGGCTGATGATATCGCAGATGGTCAGCTTCTGAGGTGGGCCTTAAAATGAGATCAGCAAGCTTGTCCTGAATTTCTGTATGCTAAATTCCTTGTGTTTTACATGTGTGCCCACTTACCAGTCTTCTCTGGACCATCACTGCTTGATGTTTTCCTTTACTCTTGGTCTTTCTGCTGCCACTCCTTGTCTTGCTTGTCCTAATGCCAAGTCTGTGGAAAAACTGGTCCTTCAGCCTCCTTTATTTGAGAGCACATTACTTTTAGGTAGTTTTCCCTTTGCAGCTGGTGAGCACTGCAAGATTTCCTGGAGTGAGTGAAGGCCATAGCTGCCTGGGCAGTGTGTGTTTTTCAGTGCTTGAAGACTTCAGAAATGTATTTGATCAGCTCCTGGTGGAGGTGAAAGCTGCAGCTACTCTGCTGGATTCTGTGACCTGTCATATATATGGAAATGCTCCATTGCTGTTATTCCTTCTCATCAGGGTTACAGGGATGCCAATGAGGGTGCCCATTTCCAAGGTGGGTGATGCAGGACAGCAATGTGACAGCTCCACAGCAGCACAAACATCCTCAGGAGAACTTCAGAGACCTGCTTCTAATGAGCCCCCAAAAATTGTGCCTGTTGTGTCCAAAGACACTTTACCACCACAGTATACTGAGAAACCTCAGTCCCATCAGGAAGAGAGTGGGAAAAAAATAACTGAAACAGTGGAAACACGGCAAGTTTTTCTTGACTCTTGCATCTTTGGAGGTAAGTTTGCATCTTTTGCTGTTCTTCTGGTATGACTTCATGTGTCTGTGCATTCAGAAATGCATGAATGCAGTGCCTGAGCTCCAGTTAGCTCCTAACCATCACTCCAGTAGCTTCTAATGACTGGTAGGAACTGTATGCTTCACAGCAGTAGTTGTGTATATACCAAAATGGGGTGACTTGCTGGGGGTATTTGGCATGTTTTTGATAGCTCAAGATTGCAAATCAGGCTTTTTAAGTAATAGGCACTGAGCTTACATGAAATTTTCGTAAATGACTGAAGGTGCAGAATCTGACTAGATGCACAGCTTTTGCTTGTGAATTTGCCATATAAAGAGTAATTCTTACATAGATCATGAGTATTTCTAAATATTGCAGTTCATTAAGGGGTCTTGTGTTGGGATGCCTGTTTGTTCAGAGGGGAGCCAGCTGAGCAGTTCTGTTACACAGCAAGTTTGGGAAGTCCCTGTTTTTCTGTGCTCTGGGTTTGTGGCAGCGTGTGGGACATGGCGTTTTATAGTACGGGGGAAGCCGGCACTTGCCTGCTGCATTTCTTCATCTCAGGAGTGAACTTTGTCTTTCCAGCAGAGGTCCTGTGCAGCACGGAACAAAACCCCAGCGATTTGCCAGCACTTGCCTGGGAAAGTCGTCCCCTTTCCTGTGAGGCTGATGAGATGGCCAAACGTTTCTTTGATCGTCTCTCGCAAGGGCACGTCACTCAGCGGAGGAAGCGTTCCACCCTGTTTGCCACGAGCACTCCATCCTCTGGGGTGGGCCTCTTCCCACGGGTCAGTTCCACTCAGGCAGCTCTGTGTAGTGTCACCAAGGACAGCAGCAGCTCCAGCAAGAGCAGCACACAACAACAGCTGAAGTCTCCCAGCTCGCTGGCTTCCCCCACTCAAACCACTGTTATTTCTGACAGAATATCTGCGGGTAAGGAGACCTTTAGTGATCAGCTACAGGCTAAAGAAACTGAGTGTGATGTTGAAATGGACCCCAGCTGCAGCCAAGTGCCCGAGTTTGTTCCCGTAAAGGGTAAAAGCAAAGGTAATCATAAAACTGGGGAGAAAACAACCGTTAAAAAAGCAAGCACAGGAAAAAAGAAAGCAAATGCAATTAAAAACAATGCAGACAGTAGTCCTGATACATCTCAAAGTGAAGAGTGTGCCCAAGATGCAAAGAAGTTTCTTCAGCCAAAAGCTGCAATGTGCCCTACTGAGTCTGAAGTTCATGTGGAGGCTTTTGACAGGAAGAATAGAGACTCTGGTCTGGAGCATCATTCCCACTCTCCTGATAGAATACAAGATCTTGAAAATACATATGTGGTGAATCCAGCACAGCTACCCAGTCGTGAAAGTGGTGACTTAATACAAGATTTTAAGAAGGGACCTATCTCTGAGATCCAAAGTACAGAGAGTTTGTTAAAAAGCCCAATTCATACCTTCTCTAGTCAAGAAGTTCCCTCAGATGATTTCAGTTTGCAGAATTCATTTTTCTTTAGGAAAGAGACCTCAAGTGCCTGTGCTTTACAAGAGGACTCAAGTGTGAGCAGAAAAAGCATCAGGCAGAAAAGCAACAGAAAAACCAGAGTAATTTGGCAAAGACTTGATTCTGATGAGGACTATCTGCCAAAGAGTGTGAAAATACAAAAGGCCGAAGCTGAAGAACAGCCTAAAAGAAGCCAAACAAAAAGGAAGAAGACTGTCAGGTTAAGCAATTGTGATCAGAGAAATGAAGTTGATGTTGTTGAGCCCTGTATAAATGGTCAGTTTGTAGCTAAGGAGAATGCAAAGGATCCACCACGTAATCTTAAACACAACAGGAGAACTTATATTGTCCACCCTTTGAGTCTTGCAGAAAACTTGGGTAGCATCCAGACAGAATTTGAAGGGGGTGAAAATGTACCTCCCAGATCTGTTCCTGAGATCAAAGGTAGCAAAATCCCCAGAGCTGCTAAGAAAAATCGTAAGAACAATAAAAAACAGACAGGGGGCCTTCGAGTAGAGTGGCAAGCTAATGTTGACAACAACATGAATGATTTGAAAAACGAGGCCTATTACAAACCCAAGCCTCAGATGAAAAACTCTAGGCCTCTAGAGACTGATTCCCTGGCCAGAAAAAGTGATGGTGCCAAGGTTCCCATTGACAGTTCAACAGAACTTGCATCCAAGCAAACTGTCCAGATGGGGAAGTTTTCCTGCATTACAGATCTGCTGTCTGAGCCAGATGGCTTCCTGGAGGAGCAGATACCTGAGGTATCACTTACAAATAGTCTTATGGACCTTCCACAGAGTCTTGAATTTTCCTCTGTGACCAGTTGTGCAGCTTTGCCTGTCAGCTCCAGGCTTACAGAAGTACCAGTTTCCAAGAGCTTGAGTACTGAGGACAACAAAATGCCAGCAAAATCCCCTGTTTGGCCAAAAGGCTCCCTGATCTTTAAAGAAAAGACTGCAGAGGAAATGCCTGGGGAAAGAAACCAGGTTCAGTCAAATTCTTGGAGCTCACCTTCCCAGGAACCTGGTAGGTGGTAAACTGTGGAGGGTACATGTGTTTGGAAGTGAGGGGGAAAATCTATGCAGAAAGTGCTTATATTTTATTTCTTCTCTCTTTTTTTTTTCAGAGTTAAAGATTAGTCTCCAGTCTGATCATTTATACTTCCACTTGTGCTGCCAGTCATTTCTGTGGCTGCATTTGCTTCTAGTTTATCAGCATTCCTATGAGAATTTCTAGCTGTTCTGTCCATGTGGGGATATTGGGAAGTGACAAGCAGCATGTGCTGCAAGTCTTGTTTTACCACTCTTGATATCTACAGGGTGTGCCTATTTAGAAAATCAGTTACTCAAGCAGTTGACAAGTCTAATTTGATGCTGACCCTCCCTACTGGAGTCAGTATTATCAGGCACAGAAAATGAAGAAGATGGCAAATTTTTGGTCCAGAATGGTTAGTGCTGCAAGGTTTCAGATTTCATACCTCTAAGGTGATGTCTTCACTGAAAATTAAGCAGAAGCTGACCTAAATTATTTTGATTGCGTTTTTTTTATTTATCTTTTTAAAAAGTCTTTGGAGGGTGTATCCATTGTGTGGTAGTACAGTAGTTAAGCTGGTTCTTTTGAGGAGTTTGCTGTTAATGGATGGTCTGTAAAGAGAGTAGCTTCATAGGGTTTTTCTTCCTGTAGCTGTTGACAAACAGGCCTGTTACAAGTAGAGTGGGCTGTACTTTGTGGAGAGGGAGGAAGTTTGCTCTCCTGCCCTCCCCCTTTTAGCGGACTTCACTTCGGAAGCTGCAGTGAGCACTGGTGTGGTCCTGCATCTTGCTGAAAGTTTGAGGGTTGCTGGTGGATTGTTTCTGTGCCTTGAGCTTGCTCTCTCGCCTCCAGGCTGTAAGCTCCTGGGCATTACAACTATCAGCTAAAATTTTGGTGTCATTCTTCTACTACACAGGGCACATGATACTGGCAGAACTAGTATTTTTTCGCTGATGTACCTAATTTGGTTTATGAGCTGACTTTTGAGGAGCAGGTCTGGTATTTTTGGAATAAAATAGTCTCCTGAGTTTTGAGGGAATGTGATTTGGACTCAGGACTGTGCAGTGTTCAGAGAAACCTGGTAATGCACCCCGTTCTGTTTGGCAGCTGTTATTTCTTAGACTATCTGGAAATGATTTGGAATCACTTTGATCATCTCATGTGAATGTCTCCCTTTGCAGCGCTCAGGCCACTGCGGGACTCGAACAGTGCCAGGGTTCTGTCTCGCTCCAGCTCGGAAGGAGTGTCAGGGCACCCATCGAGGCGGAGACGGAACCCAACCTGCTACAAAGAGCCAAAACTCAACAGGTTGGACTTTAAGTTGTTCTATGCACTGACTCTTCCCATGCTGCAACCCCTGCTCTGCTCTCATGTGCTCACTCTCCAGTCTTTGTCGCTTTAAATTCCTCTTGCCCTTGGTGTTCTCTGATCCTCCTCTTCTGCCACAATGTGGTTCTGCCAAAGTTCTGCATCAGCACAGATGGATATCTAGGCTTCTGGTAACAAGCTACCAAAGGCATTATCCCCTTGCTGAAATGAGCACATCTCTTAGCAGACTGCATCTGTGGTACTCTCAGTGCTAGTGAGGCAGGAGCATGAGGATAAGGTACAGGCTAGGGAAAAATGGCTCAGCAAAAGCCTTCATTTTATTTATATTCTGTGATGGCTAAAGTTTTACGCACCTGAGTAGTACTTGCCACCTGAGATCAGGCTGTATGTAATTCCCTTTTTCTAGCAAATATGAATATCTAAACAAATAGATGCATCTTTTCCCTCAAGAACTGTAGATTGAGTACATTCAATGGCTATTGCACAGAATCATTTAACTCCTAAAATGGTGAATCTGTTGTTATGCTGCGGGGTAATATTATGCTTTTTCCCTGAAAAGTGTCACAGTTTGAACTTTCTGTGAATAGCTGGTGATATTGGGTCAGAAGGTACTCTGTTAAAGGACAAGAAACAAACTGTACCACTCAGTCATCTTATAGGAGAAGCATTGCAGTAAAATCAGAAACTTCAGTGACTAAAATCATACATGTTTTGAAGGAATACTTGATGGTTCAGTGTAACCCTTTTTGTTCCACAGGAAACTGAGGCGGGGTGACCCATTTACAGACACTGAGTTCCTCCACTCTCCTCTTCACAAACCAAAAAAGAATCCTGTTAAAGCCAAGGGAATGATCCAGAAGATGAAAGAGGAAGAACGGCTTCCTGAAGGATGTCCCAGTGCCAAGGTAGTCAAGCTTATAACAATGGAATGGAGTCAGGATTAAAATAATTGTTAAATAGGCAGCCTCCAAGTTCCTAGAAGCTTCTGCATTTGGCCACAAGGCTGCAACTTCAAGTGAATAGGCCTGAGCAAAGTTGGAGGTGCTGGCCAGACAAGTGAACTATTCCAGTCAATGCAGCCAAAGGACTGATTTGATGAATTGAGCCTCAGACTGCAGATTTCTTCTGTTTTGAAATCTTCAGGACTCACGAGGTAGGGAAGTGGTTGACACAAGCTGGGTGGATGTCTTTTGTAATGATGGATGTGGCCCTTATGTTCTGTATGATTAGCCACTCACTGTCTTCTCCTTCCTTCCTGTTCTCTCCCTCTGTTATGTAGTTTGCTGCAGCCAAATATGAGCCCTATACACAACTGTCCCGGTTTTAGCTAGGGTAGAGTTAATTTCTCAGTAGCTCTTACAGTTCTGTGTTTTGGATTTGGAATGAGAATGGTGTTTGCAGCACATTAATATTTCAGTTTTTTGCTAAATTGTGTTTATCCTAAGTCAAGGACTTGTTTTTCCTTTTTTCATGCTCTGCCAGTGGAACGGAGCATAGCTGGGAGAGGTGAGCAGTTGCATTGTGTAACACTTGTTTCCTTTTTATTATCATTGTTGTTATTATTAATAATGACCATTATTATTGTATTTTACTTTATTTTCAATTATTAAACTGTTTTTATTTCAACATACAGCTTTTAACTTGATTGTCTTCTCCATTCCATGGAGGGGTGGGGGGAAGAAAGGGGGGTTGAACATTCAATTAGGGAATACCCTTCCTAAAGCACAACGCAAGTGTATTCTTAGAAATTAAGGGCTTGTTAGCCAACACCTCGAATCTGAATAGTGGGTTGCTGGAGTTAAAAAGACAGTACAATGAAACATAAGAGCCTGCCACATGGGCCAGTGTCTTTGTTCAGCACAATGAGAATTTATAACAAACATCATACCCCCTAATACTGGGTTGTGACACCTTTCACTAGACCAGGTTGCTCAGAGCCTCACCCAGCCTGGCCTTGAATGTTTCCAGGGATGGGGCATCCACAGCTTCTCTGGGCAACCTGTGCCAGTCTCACTACCCTCACAGCGGAGTATTTCTCCCTAATACATAATTTAAACCTACTCTTTGAGTTTAAAATAATCTCTTCTTCTGTCACTCCTTGCCCTTGTAAAAGGTCCTTCTCCAGCTTTCTTGTAGGCCCCTTTAAGTACTGGAAGGTGCTATGACCTCTCCCTTGGAGCCTGTTCTTTTCCAGGCCAAACAACCCCAGCTCTCTGTCTTCATAGGAGAGGTGCTCCAGCCCTCTGATCATCTTTGTGTCCCTCCTCTGGAGTCAATCCAACAGGTCCATGGCCTTCTTAAGTTAGGAAGCCCAAAGCTTGTGTTAATGAAAACCCATACTCTTCCATTGAGGACCAAACATCCACTGGCCTCCAGCACTTGCTTTTTTAGGGTCTACTGGTGCCTGAACTTTGAAGGTTATTGATAATAAATGTTTGAGAGAGTGATGGGGAAAAAAAAAAAGGATCACAGTGGTAGTTAAAGGGAAAGAAATGTGCCTCCTGGGAACCAGGAAAATAATTTCCTCTTTCTTTATGGCAGAGAAGGGAGCGGGATGCTCTGTTCTTCTGACCACACTTACTGCTTCTCCTTAGCACTTCAGCAACATCCTTCAGTTAATGAAGATAGACTGGGTCTTGCTGTACTCTGCAGAGTCCTCCAGAAGATGGAAACCCCGTTAGTATAGAGGGGAAATAGTGTCATCTACGTTTAGGTAAATGCTACTACATTGCTCACACTTAAGCTATACTGCTAGGACATTAAAAGTAGCAAACAAAAAGTGTTAAATTTAAAAATGTTCATCTTCCTGGAAGGCACCAAGCTTTCTCTGGTACTCTGCAACTCTGGAAGCCACACAGGAGCTAGTAAATAACAGGGACTTTGCTCAAGGTGCTGTTGTAGTAGGACCTGCCTGACTGTGTTGAGCTACTGATGTCAGAAGCCAGGCAGGAACACAGATCTTCCAACTGTTCCCAGTAATTGTTTTTATTACCTCTGTGGGTCAGAAATGGGAGATTTCCAGCTGCTCTTCTTATGTGCTTGTACTAATAACAAAACAGTAGGCTGCGTTCATTCATATTGAAGGCACAGTGACAGGTGCTAGCAGTTCGAGAGCAGTGCTTCAACCATATGCTTATCCCTAAACAAATGTTAATACTAGCTCATTTAGTCTAACAGTGGCATTTCTATCCTAATGACCACCTATAGCTAGTCAGCTGCAGGCTGAGAGTTCATATGTAACCAGCTTGTTTTGCTGAGTGGTGATATATCAGTTTTTTTCAGTCCCAAAATAAAATTTCCATGAAAGTACCTTTAAATTCTTGCACACTACCTGATGCTTACCACCACACTACAGATCACAGCTTTACCTAGGTCAGAACAAATTAAAGCTCTAAGGGAGATACGATTTTCTGTTTATACCACATTCCAACAGTCTGTCCCAGGCTGTACTGAATTGTGCTGAAAGCTACTGGAATGTCACTCTGAGGCAGAATTTCCCCAAACCTGCTAATCACACAAAGGAAGGAAAGACACAAAAAACATTAGTTGGTTTTTATTTTAGTCTGAACTAAAAATATTCCTTAAAAAACCCCCAACACAAAACCATGGATGGAATAGTTTTTCACAGTCATGATCTGATGCTGTATTACAACAGAAAGGGTTAGTAATAGCCCAGACAACTGGAGAGAAGTTTTGCACCTTTATGAATTGTGAGGTGGGAGAAGAGGTAACAGTTCCTATGCTTCACATCCAGTCAGAAGGAGCATAACTAAATGCATGGCCTGCATTTAGACACTGCAGCATGACTTTAACAGGCTCTTAGCCTGTAAGGCTTGTTTCCAGCATTGACTAAGTGCTTCTTGAATGCTACAGTCCTGACCATAGCAATGGAACCAAATCCCTTAGTGTTGGGATACTACGCTCCAGTTGGCACAAAAAGATAAATGGAGAGGGGGTGGAATAGAGCTGGCATAGCCCTGTGAACCCACTTATGCTCAGTGGAGACAGGAGGACGGTTCTGATTTCTAGGGTCAGTTGGACACTAGGTCACCACTGGTTTCACCAGAGCTGTGACACAGACTGGCTTTCAGACTGAGACAAACAGATAAAAGAAACACAGACCAAAATCACAGAGAGAAATCCCAGGTCTGCTGTGAACAGAATTAGGAATCCAGACCCACACTGAACTTAAACACTATCACATTCATCTGATTAGCAAAAGTAGGGCCTAGCCCAGCAGCTCAAGGAGTTTAAGAAAACATGATTTTTTAAAAACTTAAAAAGTGTATATGTTCATTTTTGTCTAGTGTTTAAAATGTTACACAAAAAAAGCATGATAAAGTGCCACTTATGCAAGCAATGAGACAAATCGAGGAACATGTTTTCTCCAATATCCTAAACTTCCCATTAACTACTGTAATTCTTACTTTGATTGGGACATCTGCATTTGTTTTATTTCCCTCAAGTGTCTGAAGCAACTACTGCTACTGCCAAGTACCCAAACATTTTACTTCTTTACTTGATCCTTGACATTTTTCAGGTGGAATTTCAATTTCTGCTTCATGTAACGCTTCCCATACTGATGCTGTTTCCCCCACCTTTTCATGGGAATCTCTGCCAATTAGAGTATCATCTCTATACTGGAATAGTTTCACATCTGGGAGGAGTTAGACTGTCTGTAAAAGTTCAGCAAGTAAGGAATGAGCCACTGTGGGTGAATGCTTTTATACCCCTGACAGAGGCTGTTAAGAAAACCTAAAACTGGTGAGAAAACAAGTGTTAAAAAAGCAAGCACAAGAAAAGACAAAACAAATGCCACTAAAAACAACACAGAAAGTAGTCCTGATATATTTCAAGGTGAAAAGTGTGCTCAAAATGCAAAGAAATTTCTTCAGACAAAAGATGCAACCTGTTTTTCTAGTGAATCTGAAGTTTGTGAGGTGGGGCAAAAGGCTCACATGGGCACTTTTGACAGGAAGAATAGAAACTGTGCTGTGGAGCACCATTCCCATTCTCCTGAGGGAGCCCAAGATCTTGAAAGTACGTATGTGGTGAATCCAGCACAGCTGCCAAGTCATGAAGTTCCCTCAGATGATTTCAGTCCACAAAATTCACTTTTCTTCAGTAAAGAGACCTCAAGTGCCTGTGCTTTGCGGGAAGACTCAAGTGTGAGCAGAAAGAGCATCAGACAGAAAACCAACAGGAAAACAACAGTAACTGGACAAAGAGTTGATACTCATGAGGAGTATCTGCCAAAGAACGTGAAAATATGAAAGGCCAAAGCTGAAGAACAGCCTAAAAGAAGCCAGACAAAGCATGATATGGTGCCACTTACATCAGAGTGTAAGTGGAAGACACTTTGTTAGGGGAGCTTGAGTGGAACCCATGCCTTAAAGTTTGGGCAGAGAGGCCAGCTTCTGCTTCAAGTTTTCAGCGAGCTTGTCCATGAACTCAAAGGTGTTCAGGTAATCAGAGCGTGTGACACTGGAGGGGGGGAACAAAACAAGACAGACATTAGTTGTACACTCTCATATGATCGAAGCAGGGGGAGACTATTCAAAGAACCCTAAGTCTTGCCTCTAAAATGAAAGGAGTTATCCCCTACTCATCAGTCTGGGTTTTTTTGTTTTGGTTTTTGTTTGTTTNTGTTTTTTTGTTGTTTTTTTGTTCGTTTTGTTTTTTGGAGGTTTTTTTTTGGTTTTTTTTTTGGGTTTTTTTTTTTTTGGGTGTGGGGGGGTGTTTTTTTTTTTTTTTTCTTTTTTTTCCGAAAGGCTCCAGAGAAGAGGGTAGACAGGTGGTATTTTGCATATATGTAGGTTTCCTTCCTTTAGGATGAAGGCAGGATCTGGGCAATGTAGTAGACTGTCATAAAAAAGTCTGCAGTTCCTTCTTTTGTCCCCATTCACTTGGTACAATGGCAGGGCAATCTGGACTAAGCTACTTGGGTCAGAGAGCACTGTGTTCTGCTTGTACAGCACTGGGTACAGGTGAGTCCTGTTCTGAGACAGACCCCTATTCTTCACCATACTAAAGTAACATTCCAGCAAATGCTGTTCAGAACCACCAAGCAAAACAGCTTCCTCCAAGCACAGCTGGTTATTTCATACACTTACTTGGGCAGGCCTTTGATACAGGCAGCAAGGTCCTTTGTCATGGAGCCAGACTCGATGGTCTCAATGCAGACTTCTTCCAGGGCAACTGCAAAGTTCTTAAGGCTAGTATTGTTGTCCAGCTTAGCTCTGTGAGCAAGTCCTCTTGTCCATGCGAAGATGGAGGCTGAGAGAGAACACACCAGGTTATTGTAACCTTCTAGAACTCCCTGGAAATTGTACTAAATCATCATCTAGAACAATAATTGGATTCTTTTATATGAAGAAAATTGAAAATGGAAAAAAAAGACAAAGTCTGGATTGGAAAAGAGAACGCCCACCTTCATTCAGGTATCCTTTGCTTTTAGTGCAGCTCTAAAAAAGCACAGACCCCAGAAACAACTCACTGCCTCCAGAAATCTCTTTGTGCATGTAATTTTATCCTTTGTTCCTGCCCAAGTCAGAAGAAATGACATGTAGGAAGACTCTGGTTACAGAGAACATTGTGTCAGAAGGGTGCAGACATCTTCCTACTACTGTATTACGCTCTAGTCTGATGCAATTTTAAAGGATTGTTTCCCTCATGTCCCATTCTAAGTGCACTTACACCTTGTGTACATGGTTTAGGGTGCGGCTGCATCTTTTGGAGCATCAGAAAGATGAGTAAAATAGAAAACAACCAATCTATACCTTAATGCCCTTATGGCTATAAACTTGCTGAAGAGTGAGTGCATGTCTCAAAGGCTAGGTTAGGTCTATTCACTCCATTCCTGCCTGTTTTTGCTCCAGGCTGTAGCTGTCCCTGTAGAGATCCAAAGAGCTGACTATAGTCTGGTGATGGATTGTAGTGGCACATTCCCCTACCCACCCCCTCAGGTCACACTGTGATCTGAGAAATGCTTGTTAGGCCTTGGCCTTGATGAACCACGCCTGGACTAAGCCCTTAAAGCTTATCAGAAACACTGTCTGTGGTGTAAGTCTCAAACACTAAAAACCAATGCCTGTGGAGCCAACTAAGGACTGTTGGTATTAACATGCTGTGAGAAAGAACAAGATTTGAGTGGAGAAGGGGGGCTGGGTGGAGATAAGGCAGCACTTTTCCATGAGAAAGAACCTCAACATAGTACAGCTCAAGTGCAAAATGAGTGGCAGGAAGTGGGCATAGACTATAGGGTGGGATTTAGACCATGAAAGACCTCCTCTCTTTTTCTCTTCTTTTCCTCTCTCTTTTCCTTTCTTTAATTCATCTTTCTCTAATTTCTTTCTTCCCTTTTATCCTACCCCTTTATCCAAAACCCACTGCTGTGTGCTTATATAGTAGGTCAGGGACTAACATACCAATTTCCACATCGAGTGTGTAATTTACTAATAAAACTTTGCTTGTTTGTGGACCCTCTGACTTTTGTTTTTCTTTTTGACCAACGTGCATTTATGATTCTTAGATGCTTCCTTCCCCTTAAGGGTGGGTTGTCAAAGTCTCCATGCGAAAAGAATGCCTTATGAACTGCCAGTTTCAGTGATGCAATCCTCTGCAGAAAGGTTGCAGATGTTCTCACTCTAAACTTGTTCTTTGAAGTGTAGAGATAACTGAGGGCAGTGAAAGGCAGCTCACCAATGGGGTTAGTGGAAGTTTCTTGGCCTTTCTGGTGCATGCGGTAGTGACGAGTAACTGTGCCATGAGCAGCTTCAGCTTCAACAGTCTTTCCATCAGGGCAGATCAGCACACTGGTCATCATTCCCAGAGAACCATAGCCTACAGAATAACACAAGGTTAGAAAGTTCAGTGTTTCCTTTGGACAGCTCCCTTAAATTCCCCTTAATGCCCACATCCTCCAATCCCCCTACATCCTCCATATATCCCTGAACAGCAATGTTGCTACAATTGGCTAGTTGTAACACATCAAAATAACAGCTCATCTGAATTGAAGTGCTGCTGAATCATGAGATACAGATAAACAGACATTCTGCACCATTTCAAGAAAATCAGTGTTCTCACCTAACTTGCTGGACAGATTTTTACTGAAAAGGTAAAGTAAGAGAACAAAAAATCTTAAATAGACAGTGTTGGGCTGCTTATCTTCCCCACAGGGTGACAGGAAACAAACCTGCCTCTTATCAAGAGTATCTGCTCAAGTGAAAGGAACCAGGAGCAGGTGAAACTGGGTATTCACATCACTTCCAACTCTGTAGGTTTCAGAGATCTGCATCTCTGAAAGCTTTTTTGTTCAGTAGTCAAAACCACATCCTTGTTCTGGGGGAGGCAGTTTAGTGGCATTACTTTAGAAAGAGCATATTACATATAGCCATAGAGAATCCTGTGGGATTTTGCATCTGCATTTGTTTTGGCTCTGGGCAGCTTGCTTACATAGAATTTTGATCAAGCACTACAAGTTTATAAAGTTAAACATATCAATAACTCTTTACACCTGACAGGTAGCTTCAGGTCCTGAAGGTTTTCCTACTGATCAGTAGACCAGCTGCCAGTACCTTCATCACCAGCCAGGTGAACTCAAGCTGTCAGTGACAATGACAGCTGTCTGCATACCATCCATTAAAATAGAAAGCCTATCAGTCACCAGGTTGGTAGGAGCTTCTCTGTAAACAAATACAACTACACAGTCCACAATTCAACAGATTTTCTTGTAAAAGGGAAATCAGAAGGTTGATTGGCCCCACCTCTTGGGCTGTAACAGAAGATCCCAAGAGACTGCCACTGAGCCTACCATAGCATAGAACAGGAAGCTTCTCATACCTTGTGCAACAGAGTCAGACTGCACATCGCCATCGTAGTTCTTGCAGGCCCAGACAAAGCCTCCTTCAGATTTCAGGGCCTGAGCAACCATGTCATCAATGAGCCGATGCTCATACCAGATCTTTTTGGCTTCAAACTGGGACTTGTATTCTCTGGAAAACAAAAACCAGAACACCTCGTCATATAATCAGGGATTGCACAATTTGTGCATAGAGAGATGCACAGAAATGAGTAAAAAATAGTAAATTTGCATCCTCTTTACTCTGTTTTCCCTTGTCCGCTTTACTAGGCTACTGCAAGACTGCTTCAGAACCACAGAAGCACCCACAGAGAGTCTGTGACTCATTAGAGAAGGGATGAGCACCACAGACACGATTAGCAGAGCTTCAAATATTGAGTACTGCACCTTGCAGTTCAATGGAGACTGTGACAGAGAAGGTATCCCCATCCCCACAGAGTTATGCTGAGTGTCTGAAAATGCAACTCACAAGGCTGGAGGGGATGTTCCTGCTGCAGACTTAACCACTGTTACCTGTCATAGATATCTTGAAAGATGTCTTTAAAGCGGCCATCATATCTCTTCAGAATGGTGTTCTTGGTGCTCATGTAGAGGGGCCAGCCTTTGGACAGTGCCATTTGGAAGGAACTGTGGGCAAAATCCTTGATGGACTGGTCAAGATTGTACATTCCCATGGCTACACCACCACAGTCTGTTAGTGGAGGAAGAACAGAGAGGAATCAATTAGATTTATTATTGGTTAAGAACTTGACATTATCCCCCTAGAATATTCTTGCTGGCAGGCAGGCTGGTGCTATCCCCAGATGTCTTGATCTAGTTGTCAATTTAAGGCTGTTTCTTTTAGAAGGTTCTCTTTGCACTATCAGCTCAAAGCTCCAGCAGTCCTGTGACACACAGATAAGAAGGTGGTTTTGTTTTGTGGCGAAGTACATCTTAATACTGTAATCTAATCCCCCTAAGAAACTTCTTCCTAGTCTAGTCTAAGCTGCAAAACTGTGACAGAAGTGAGTGTGCTTGAACTTCTACTAGCCATTTACGTAATACAGCATTTTTGTATTAAAGCAGCAGGCAGCAGTTTGGAGCAGGGATCTCCGTCAAAGCCAGAAATGGATTTGCTTTCATCTTAAATGCTTTGCACCTTCAGGCTTTGACTGCAGAACTCCAACAGTCAAAGATTGTTTCATCTAGCTCAGGTAAGCAAGTTGCCACATGCATTCCTGCATCTGTTCAGCACATGCCTAGCCTACCCTGTAGCTTTGTTCCACCTGCTCAGACTCACTTCCAGCAAGTTGTGGGAAGAACATGCCAGTCATGCAGGTGCTCAGGCAAGTTCTGAGAAGGCTCTGAAGAACTATCAGCTCTCATGTGACTTGGATTGTTAATGCAGATATGTTAGAAGAGTGATTGGAAGTGCCTTGAACTTGCAGCCCAGCTGACCTGGGAGATCATGGAAGAGGCTGACTGTGGGTGAAAGTAGGGTCTAGAGCTTCATGAAAATGCTTTGTCATCTTCAGAGCACAGCTCTGTGTTTCTAGTGAAAATCTGATACCTGGCACTTATTTTAAGCACACCTCTAGGTTTTGTGCACTGCCTAAATCAGGAACCTTTGCTCTGGAAACACCTGAGACTTAATTTTTTTTTTAATACCCTCTCCTAATATCCACTTGTCCTTACCTCCAGATGGTTATTACTATATGGACATACATGCAGAATGAAGAGGGGAAGCCAGATGAGGTTTATCTGCTTGCCAAGATAGCAAGGTCATTTAAAGTTGACATTGGCAGAGAGTGAAATTCCTGTTTTTACTGGTGAAAAGACATGCTGTCCCCATGCCTGCCCTAGTCAGTCAAGGACAGAATAGGGTCTGTTCAGCTACAGAGATGGTGTTCTCTGGAGCCAGGGTTGCTGGATAACAGCTATTAGGTTTTATTAAAAAAATTATTTTCATATAGGTTAAAAAAATGCCTCATTGCAATCATACAATCCTACTACCTACTAAAATCCCTTGATTCGGTGTCAAGGTTGAATATATCAGCACAGCCATTAAGACAAGCCTCCCTCATGCACTGTGGAGATATGGTGACACAACAGTTCTCTGTGGGGAGGGCAGTTCCCCAGGGCAAGAGCAGTAATCTGCCATCTTTGCACTTCCTTGCTTTCTGCTTGCAGATGCAGAGCAGAGCAGCAATTCAGACTGGCAGCTGGATGGCCAGACATCTCCAATACAGGCTCACCAGTTACCTTTCAAATAAAAACAAATTAGGACTGTAGTAAAGGAGGTGAACTTCAAATAAAGGTTGTGCAACAAGAGATAGTAAAGATTTAGGCTCTATGAGCAAGAGCGTCAGAGAAATCAAATATTATGAAAGAGGGTCATATGTCAATCTCAGTATCTGCCAAACAACTGCACACAAACAAGGACTCTGTGGTTTACATGGACTTAAGTCCTTTGGTAGCTAAAGCCAAAACATTGCATACTCATACACAAGTCACCATAAGGCTTCAAATCCTCAACCCTCTGATCACTGACAGACAAGAGATATAACTTGTGTGATATTTTCCTGAATCCTATCCCTAGGAAAAACACCCTGAGCTCTGGCAACGTGTGTTTAATTGTTTCTATGCAACATATTCCAGTAATGTCAGAACACTCCTGAGCCTAGCAGTGTCTACAACCAGCACAGCAATATGGGTAGGAGTGACACGAAAACCTTTGGGAATGCAGCTGTCAAAACAGTTAGAGCCTACAGTGTCATGAGCATCCTTGCCAAAGCTTCTCCCCTTGCAGAGTAAGGGTCAATTCTTACTTCTCTTGGGGGGAAAAAAAGAAAGACTCCTTCATAATGAAGGGCAAAAACTGCAAAGGTATACAGCAACTAGTAGGACAAACTAAACACAGAAAGATATATTAGAGAAAAATTAGTCTATCTCCTCTTTGGTCAAGCCACGTTTACACATCACATTTCCCTCTGATCAGGGAGAAAAACACACATGCTGTACATGCTGCTACCAGAGTCATCACACAAAGAGCATGACAGGTGGCCAGTCTAGTATGATTGTGTGTTTGATACGCCTCTTTGATTCCAGGAAGATTTCAGGTTACTTTCACTACTTGACAGATGAATGAAGAAGGCCTAAACTTTCTCCCCCACTCTACCTCAAAGGCATATTTTACCATCAAACAGATTAATAATTTACCATCAGATCTGACTGATAATTCAAGATTGAATTAAACCCAAAATACCAGTTTTAATCACTACTTAGAGAAAATACCTACTTTCAAAGTTATGGACCAGATATGTCACTGGTTTGCCTCCATCTGTGGGAGTGTAGGTCATCTCTACTTTTCCAGGCCCAGGTACCACAAAGTCAGTTGCTCTGTACTGTTAGAGGGGGAAAAAAAAAAAAAAGCCATGATGATTTTATCTATCAGAAAGACAGAAACATAAAAGATGACCCTCATTTGGGAGGGCAGAGTGCAGAAAAGCAGTTGTATTAAAAAAAACACTAAGTAGACTCTTTTATTCAGCCATGTGGTCATTGGACTACATTTCTAGAGATTAGAAAGTAGAGTCATAGAATTATTTAGTTTGGAAAAGACTCTTAAGTCATCAAGTCCAACAGTTAAGCCAGCACTGCCAAGTGCACCACTAAACAATGTCGCTAAGTAGTCAAGAGTTTGCCTGTTTCAGAAGGCACCCTCCCCTTTGAGGGAAAAAGCTCACTGATTCTTGGGCCCCATCAATTGGCAGAGGATGTACTTTTGCACATGCACTCAAGTTTTAACGTGCAAAGACTGGTGGGTATAAAGGCTCCTCTCCTTGCCTCAAAAAAAGCCATTCATATCACAACTAGTGATCTCACAAATAAGGGGGAGTCATACATCATACAAGGTTACATTTGAAAGTCCAACCTGTTGTAAAAGTTCTTTGAATTCTATACATGGATACACATTTTGCTCCTGTGAGATACACAGAATCAGAAGAGCAAACATGTACTTCAAGTTTTCAAATTTTATCTTCCCAATTGTCCTGAACAGTACTGTTTAAGGTTACATCTCCTTGAAATTTGTTATCCTTTTCTCCATGTTGTTTCCCTCCTATCAATGGAATCTGTTCCCTGAGCTGTTCTGAAGTTACGCAAGTCTTTTACTCATATGTCTTTCATATATTCTCATATAATCCCTTTCACTTTAATCTCATCTTTTGGCAGGGTTTCAATCCTTCCCCTTTAATCCATTGTTTCCTATTATTATTTTGACCTTCTCAATTATTCAGTACTGCTAAGGATGTTGAATCCCATTTTTTTACAGCGCCAGGGTTCTTCAGTTATTTTCCTCTTGGAAATGTATTACTTTACCTTCCCATCCCAGCTAAACAGATGACTTGTAGGTTTACTCATCCATTTAGCATTTGGCTATTCTAGAAGACTTTTCTTTTGTCACGTTTGGCTGCTTTACAGCATGTAATTACCCATGGAGTAATGATTGATTCTTGTCCTCTGTGCTACCCAAAATAGTGTCATGTTAGGCCTTTCCATGGCCTTATACTACTTCTGACAGGAGAGCTTTAATAAAGGATGTTTCCCTACTTTACTACATCCTGATGTACTCACTGTGAATACCAACTCTGCAGGAGTGCTGTGCAAGTTAAGCAGCAGACTCCAGTTAAAAAAACATAAAAACCCCCCAAAACCACACCCCTATGCAGAAGGCAATTTTGCCCACTTCTAGAAATCCGTCACTTGGATCCATTTTTGCTGTGAGCAACTTTTGACACCAGAAAGTCCTGAGAAGTAACAAGGTGGGTTGTGTAAAGGATATTTTCTAAAGATGTTGTTGAGTAGCGAGGAAGGTTCTGCAGAGGTGAAGAACAGTAATTTAAGGAGTTATATCCTGTGTCTAAGTACAGACCTATCTAATTCAAGCACAGGCCTCTGAATGCTGTTTATACAGTGACACTGTCTAAGGAAGAGAGATACAAACCGGACTGTCCCACAATTTGCCAGGTGCAGTACTAACAAAGTGCTAGCAAGTACCTGCTCCCTGGTGGAGAGCAAGGGGCAGAGCAGGAGCACAGGGATGTCTAAGTCTGTAGCTCTGTCCCAGTCAAGACTAAGCGTGGTAAGGTAAGAAGAGGGGTAAGCACTAGTGACTCACTTGATCCCCATAAGCGTGACGGCCAATGACAATGGGTTTCACCCATCCAGACACCAGCCGGGGGATGTTCTTACAGATAATCGCCTCCCTGAAGACAGTGCCTCCTAGGATGTTTCTAATTGTCCCATTGGGAGACTTCCACATCTGCTTCAGCTTGAACTCCTCCACTCTCTTCTCATCAGGAGTGATTGTTGCACACTTTATGCCAACGTTGTATTTTTTTATGGCTTCAGCAGCTTCCACAGTTACTTTATCATTTGTAGCATCACGATGCTCAATGCCCAAATCATAGCTGTAATAAGCCCACAAAGATGGTCAGAACTGCCCAGCAGGAAAGAAACCAGATCCCATATGTGCTTGTGAGTGTAATTCCAGTATTCTGCCGTAACTGAAGTTATCCCCCTTCCAGTGCAAATACTGCTGGGAAGAGAACATGGACTTATACAGTGACTCTTCTGCTGCTGGTAGGAGGTTGGAGAAAAAAGGCCTTCAGGTTATGGCTGAAGTTCTCTGCCAGCATGGGACAGTGTCACCTCTGCCTTGCCTTTTGAGCTTCCTGCAATGGCAGCTTTCAGTCTAGGATTCTGATAGTATCCCCAGATGAATATGGGCCCTTATTTCAAACCTCTTGTGCTGAGGGTTGTGGCTTCTTTCATGTACTGAGCACATGAAGCTACAAACCACTTTGACAATGGACCCGCAATCCTATTCTGGCAGAAAAACTGCCAACATACCCCTCAGGCAGGCAGAGGAAGCACATTTCCCTCACTCACTGTTTTAAGAGCGTTTGGGGAACATCGGGTGTCCAGAATGGAACAGCACTGAAGCATGGCCAGCTGGACATAAATCTAGCCATTGTGCCGCCTCAGCCAGAGGTTTGCTTTCCCTCCTCCCACCCCTCTTTGAAAAGGGATGCTCTCCAGACTGTGTGCATGTATTATGCTGCTGGGGTCCTGTTTGGTTGGTTCTCAACACCAGAAAGCAGAAAGCATGATGTAGGTGGCATACAAATAACTCCAGTATCAGGGGAAGAAGTCAGACTTGTGGGTTTAATTATGGCAGATACCATTGAAGGCCTCTGTCCACATGGCTAAGGGGCAAGGTAGCTGGATACTTCTCTAATAGTTACAGCTTGGTGGCTAGAAAGGGAAGAGACTGTTTGTTCTGCTTGGCCAGATGCTATAGATAGCACGTCCCTTTTGCCATACCAGCTGCTAGTATTTGTTTTTTTTTTTTCCAGAAGGGAGTGCAGGAGCACAGCCTAGACTTGGGGAAAAATTGCAACAATTAGCTCACACTGACAACAGCAGAGCTCAAGCTTACAAACACCAGGGCAAAGTCTATGCCTTTTGCCCTCTGGACGGATATTCAAACAGGTATGGCAAGAAGCCATAAGCCTGCTCAGGGTCCACAGGCTAGGCTTCAAGCCAGGGAGTGGCGGAAGTACCCCATATTTCTAATTATTTAGGCTGCAAGGAGTCATGCACACTACCCAGGTGCTGGGAAGCCAAGATACAGGAGTTAAAAATACAGGCCATGTCTGTGAGAGGCCTTCTTAGAGGTTCAGCACAGGAAAAAAAACCAAACTACCTCACATTAACCATTTACTGCTCACTGCTGTGAGGAATTCCAGAGGGGCTGTTCTCACCACTAAGTGGAACATGATCAATGCCTAATGCCACATGCAAATTGCAGTACAAAGTAGCTATGTGTCATAAAGAGCCATTACCTGTGCAAATCCAGATCTACGTAAGGAAAAATCAGCTTTTCTTTAATCAGTTCCCAGATGACCCGTGTCATTTCATCTCCTTGCATCTCCACAACAGAGCCTCCACGGATTTTTTTAGACATCTTGAGCTGCAACAGACATAAAGAAAGCCCAACCTCAGTTAAAAACTACCAATAACTGTATCCTGCATTTTTACAACACAGTTGGGAGAGGCATCAACATAGCATATAGATTCTCTCCTAGAAGGCTTGAAAATAACCACAGTTTATCCCTAGTTTCATGCAAACCAGTATTTTTCTTAGAACCTAGGAAGACCTCTGTGAGGATAAAAATAAAGGTTAATATCTTAGAATAAGGGCATGTGCTTTAATTATGGTTGTACAAAAGAATTTGAAAGCATCAACAATTTTTTCCTCCAAATTCCATAGAAATAGATAAGCATTGTTTGTTTTTAGATTTCACAAGTTCCACTCCAGTTGCCTGTTTCTCCACGTTTTTCTGAAAAACATGGGTTAATGGACATGATTGCAGTGACAGCTCATATCACTGGCACTTTGAAGATTAATATATTGTCAGCTTTTTTATTAGCTTTCTCCCACAGGAAGACAGGAAACAGGTAGGAAAATCCAAGGGCTACACATGAAGAGTACTTTCTCCTGGCAAGCTTTATTTATACTGTGAAAATAAATACTGGACAGATTTGTTTGCTGTAGGGAACAGAGGTTTCCCAAGATATTTGTGAACAAAGCCTCAAAAACAAATAAACTTTAACTCTGCCCTTCTATCTGCACTTTGTTCTTTGTCAAAAAAACCCCCCCACCAACTACTGAACTACTCCAACAGTTCCCCGCTTTCCAATAGCCACAGTTTCTCTGTTCTCAGCTCTGATTATGCAAGAGGAATGACTTGGCAAGTTCCTCCTTCCAAGACAGTCCTGTTCTTGTGTGGAGGCATTGAGATACTACAGTGAGATCCCAAGCCCTCGAGCCTGAGGTTGCAGTAGGGCTATGAATGACTTAATCCAGAATGAAGGCTCGTACTGTTCCCTGAATCTGTTCATCTAGACAAAGTTATTCAGAGGTGTGAGGTTTGCAGTGCAAGGGCCCCAGCTACAAGCACGTGGGGAGATTACTTCTAGGTTCAAATTGCCTCTTTTGTTTGTTTGGGGTTTTTTTTGTTTATTTGTTTTTGTTTTACTTCAAGCACTTCTATCCCAAACAAAGACAGTATCTTGGCTTATACTGGGCATCTCTAGTCCTCATGGAAAACCTGAGCTTCACATGACCACACTCTGTTTGCACTCAGTTTATTTATGCAAGTGTTTTGGGCCTGATTTTATATTATGACTATCTAAACAAGGACTGAGTCACACTCCATGGCCTAGGCACAGAATTACTGCTCAGGAGACATCAATTTTTGTTTTGGTACTAAGTCTGAGAAACAGTCTGATTCATTTAAGTAAAAATGTAGACAGGCACCAACACACCATCGCTTGTTTTGGTTCCACTTAACTAAGACAAATCAGACTATGTCAGTCATAGCATAGGTTTTGCAAAGTTGGCTTCAGAACCATCCGATGCTGCTGTCACAGGGAGAACACAAAGGCAGGTGAGACATCCCTTCTCTGAGATCCATCTGCACTGGTAATTGGAAACAGCAACTTCTTCAAGGATTCTGACAGTATCCAACCCTTTTATCTGATCATGACTTTGGTACTTTTTCCCTTCTCAGGCAGCAATGTCCCCAGCTTCTGCATGAGCAGGGGCAGTACTGCAGTAGTATCCCTCTTCTGCACGCCAGAATCAGTATGCCAAGAGGTTCCTCTAGAGAGCACACATTCCCTAGAGTTCATCTCTGTCACTCTTTGATTTTACACTGGACTGCCAGAAGCCAGCGAAGCCTTTTCTCCCACAGCAACCCTCCTTTCAAGGTGCTTAACCCAGGCACGTAGCCAAGGCAGCTTTGAAGAAACCGTACTTCTAAGCACTCCTTGGTCCTAAGGAAGGGCTCGGGGCCTACAGTCAACAATTAACTATTGCAACAAGTCCTCGGCTCCGGTTCGCAGCCGCTCCCCGCGGGGGAGTCGAGCGGGGGTCGCTGTCACCACCACAGATCCCGGCTGCTTTTCGGCCGCTCCAGCCCCGACCCAGCCCCTGCCCCTGCGATCTCCCGGCACCGCGGGATGTGCCCCCGAGCCGAGGCTGCGGCACCGGCACCGCCCGGGCACGGCCATGACCGCTCCCGGTATCGGCAGGGGACACCTCCGCCGGCCCGGGGAGCCTGGAAAGCGGGGACAGCGGGGAGGACAGCGCAGCCCGGGGAGGGCGATCCCGGCGTGCAGCCCCCGGGGCGTGGCCTCAGGGCTCGGCCTGGGGGGTACCCGCTCGGACCGACTGAGAGAAGCCATTAAAAGACA
>VXAU01002870.1:170139-232085 GCA_013399695.1 Formicarius rufipectus
CGGCGGCGCTCCGCGGGTCGCCCGCCCCGCCGCAGGGGCTGCCGAAGAACAGGGCCGAGGCAGGGCAGCCGAGCGGGGCTCCGGGGGGAAGCGGCTGTCACGCAGTCTCATCTGAGCTGCGGGAGGGCCGCCCGGCACCCGTGCGGTGCTGTCCCGCAGCGAGGAGCGGCCGCAGCCTCGGGGCGCTCGGAGGTTGTGGTGGTGGTGGTCGGGTCTGTGGCACTCGGGATGTCGCGGAGCGGCTCCGGACGGAGCAGATGGTCGTGTGTGGAGGCTCAGGGCCGGGCTTGCGCTCTGCTTTGTCGGGGATGACCTGAGGACTGCTGAAGCTGCAGCCTCGGGCGGGTTTAGGTGCGTTGGCCGTCACTGTTGGTGAGGATCCTCAGAGAGACATGCTCCGGTTTGCTGCCTGTTGACAGATATGTGCGCGTTGCTTTGTGATGTTCCATAATATACAAATAAGTGTTTCCCTGTTTCTTGCAGTGGGATGGAGTGGATTGTTTTCCCTGTAGTGGGAGAACAAAAGCACTTTAAGAAAGGCTCGTGCACTCCACAACTAATGTGTTGTGCAGCACGGAAAACCCAGGCTTTTTTGGAGCTAATGCCATGTATAGTGCTCTTCTTTTCCATCTGGTCTAATTAGGCTACTACTACTGTCACAGAAGCAATTACTGTGTGGTTTTTCCCCCTTGAAACTAAAGTTTGTTTGTCTATATCACATATATATGTATTGCGTGCAAGTTCAGTCACTTCTTTGTTATTTTTGTCTTGCCAGGCTCTAGTCAGTTGCTGAAATACACAGTTTCCTCTAAAACTTCTGGTTGACTTTATAATGGCATTTTTAATGTGGTAATGTGTGTGAGAGCACAACCCTGTTGATTGTTCAGCATTAAAAAGCTAACTATTAATTGCATTAAGATTGAGGAAACAATTCCAAATTTATGCTGAGATGTGCTCTTGAAGGAAAGTCTTCCATCAGCTCTGGTATTTATGCACGTTCAAATCACCTCTTTGAATAATATTGCTGAAATGAACAACAACAAAACATAACCTGACTTTCAGGGGAGAGGGGTGGAGAAGGGTTCCACAGGCTTACACAAAGAACCTGACCAAAGTTTCTCTTGAAACTTGGTGAATGATGCCTCTCTGTTTGCTTTCCTAAGGATAACAGGACAAAATCTGAGCTAAAGGTGCTTGCTATAGAGAACAACAAGAAGTCCACTGAGAAGTCATGTGAATGACTTGCAGATACCATCTTTTGTGCATTCGTTGTAGGAGTGGTCAAACCTTGCCACATGAGCTGCATGCAACTTGCTAGCCCTTCCAGTGTCACTTGTTAGCCACGTGGATTTTCTCTGGACTGCAGTTTGTTTTTTATTTTTTTTNGGCAGGGAGCGGCGCGGTCGGCGGGCGGTTGGTCAGGGCTGGCGGCGGGGCCGGGCGGTGAGGGCAGAGCGGCGGTGCCGCCCCNTTTTTTAAGTGTGACTTCTTAGAAGAAAATATTCTAGTCAGCAAAATATGCTTATTGGTTCCAGGGGACAGTTGTGGAAACTGGCCTTTCATGAAGGAGCATGTATCAACTGCTAAGCAGGAAGTAGGTTTATACAGCATTTTAGTCCTTGGCTCAGGTAGGAGTCAGCCATCCCTCAGAGCTCCCCATGTTCCTGTTTTGTGAAACACTTCACGAAGTCTTGCTTAAATAAAGACGAAGGTAGTAAGCACCTTAGCCTAGCAGGCTAGAAGTGCAGGCTGAGTGAGGTGTTGTGAAAGAAATAGGGTGTCTGTTGAGGCTGAAGAATATGGACTGTGGGAAAATATGGCTCTTGGCTGTAACAAAGCTATGGTACACAGGAAATAGGCTTTACGAGTGTGGCTTCTCCTGATTTAGAAAGGCGCTGGGATTTTTTTGTTTCTCCTTTAATGGAGCTACTGCAAATAGGGAAGTTTGGAGATGTTAGTTTAGACAATAAACTGCAATCTGGGTTGCTTCCCCAGTAACTTGCACAGTGGCCTGTATTGTAATGTGAATGGGAAGGAAGGGTTTGCCACCGAGCTTAATCTTTCAGTCCTGCTTTTGTTTGTAGTTAATTCTATTTCTCAGTCTGAAGTTACCCTGGCCAAACATCAAGTCTGTCTTGTGCTTGCTCAGGCATGCCTGTATTCAGTTTTATTGTTGCAAGGTCTGCAGAAGTCACAACATAAAGAGCAGAGCTAAGTTAAATCTTCTTTGTGATATGCCTGCAGAGTCTCCATGTGGAACCTTGGAGTTCCCATAAAACCACAACTGGAGTGTGTCGTTGGTGTACAGGCTGTTTACTTACTTTATTGTTCTGGATGTTTAACCCGGTACTCTGAATTGCTCTCTGCAGAGATGTTGATCTCTTTATCAGTGGCTGAGCTGGAGACATGGGCTCCTAACTCTGGCACTCTTGACCTGTGCTAATAGTGGTGTATGGTCAGTTGGGTGAATGTTTCCCCTCCAGGATCTAATGAGAAACCTCCTCTTCAGTTGACTGGAGAGGTTGTCTTTCACTTCCCCTGTGTAATGCATGTTTCTGAACTCCTTCCAGGTACATGAAATGGCTGCAGATGACAAACGTTCTCCGACACTGGACTCTGCCAGTGATCTACCTCGTTCTCCTAGCAGTCCATCTCATCTCACTCACTTCAAACCTCTTACTCCTGACCAGGATGAGCCTCCTTTTAAATCAGCCTACAGTTCTTTTGTAAATCTCTTCCGTTTCAGCAAAGGTGGGTGCAGGGGAAGGTGTGTATGTGTGCCCTCGGGTGCCACATAAACGTGTAAAAACACTTCTAAGGGCATAATGTCAGATGGCTGATGGTGAGCCAGTTCTTTTGCAAGGGGTGTTGCATCTTGCTTTTGGGTGGCATAGTAGAGTGTTTCTGTGGGAGAAGATAGCTGGCATCTTGCAGCTGGATATTTGTGGCTGCCCTCAAAANTGAATGACTTGCAGATACCATCTTTTGTGCATTCGTTGTAGGAGTGGTCAAACCTTGCCACATGAGCTGCATGCAACTTGCTAGCCCTTCCAGTGTCACTTGTTAGCCACGTGGATTTTCTCTGGACTGCAGTTTGTTTTTTATTTTTTTTTTAAGTGTGACTTCTTAGAAGAAAATATTCTAGTCAGCAAAATATGCTTATTGGTTCCAGGGGACAGTTGTGGAAACTGGCCTTTCATGAAGGAGCATGTATCAACTGCTAAGCAGGAAGTAGGTTTATACAGCATTTTAGTCCTTGGCTCAGGTAGGAGTCAGCCATCCCTCAGAGCTCCCCATGTTCCTGTTTTGTGAAACACTTCACGAAGTCTTGCTTAAATAAAGACGAAGGTAGTAAGCACCTTAGCCTAGCAGGCTAGAAGTGCAGGCTGAGTGAGGTGTTGTGAAAGAAATAGGGTGTCTGTTGAGGCTGAAGAATATGGACTGTGGGAAAATATGGCTCTTGGCTGTAACAAAGCTATGGTACACAGGAAATAGGCTTTACGAGTGTGGCTTCTCCTGATTTAGAAAGGCGCTGGGATTTTTTTGTTTCTCCTTTAATGGAGCTACTGCAAATAGGGAAGTTTGGAGATGTTAGTTTAGACAACAAATAAATTGCAATCTGGGTTGCTTCCCCAGTAACTTGCACAGTGGCCTGTATTGTAATGTGAATGGGAAGGAAGGGTTTGCCACCGAGCTTAATCTTTCAGTCCTGCTTTTGTTTGTAGTTAATTCTATTTCTCAGTCTGAAGTTACCCTGGCCAAACATCAAGTCTGTCTTGTGCTTGCTCAGGCATGCCTGTATTCAGTTTTATTGTTGCAAGGTCTGCAGAAGTCACAACATAAAGAGCAGAGCTAAGTTAAATCTTCTTTGTGATATGCCTGCAGAGTCTCCATGTGGAACCTTGGAGTTCCCATAAAACCACAACTGGAGTGTGTCGTTGGTGTACAGGCTGTTTACTTACTTTATTGTTCTGGATGTTTAACCCGGTACTCTGAATTGCTCTCTGCAGAGATGTTGATCTCTTTATCAGTGGCTGAGCTGGAGACATGGGCTCCTAACTCTGGCACTCTTGACCTGTGCTAATAGTGGTGTATGGTCAGTTGGGTGAATGTTTCCCCTCCAGGATCTAATGAGAAACCTCCTCTTCAGTTGACTGGAGAGGTTGTCTTTCACTTCCCCTGTGTAATGCATGTTTCTGAACTCCTTCCAGGTACATGAAATGGCTGCAGATGACAAACGTTCTCCGACACTGGACTCTGCCAGTGATCTACCTCGTTCTCCTAGCAGTCCATCTCATCTCACTCACTTCAAACCTCTTACTCCTGACCAGGATGAGCCTCCTTTTAAATCAGCCTACAGTTCTTTTGTAAATCTCTTCCGTTTCAGCAAAGGTGGGTGCAGGGGAAGGTGTGTATGTGTGCCCTCGGGTGCCACATAAACGTGTAAAAACACTTCTAAGGGCATAATGTCAGATGGCTGATGGTGAGCCAGTTCTTTTGCAAGGGGTGTTGCATCTTGCTTTTGGGTGGCATAGTAGAGTGTTTCTGTGGGAGAAGATAGCTGGCATCTTGCAGCTGGATATTTGTGGCTGCCCTCAAAAGTCAAAGATAAGCCAGTTAGCAGATACTATTGTATAGATTCTTAGCTTGACATGACAATTTCTTTTGCCTTTATGAAGTTATTTTGGCTGAAAGTAGGAGTAACCCTCTGCCAGCCTGTATGAGCAAAATGTGTGCTTGTCCTTCCAGTGCACATTTTTGCCTCACTTCCTCCATCCCTCACCTTCTTGTGTATCTTGTACCTTCAGTTGGGTGACATCTGATCTGCAATAAAGCAAATGCATTTACAGGAAGCACACAATTTGCATGGCTTAAGTGTTTCCCTTTAAGAGATCTGAAGTGTTGTGAAAGTTTTGTTTATAATAAAGTACTGCTTGATTTTGGCCTTTGTGCTGTATGTATCACAAAATACATTCTCAGTAGGCAAGCTCTAAAGGAATTATGTGAGTTTTTTGGTGTCAAAGAAATGTCCTGCAAAGGGTGGTGAATGAATGCACCTTGATTTTTTTACAAAGTCTGCATATCTCTACTGAAGATGGCAGACTGGTCAGCTGCTTTTGTTTAGTCTGTTCATTATCCAGCTCTGCTGAGCATACTTCTGCAGTGTTTGGCCATGATAGTTTTTTTGTGTAAGCAGACTGATCTGTTCAGACACTTCTTATGCAGAGTGAAAAACAGTTACCTGCTATGACTGCTCTTAGTTTGCATAGTAGAGTAGCACCTTTCCTTGCTAATTTATGGAAAGGAACAAAAGATGTGGTCAATTTTGGCTTCACTTGTTTGTTTCTGACTAGTGCAGCTGGAGTCAGCAAACTGTTGAGAGAATCAGAAAATAACCTTGAAATAACCCATGAAATGGGCACGTTACTATAATCAATGAGAACGTGTCTATACTTGATTTCTTGATGGAAATTAAAAACTGGAATTGCTTTAGTGTGACCTCAGTACAGGCTTCTAAAAAACTGAAAAACTCTTTTCAAGACAGCAGCTGATAATCAAGTGTAACTATTCCATATAGCAAGAATAATTCATGTTTGCCAATTTTGTTTTTTAGACACTTTTCACATTAGGGATATTTGTTAAATAGCCTGAGCCTTGACAGACAAGTTCTACATACTGTCCTGTTTCCATGATTTGTATGGTACTTTTAAAACTAAAAATTCCCTTGTTTTTTTAAGCTTAATTATGATCCAGAAGAGCTATTCATGAGGGTTTTTTTTCCTTTAGTTTTGCGTGCACTGCTGGTTTTCTTTATCATGTCTGAACAGCTAGTTTCTTGCTTTTTTTCTGCTCTAGATGATGGCAGGCTTTCATCCCCAGCAGAGAGAGCAGAGGCAGGACAGAGTGATCCACAAGCATTGAGTGGTGGCTGGTCCAGTCCTCAGCATCCCACCAGGGCTCAGTCTCTGAGATCACCGCTTCCTTACAAAAAACAACTGACTGGTGAGCTGCAAAGAAGATCTTCTGCAACTCTGGGTAATTTCAGCTCTTTGTGCTATATGGCAGTGTTGTAGTAGCCAGTCTGGGATGCTTCAGGGTGAGGTGGAAGGAGGTGAGCAAAGGCACGTTGATTGTCTAGGTTGATAGCAGAATTTAGTATCAGGCTATGCTGCTTCTGTTAGTAAGGTTGCACTTTGACCTCAGAAACATGTTCCCTCCAGCTTTCCTATTGTTTCATCAAGACAACTTGTTATTTGGGCTCTGCACTTTAAATTACAAAGCAATCTGAAACAGAAGAGGCTGCCAAAATGCATGCAGTATTTTAAAGTCACTGAACCTTTATCCTGAAAATTTTTCCTGTGTCATGAGAGGTTATGGTTTCTTAACATCCACAGGCAAACTCTACTTTGCAAAACTCTAACTTTGGTGCTCAGTCTGAGTGGAATTGATGTTTGTTTCTTCAAGGGAGTTATAAATGCAGATTTTTGCTTGTAGCTGTTTTGAGGAGAATTGAATAGGAAGTTGTGCTTAAATATTTTCTTTATTTCAGTCATGTTTAAGCTTGGAACTATTGACAGATGCCATACTAGATATTTTACCTGTACTGGGGGTTGAATGCAATTTTAGAAGTGCAACTGTGTAATGACTTTATGAAGATCTGGAAGAACTAAGGAGGTTTTTGGGGTCCCCCTTAATCTCCCTGGTTACTGTCAAGTGTTTGGGATAGGTTTCAGGAAACTGCTAAGCTGGGTAACAATCCTGTGCAAGACAGTATTTCCAAGAGTATGGTACTAGTGCAAGCAAATTGGGTCTTATATGTTCTTAAAGTGTATGGGATTTTTAGAGAGGTGTCTAGTCTTGGTAACCAGGCAAAAGTCCAGTACAGATAACTAACATTTTCATCTAAGTCATCATTTGCATGCTTAGTTGAACACATTTGTCTCTTCCTCCTTGCCTTCTAGTACTGTTCTATTTAATTGTGCCTGTCCCAGCAAACCAATTAAGGTTTGGGCTTTTTTAAAAAAAAAAAAAATTTCTTGAATGTGCTAAGTGCAGCCATGTGCTCTTGGCTGATGTGCCAATCTACTTTATTCTTAATTACCTTGTGTAAATCACTTGGAAATTGTGTGGGGATTAGAGGTTAGAAACCTTCAGGTGAGGTATGTTGTTCAGTACTCAGAAGGCAGAAGTAATCTTGCTGCTTGACTCCAACTGGGATTAGGCAGCCAGGGAAATAAGACTTAGTTTAATGTGTAAGGGAGGAAATGTTGCTGTATTATTTCAACTCCTTTTCAGGACCTTCATTCATGTCCCTGGATTTGGATTACAAGTATGCTTAGAGAAATGTGATGATGAGTCAACCTGGAAAGAAGTGAAGTTAGACCAAAAAGGAATTGCTGGATTTTTGTAGAGATTTCTCTGATATTGTGTGCTGAGTGGCCTGACTCCCTGTGGTGTATTTTCCCACAAATAATCTTGGGAACAAATGTGTGCTCTCTTTAATGCATGTAAAAGCATACTGGATTTGTGAGAAGTTTTTGGGTGAGTTTTTAGTCCATCTCACTTAATTTGGAGAGGGGAAGAATACTTGCATTGTCCTTTTCAAAAAATCAGAGTTTTTTTGTTTGTTTTGTTGTTGTTGTTTGTTTTTTTAAACAAATTTAAGAAAGCTATTTTTCTTTCCTTCAGTTGCTTTTAAAGGTGCTGAATAATCAGGTCTTTGAGGATTTCTGAACACTGAGCAGAGAAGAATTTTACTTCTACTGCTGCAGCTGATTCTGGTTGGCACAAATTATCTTAGAAATTATTCTCATATCTAAATAATTAAAAGTAGGAAAAGAAGTGATTGGTAGTTTGATTCACCCACTCAGTTCGGTGACAGTGAGGTGTCTAATCGAGTTGAGTTTTCTTGTAGCCTTGTATCTGCAGGCCTGTAAATGTCTCTCAAGGCTTTGCCATTACTCAGATACTTCATAACATCAGCAGGTGTAGGCAGAAAAACGTGTAAGTACTTCACAAAGGTCTCTAGCCTACTTAGTCCTAAATAATGTGTTAAGAAAACTGAAAGGAATATGTAAATGGCTGCTGGTGGTACCTCAAAATACCAATGGAATGAAATTGCTCCTGAAGATGCTGACTCTCACCCCTCATTTGTCCATTAGCTTTCACTGTCTGTGCAGCAGATGCTCTCATTGCTCAGGGACCATGCTGGCTGGCAACTGCAAGAGCAGAACAACATGGAAGGGTGGTGGCTTTTGTAGGAAACTGTCTAGCATCAAATATGTAGGGTTTCAATTGTGTGCTTCCCTTCAGGACTGCTTACAAAAAGACATTATAATAGCACCTTACTGGCTTTTGTGAAAATAGGAGAAGCTGTGGATGCTTGGGTTGTGTCAGAGATGCCCTGAGGTTTGTATGGCTGAAGAACCAGTGCTGAGACTCTGCAATGCCTTCTGCAGCCTCTCTTTTGGGTAATTTGTTACATCCTCTTGTACTGGATGCTGCAGAGCAGGTGTCACTTCTACAGTGCCAGAGGGCCCAGCTGGTTGTATTGAAGTGCATGTGTCTGTGCTGTCAGATGAGGGCTTTCAAGGTGCTGGTTTGAGCCAAAATAGTCTGATAATGAAACTGTAGTCACAGACATAATGTCACAGCTTGCCAATCCTGTTTAAGGAGAACTGGAGGTGCTGACATGAAGGAGAGGGAGCATTGGTACTACAAGCACTTGTAGCTTGTTAGCCTGTCATGCAGGATAATGCTGATAATGGTAGGCAGTTGTAGCAGACTGGCAGTAATAGGGAATGGCAAAGGAGCTTGATAGGACTCAGGGATGGCCTATGATCATATGGAGGGAGGAAGGCCTGAGGAAAGCATGTGGTGGTTACTGGGAATCATGTAGAGCATGCATTATTACCAGAGCATCTTCTCTAATGGAAAGGATTTTGGAGCATGAAAATGCATGTTGTAAAATGAAGTTAAGGATGGCTTTGGTACTTTTCAAGTCAGTACTTTGTATGGCGGTGACTTGAGAAAGATGTGATGTTTGAACTGTGATAGTGAACTTGAATATGAAACTACGTGCTTTGGCAGCAAATAACTAGAAAGCAATTTATGTTGACTTGTATTAGCAAAACTGTGGCATCCCTAGCAGGGGTATATTTTTATTGCTGAAACTGTGTGATGCTCTCTGTATTTCTTGTGCTAGTGTATGGTCAGATCTCTTCCTGTAAACTGAAACTAGCAGAAGTAATTCTTGTGGTGTTTTTGCTTTGTCATTCACTGTAAAATGAATGCTAAAATACTGTAGAGTCATGAAAACAACTCTGTAAAAACCTATTTCCATGAATCAGAGTATGTATGGGTTTTGCCAAGATCAGCAGCCATGAATACATAAAGGAAGGATGAGTGTTACTGTTGAAATAGAAGAACTTCTTTTTTTTTAATAGCTGTAGGAGTTAATATTTAGCTTAAGAATGAAAAATATGTTAGAAATAAGTCAATTTGGAAATCTGTGTGGAGTCCCTTTGGTATATTGCAGTTATGTTAAGTGAAAATATATATAGGAAGGGAATGGATAGAAAAAACACAATTGCTGCATAAACTGATATTCCTGAAAAGATGTGTTCCACACTCATGTTGATGTGTTATATTTAAGGGCTGAGATGTAGTAGTGGCAAGGAAAAGTTTGTGGAGCTGATCTGGTTGTTGTAACAGATTAAATAACAAGCAAAGTTTATTTTAAAATGTAATTTGTTGTGTGTGACTTGAATTGTGACTGGTGGGCTGTGGGAGTTTTGGGTCTTTTTGGGTAGTGAGGATTTTTGTGGGTTTGGTTTTTTTGTTAGTAGCATATATTGTGTGATGTTTCAGAAGCACCAAAAAGGCTTACCGCTACTTAGATGTCTAAGTGTGGTCAACCCTCTTGAATCAAATGAAAAGATATGAAATCTCTTCAGAAGTGCAATTGATGGCAGTTGGGATGATGATGTGGGCAGAGCAAGAAAAATGCTCTTACAGTTTGTGGAAGAGAATGTGGATTTTCCAGATTTGATGGTGAAATGAATAAATACAGTTGCAATGCTGAGAACATGTACATCTGTAAATGGTGTGTGCATTAGCTGAGAAAATGGCTGTGATATTTACAGTAGTGCAGTTTGGATGAGCAATAAGAGTTAACGTAAGATAGGTACATGGGAATTATTTTCTAAGGATGGTGTTTTAGGCATAATGTGTCTTGTATTGCAAAAGTGATAACGTGTTACCTTCTTGCTATACAGTGTATTTTTCCCCAGAAAGGGAGAAATCCCATGGACTGAGAGGAAAAGAACCAACTGAATTTTGGTCTGAGAATCAGTCAGCTTTTCTAGTACAGAAAAGGTTAGCCATGTGCTGCTACTGCTGATGGCATGTGTTTTCTTATGTAGGTGACATCCCTTTTGATATTGTTTTTTATAACAAGAGAAAAGGGCATTTCACTAACCAGAACTAGTGTGGAGTTACCTGTGGCATTTCCTTAGTGCTGTGTATGTTTATATTTTGGGAATCTTCTGCCTGACAAGATTTGTAGCTAGTTAGGCAGGAGATCTGATAATAATTCTTAAAATTGGAAGCAATATTCCTGGAAAGGAAATACTCTTGGATTCAGATTAAGGTCCAGGAAATAAATGCAACATAGCTCTTGTGACAGGAGTAAGGAGGAGCCAGAGGTTTCTGTGGTATTATCAATGTTTTCTTGAGATATGACAGTCCCTTTAATCACGCTAAAATACCCAACTCGGTACTGCCCAAAAGTCTATTAAAAAGAAAAAATGTATGTGGCTAGCCACAGAAATGGGTGTAAGCACCCTAGAATCTCTTTAAAAAAATCTCTTATTATCCACAATAGCTATGTGTGGGCTGATTAGCTAAACAAACCTCCTAAGAAGCTGAGGAGGAGGTATGGCCTCCTACGGCTGCGGTCCCACAGCAGCGAGGGTTTGGTGTCCTGCACACAAAGCAGCGGGGCTGGCTGTTCTGCGCGGCCGCGGGTACCGCGCCTGTGCCGGGGCTGGGACATTCCCGCTGACAGCAGTGCCAGCCGAGGCCGTAAACACAGCAGCCATGTCTGTGCTGCCTCTGCTGGGGCAGGCTGAGGAAACACCAGGCAGATGGAGAGCAGCGGAGCTGGTAAGAAACTCGAAACTATTCAGAAAGTTGTTGATAGGGGAAAGGGACTCTGAAAATGTTTAACAGTCTAGGTAAATAAAGAACTAGGTAAATAAGAACTTCCCTCAAATCTGGAGGGAAGGATCCTGTTCGTAACAGCCGTGCTTCAGAGTAACCAGGAGTTTTATAGGAAAGAAATTAGCTGCGTTACCTTTTTATTCCGGAGTCTCCTTGCTATAGTTAATCAGGAAAGACTGTACAAGTTCTCAACAACTTGCCTTTTTTTTTTAGGAAAAAATACCCAACAAACTGAAACAAAGAAAAAAACTGAATATGTGAACTTCTGGATGGATTTTATTCAGAGATATATTTTTTAATAGAAACTGAGCAATTTAGTCCTGACATTCACTTGTAGTCATTTATAAATAAGTTTAGGTTAAGGCATTGACTTACACCCCTCCTAGAATGAATGTAAATATTGCTGCAATTGTTTTTTAAGTATTAATATCCTAGAGGGCATTTTTAAAATAAGACTTCAGTACTTTGTGAAAGACTGCTACAAGCTTCATATAATATGTTGAAAATCACTTCTTTAAAAGGTGTTTTGGTTCTCAGAGAACTTGGGTGGCTTGTTGTAAACACAGAGGATGGTATTTAAAATGTCAGTCAAAGGAAACCATCTGGCATCAGAAGCTCCTTGTTGGAGGAAAAGAGTGCAAAGGCAAGAAGTGATACACACTGTAACTTTAGCAAATGTAATATATATGTGAATATATTTCCCTTAATAGGGTTTTTTGTTGTGACTGTTGGTGTATCTTGGAAGAAATAAGTACTACTGTCCCTTCCCTTTCAGACAACCGAAGGAAAGTAGACCCACCTCTTGGAGGTCATGATCCTCGGACAGCAGTTCAGTTAAGAAGCCTCAGCACCGTTTTAAAACGCCTCAAAGAAATCATGGAGGGGAAGAGCCAGGTACTTCTTTTGAAGTATTTGTAGGCCAAACTGTCTGGAAAATTAACTGTTTACTGGGCTTCTCTGACCTTTGATTTTTAAATACATCGTGGTGTTTTAGTTTTCGTTATATGTTTGAAGGATGAGTGGATAAACTAAAAAAGCATTCTGTGAATGCAGGGGGAACAATTTCACTTGCTGCTGACTTTTGACTTGTCAAACATCTGTCATAATGTAAAGATCAATCATTGCAATTACTGGGCTTCTTGTACTTGGACCAGGTGGTTTCACTTTAGACACCTTCCAGTTTATGTATTGCCTAATCTAGTATTACCTGATGGTTTTGTCCCTGGGAGGCTAACCATGGGCAGGTGAAACATATTGACTGTCACAAATAGTAATGATAATTCTGAGAATTAATTAGATATGCTACTTAACTGTGGCAATTGTTAGTCAGCAGTATTTGCTTGAAAGCATTATCCTGTTAATCAATTTTGATTTAGCTAGATAAGAGTCAGGTGGTTGCTATTGACTTGCTCATTTCACCTCCATCTACTGAACTGGACCATACCTTTAAGAGGAGGATCTAGTTGAGGGAAAAAAGTCACAACTATTTATAAGTGATAGTATAAATAGCTGTGTCTGTGGGCAACACATGAACAGGCAAGAGTACGTTAAATTAAACTGATTGAAGAGGAAGAAGGCTTTTGGCTTGATAGCTTTTATAGGTAGGCTTTGAGTAGACTCACTTAGCTTGCAGTGCTATTCTGCATGTAAGAATAAGTTTGCTTTGGTAGAAAGGGCAGTATTTCTTAGGGTGAAGCAGAAGCCTTTCATTGCAGTAAGCAGGGCATTGAGTGTGGCCCCTACTAATAATTCAGTTTGTGGCAACTTCTGAAGGCCCAAAAGATTTTCAACCATCTTTGAAGCTATTGCAGAAGTGCTGAAACAGACAGAATGCAGCATTGTGACCAGCTCTTTTTCTGGCAGCGGTCTGTTGTCAGCATGCTGACTTCTGTGCTGAAGGTAATGCATCACTGCCTTTGACTGCAGACATGTCTTGCTTGAGTCACTCTAGGCAAAAGTTTCTTCCTGCTGTGGACTTGGCCTGTTTCTACAGGAGACCACTTTGCTGTTGTAGAAAGCTTGTCTTAGAATCTGGAAGGTGTTGTTCTAATGAACCTCTGCTGCTAATGGGGGCCGGACTCGTATTCTGAACCCTTCCTGATAGTCTGGTCTTGTTGTGACCATTGGTTTTGACATGAAAGGCAGAGAGCTGGAAGGTGTCACCTGCAGTGGCTGGATTTCTGGACATATCCTCATGGGCAAGTGGGGCAGAGTGGCACTGCTGCTTGGAACAGCCACTCTTTCTGTGGTAGAACCAGAGGCTTGGATTATCAAGCAGAGCTGCAGCAAAACTTGTTTATTGGCCTCCCCTGTGGCTTTGCAGCAGTTCCTTGTCAAAGTTCTCCACTGCAGCTTTCCCTGCTTGAAGCTTAGTGTTCATCTTAAAAATTTGTAGATTCTCTAAAACACTAGACTGCCTTGAGCAGTCTTCCACCTCTTTCTGTACAAGTTTTCTTGGGTGAGGACAGCATGAAAGTGTTGTCTTGATCATAACTGTTTTGGTCTCAAAATTGGTCTAACTGTTGTGTCAAACTTTACTTTGTGAACATCCAAAAATAAACCCCAATTCAGGGTATTTTTTTTTTTAATTATGTGAAAATCAGGGCACGGATCACTTTTCTTCTGTGTGCTTACTGTCTTCTCTGATTATTTTGAGAAAATATTTGGAGTGGTTTCTCTTCCTAAGAAAAAACCCAGAGTATTCAGTTCCTCTGAAAAGGCTTATTGCCAGAACTGAAGTCTTGCAAAGAATGTTTCAGTCAGGGCTGTCATGTGACCATTAACAGTTGTTTCCATCCACGGTAGTGGCAGCTGATGTGCTCAGAATCATAATTGAGAGATTTGTCTTGCAGTTAAGCTTCAACACCAAATGGAAGTTTTAACTCTCTGTTTTGAAGATGAAAACACAACAAAAATTCCTGTGGCTGCACCAATGCTGTAAATCAATATATGTTATGTGCTGAATGTGAATTTTACAGTTGTCTTCACATAGGAGTTAACCTGGAGTTTTGAAACAATGTCAATCTGGGACACGGGTTTTTACAGCTGTTAGAGGATCGAAGAATTCAAGAACTTCTTGCATGTATCTATAATCATTTCAAAACACGTCCCAGTATTAGCTGTTGAAATGATCTTCCTGCCCTGATAATTCCTGATAACTTGATTTATTCCTATGTAACAACCTCAGGTAATGTGTGGTGGGTTTTTTTGTTTGGTTTTAATATTTCTTTTTCTTTCCTCCTTGAACTGTACTAGGGTCTCTGATGTGCTGGGAGCAAATGAGAACGAAGAGCAGTCAGTACTTCATATGTTCGTTTCTTTCTGACCTTTATCTCCAGCTCATGATAGTTTTTATGTGCTTTGCTTCTATATTGGATAAAGGAGGCAAAGTCTTACTAGATTTACTCTCAGAATCCAGAGGTCTGAGCCTTCTGGCTCCCTATAAAACCACATGAAAAATCATTTCTGTGCATGTGTGTGCTTACATGCAAGAGTGTGTACACATATGCACATATATACGAATATATGAGCACTGTCTACAAAGCAGTCATAAAACTGAGCATGCATTTTTATTTGCAAAAAAAAAAAGCCTTTTATCTGCTGCCTGCTTTTGTAGGACAGTGATTTGAAGCAGTACTGGATGCCTGACAGCCAGTGCAAAGAATGTTATGACTGCAGTGAGAAATTCACCACCTTCCGACGGAGGCACCACTGTCGGCTTTGTGGACAGATCTTCTGTAGTCGATGCTGCAATCAGGAAATCCCTGGAAAATTCATGGGCTACACAGGTAGGGCTTATCTACCGAGGAGCAGCAGAGCAGTCTCTGTGTGCTCAGCTCTTTTTGGGCTACTGCATTTTAGATCCTGGCATCTGCTAGAAAATGCTATACATATCTGTAGTGGGCTTAAAATTAAGAAAAAAGAATCACAGGACCTAATTCTATCAGTGTCTTTATGGACAATGGTGGATTATGCCATGCTTGCTTATTTTCACCACAGTGCATCCATCATGACTAGGCAAACATGGCCGCTATTTAACAAGGGTGTACACTACCAAAAGGGTGCTCAAAGAAAAGCTGCGCTGAGTAGTTCTAAAGTGTAATGAGCCACATATTCTAATTTAGGGTGAGGAAAACTACTTCAAATACTAATTACTAAGTTCTAGGCTTCTTCTGGTGGAGGTAATGTTTTCCACACACCAGCTAGTATGTCATATCTGACTGGCTACTGTAGTCCCATCATTTCAGTGTGCATGTGTGTGCTCACTCTCTCCCCCTACCTTCCTGCCTCCACAACCTCTCTCTTACTGATCCTGTGTTACGCCTCATTGGCCTTGGAAAACTTCCCTGAGTGCGTAATTATCTGAGGTTTTGCCCCTTAAGGGAATATAGGAATTAGACTTAAACTTGCAAAGAGGTTTTGAAACAGAAAATCCTTCTGTTTTCACCACTATACACCTCTGATCCTGTAGGAACAGAGTGGTGTTTGTTCCTGTTTGGCTACACACTCTGGTTCCCCTTTCCACAGGGGATCTCCGAGCCTGCACTTACTGCCGTAAAATAGCCTTGAGCTATGCACACTCCACAGACAGTAACTCCATTGGAGAAGACTTAAATGCTCTGTCAGATTCTGCCTGCTCTGTGTCAGTGCTGGATCCTGGTGAGCCTCGCACACCGGTTGGGAGCCGTAAAGCCAGCCGAAACATCTTTCTGGAGGAGGATCTAACCTGGCAAAGGTAAAGTGAGTGGCTTCATCTGGAGCCCCAGAATCTTACCTCTTGTTTTCAGGCTGACAGCTGCCTAGATAAAATCTGGTGGTTTCCATTTAGGAGGTTCAGAACTGTATCACCTGTAAAAAGAACCTAGTCCTGTGCTTGCTTCCAATGTTCTTTTCAAGTTGAAATGTGGAAACTTTTGTAGCGGAGTTTTAAGTTACTTGCAGTTCTTCCTTCAACGAACCTTTCTAGTCACTAACATATTGAGAGGCAAGTCCATGCAACATTGATGCTTTACCTGTTCGGATTTTGATTGGGCAAGAGAATATAAGAAATGCTGTCTGTGTAAATAAGAGAGAAACAGTGGAAGTAACCACTTGTTTCAAATGAAGTGGGATTGAAAGGACGGCGTTAAAGGTTCTTTGATTTCTTGTCGAAGTATGTTTATTCCTATTGTTCTCAAATGAGGCGATCTTTATTTTTGGAACATGAGTAAAAGAACACTGTAATTCTTAAGTGGTATGCCAATTTCTGAAGACCTTGATTTAATTTGATGTGGGGGGAAGCAGAAGTAATCAAATGTGATATTTGTGCTCATTTCCTTAGAAGAGCAGGAAGATGTGAAACTACTGAGGTCTTGAGTCAGAACCTTTCTTTAACTGAGAGACAGTGTTAGTGACATGTGCCTCACAGCAGATCTCTTCTGATAGTATTAAAGGAAAAAATTTCAAACCCAACTGTCATCAGAAAGTGCCCTGACTCTTGCTTTGCATATTGCTTTTCAGAGTATGGTGCTCCTGTGTGGAAGCACTTGAATAATCAGCTTTAGGCCTATATGAAAGAAAGTCCTTCTGATTTAATGTTATGGTCATTTAAAGCAGTAATGTAGCCATGCTTATGCAATATGACTGAATTTTGAATTGGGGAATAAGCATGTGTTCTCTTCAGGTGTACAAAATGACTAAGGTATCATTAGTTTTATCTTCTGATGTGTTATTATCTTTATTATGGCAATCCAGCAGCTTGTAGACATCAATATGTAAAGCAAGTATTTATATCTTTATTTTAGCACTCAAAAAATAGTGCCTGTTATTGAAAGGCTGATAACTTTCTGTAATAGAACAATTTTTGGGATTGTTGGGAGACATTGAGTGAACATGGGATACTTTTGTGTGTGAGAGGAAAAGAGATCGAGATTAGGTTGTTTATTGTTGCTTAAGAGGATTAACATATCCTTTAGTAGTTGTTGCTCTTAAAGTGTAAAACTTTGCAGTGTACTACAGGGCTTTTCTTGAATACCGTGTTTGGTAGTTCTTGATTGACCTTAAGAGGTTTAAACTCAAGATGTTGAATTTAAATGGTATCACAGTTGAAACTGGCAACTCACAGCTTCGTAATGGAGCAGAGGTTTTGTTCTAATATGTGGCTTCTGTGTGAGAAGTAGTTTGTTTCAGAAGAGAACTTAGGAGTTGAGTCTCTTTCTGAAATAATGTATCTGAAATAAGGCTCTTGCTTCTCCTGCTGTAGTGCAACTAAGCAGGGAAAAAAGCATTTAGGAGGAGTGAGGCTGCATTTACTTGTCAGACATTGCTCTACCCTTTGAGCAGTTGGAGCACGGAGTTTCTGCTTTAACTAACTTGAAAGGCCATGTCCTTTGAAAGTGAAGGAATGGTAAGTACAGCTACTCAGGCAAAGTTGTATTGCTCACAGTTCTGCATGAAGAGCATTTATCACGCTGGAAGCGTTTATGGTGCTTATCCAGAGCACAGCCACTATGGCTGTGTCAGCTGGTGTGTAGTGGCTTATAGCTGGTATGATTTTGCCAACAGGACTGATGCTGTATGAACATCTGTCCTTCCTCCTGGGCTGGAAGTAGAAGCAGGGCAAAGGTGGTAGTGATCAGGTTAAACAATTGCAGAAGGTTGTCAGGCTGTCCTAGTAAAAGCTGGGTAGCAGTAGCTATAGATAGCATTGCTTGTATTGCCAAGATGATGTGCTGGGGAGATTGTGGCAATGTCTCTAACTCCAAAGCATGAATAGCAGCCTGTAAAGAAGGAGGATGTGCAAGAAAGGAATATAGGAGAAGCAAGTGGGAAGGGGCTGTGTGGTCCAAGACTTGAATTTGAAGGGAGAGGACTTGAGCACTGGTTTCCAGGTATCATTGGTCTACGGATGGGAAAAGATTTCCCTATTCCCTCACTGATTTAACAAGCATGGGTGTGAGTGAGAGCTAACACGACAACTAATTGTACTTTAATTGCAGCTGTTCTGATGCTGCTGTGTGTCACAAATCTCTCAAACATCTCTATCGTGCTCTTCTCCATGCAGTTTGATTCACCCAGACTCTGCAACTACCACGTTGTCTGCGCGTCTTGGCTCTGTCCAGGAGGATGCAGGGAAGTCACCAGCTAGAAACAGGTAAACTAATAAATTCTGAGTATTTTCTGTTCTGGATGCATTCCTAGCACACTCTTCACTGTAGGGCATGTGGTTTTGGGCTTGTTTTTACTGAGTCCACTGTTTCATGTCTAAAATGGGGCATGCCACTACCCATATGTAGTGGTGAGGAAAAACCATTTGTGTACATGTTCATATTAATAAATGTAGTACTGCTTGGGAAGAGCCTGTAGTTTGCTGCTGAGTGAGTCAAACAGAAGTGGTGATAAAGAGGACAGAAAGGGAAGGAATTAGCTAAGAAAGGTACAGTTCTGAGGAAGCTGAAGAAAAGGGAGTAACACATACGTAGTAATGGGACATAAGGACTAAGGTAATGAAGGAGCAGAGGTGTAGGGTTTCTTAATTTGTTTGTGTCCCCATCTGCTTCCTCTGCTCTTCCATTAAGGATAATCTCATTTAAGTTACCAGGCTTTCGTGGGCTAAAATCCCTTCATAGATCTTTTATGCAAGAGTGCTGGAATGAACTTTAAAGTGTTCATGAGAGCTTTAGTGTAAGCTGTGAATGTCTGAGCTTAATCTCACTAAATAGGCTGGTACTAGAAGAACAAGGTAGCTCCCACTTAGCAGTGCTGCTGCTATGGTACTGGTTATACATCTGTCTTATGGTTAAGTTGAGGAAATAAAAGTAAGGCAAGGATGTGAGAAACAGAGCAAAGATAATCCAGGTTTCAAAATTGGAATCAGGAGACATTCAGATATTTCTTTGCATTGGTGTTACAGGAATGCAGAATATTTAGCAATTAGGAGAGATCTGGCAGGACCAGTGAAGACTAAGGAACTGAGCTAAGAAGGATGCTGGGTGTGCCTCTTTTGAGAATGGACTGCTTGGAGCTTTTATCTTCTGTGTGATGAGGATGGTTAGGAGAAGATGCATACTAACTGTACAGCTGAGACCCAAAGATCTCTCTGGGGGAGTAAAATACTAGTGAATAGACTAGTACCAAAACTCAGTTCTCTTGACTCAAATGTGTCAAGGAGTCCAGAGTTAAAAGTTGAATGCTAAATAACTACAGTGATGTCAAGAAATGTCTTAAACTTTGAGGATGGTTTCCTACTTCCTGTTTGAATTGTTGTCTATTTCAAAAGACCTTTGTGCTTTGCTCACAAATACAGGAATAGGAGGTCTCTGAGCTCACTCTGGCAGGCCAAAATTGCCCAGTCAAGTTACATTTTAATTCTCTGGCTATTCATGGACTTGCCATGGTACTGACTTGGTTGGATGCATGTAATGAAGAGGTATGGTGTATCTGTCAAAATTACAAACCTTTGGGAACAAAGCTATTGACTTAGGGCTAAGCAGTGTTAACCTTGAGATCTCAAGGCAGCTGTAGCTCTTTCTTTGAGAAAAGCTTGGCTATACCTCTTTCTAGATGAGATGAAGCAAAAAGGATTCAGGTTGAGTGCATTTAGATGCAAGTAGAAGAAGTTACATATTACTGTTTGTTTTCCTTGTGAGTGGGGGATGTGGTGTTTGTTCTCAGTGTTATTTATGAGAGGGAAAACACTTAGCAGAACAGTAAAGTGTTGCAAGCAGAGAGATGGGAACTTCTCCTTTGCGGGTCCTTCTAAAGCATAGGCATTTTCATTGCAAAACCTCATCCTGCTTTAAAAAAAGTTATGTGCAATAAAGTCACAGATGTAATTGTTGATGATAAAGACACAGATATGAAATCTGACTGTTCTGTTGCTTAATACTCAAATAAAAAAATCCCTGCTTCTTTCACAGGTAGGTGGCTCAGTTAAAGCAGCTGTTGCAAAACTACTGGGAGGAGTGCTTAATGATGGGCTTCCATGTTGATCTCATTTTGCACATAAGAATACTTTCTGTTAAGCTGCATAATTCTTCCAGTTCTAACTTTGAGTTAATTTGACCAGTACAGAGTTTTAAGCCTGCCTTGAATGCCTGACGATGACACAAAGCTTTTGCTTGTCCCCTCTAGATGTATATGGGCCAACATAGTTTCCTTTGATTCTGCGTATGACTTAAAAGGACCTAGCTAATTTATCCTCAAGAAACAGGGGAGGAAAAAAAAAAGTCATTTTGAGACTATTGTACCTTCAGTGCTACACATCACTGAGACTGCTGAAAGCCTCTCAAGTCAGCTCAATATTGGCATTTTGAGCTTCCCTGTTTCTGTATGCAGAAGTGTTTTCCATCCTCAGTCCTTAGAGTACTGTTAGCTCTAACAGCTTACGCTGCATGCTTTTTGCTGCTGTGTGATGAGAAGTTGCACTCTGGTTTTTCAGACTGTCTAGTTGTGAGTTAATGGGTCAGGGTGTATCTGGAACTTTTATTTGCATTTGTAACTTTGCAGTGATTATTGCAAAACAGTGTGTACTGGAGGGCACAGCCAAGATTTCCTGACAGCTGGGCTGAGATAAGGGGAGTGCTCCGTTTCACAGAATGAGGAAGGTTGCCAGTGACCTCCAGCTTCAAAAGATGGTTTAGCCACTCTGGGGAACAAGTGCTCAAACTTCCAGACTGTGCGTCTTTCAGCCATGTATTTGAGAGTTGAGGACAAGAAATTTTAAATGGGTCAAGAAAAAGGGGAGATTTCAGTTGCAGAAGTCCTGGTGTTGGTTGCCCATGCTGACATCTGTCTTGCCTCCAGACTGCTGGAGCTTCTAATTATACAGCATCACCTCTCTTCCCTGGTCTATTCAAATACAGTCCTATATTGGTGTGCCTAAACTTAGTTCTACCTGTTTCATACAAGGAGCTTTACAGAAGTATGTTTAACTTAGAAGTTTCAAAGCAGTACCCTTGCTTACTAGGGTCCTTTCTTCTGATTTGACAGGGTAGCACACATTAAAGTGAGTCTGTACTGACAAAAGTAAAAGATGTCACAGGCTTAAGTTTGTTTTTAGCATACTGTGAGATAAAGGCATGCTCTGGAGAAGCACCACACAATTCAGTTCTCCTCTCTCCCACTGCAGATCAGCCAGCATCACTAACCTGTCCCTGGATCGCTCGGGCTCACCCATGGTGCCTGCCTACGAGACGTCGGTCAGCCCCCAGGCCAGTCGCACTCATATGAAGGCCGAGACCAGCGAGGATGAGCGGAAAATCCTTCTGGTACCTTTCAGGCTTCTGTTTGCTTTGCTTTGTGAGGGCAACGAAGTTTGCCTTCCTTGTGTCATACAGCAGGAGTATTTTGCTGCCTTTAAAGGCTCTTCTCTAAGCACTCTTACCTAAACCTCTCCTCCACATGCAGCAGGGATGGAGAATACCAATGTTGCTTTGGGCATTGCTGTCTTTCTGAAACAAATCATAGTTTCATGTGGTGTTTGCATGAAGATCTTTACAGTTTTAGTCTTGATAAATGTGTTCCACAGTGTGAAGTTGCTGTATGAGGGCTCCGTGTGGATTAAACTTGTCATGATTGCAGTTGTAACATAATGACCTGATTTTGTATTTCTCCAGGCTGTGACTTTCCCTTTCATAGACCTTGTAATCAGAAACGTCAAATGGCTGCTTTGAAGTAGTTGCACCGTGATGAACGAATTAAAGCTCTTAGAGCTTATTGAGCTAAACATAACTTGGCTCTTCCCTTTGTTTTCAGAATAAGTAAGGCATTTTGTAGAAAGTTGTAATGAAATACTTTCTCAAAGAAAGATCAGTGTGTAACAGTGTTCTATGTAATTGTATTAGTCCTTCCCCACAGAGGCAGCATTGTAGGTTGCAGTTACTGCACAAGTTTCTGTAAGAAATAGTGTGTCTTTCTTTGAGGGAAGGGAAGTGTTTCCAACAAATGAGGCAGCGAAGTTACAGAGAAGAGAAGGCAGTGTTTTTCACACATTAAAAGACTCAAGATTGTTCCCTGTTGCCAATTTAAACTCAGAAAGGCTAGTCCTGAGTTGTCAGGTTCTGCCTGCTGTCAGCAGAATGCATACAAGTATTCCTGAGGAGTAGAAATGCTAATTCCTGGTTAGCTGAAAACTCCTTTCCAAGTTGCTCTTTAAATGGATACCCACATGACGGAGAGAGACATGTTTAAGGCATGTTTTCATACCACCCTACTTCATGTGTAAATGTTAATGCAGGAAAAAGGAAATTTATAAACTGCTGTGAATGCAACTTGAACCAAGACCTTCAAGTCCCAGTGCACTTAAGCTTCACATAGCTTAATTTTTTTCTCGAATTTCTTCCTTGAGGGAGAAGAGGACTAGTAGTATCACTTCTGTTCATGTAAAAGCAGAAGACACAGTGTCACTTAACGTAGGATTTTCTGTGGATTCCCACTTTTTATTTATGCCTTTAGCATGTGGAGTTGACCCTGTATCAGGGGTTAACTTTAAGCTTAATCCAGTCCATTCAGAAGACTAATGAACTTTGTTCTTGAAATAAAGGTGGGGAAGTTGTACCTACTCTGGTGTAAGCACATGCTTCTGTGAACTAGAGGTCAAAATCCTTGAGCTGGAAGAATTTGCTGTGTTCATGAGTACAAGGCAGCTCAACTGTGGAATCTTCAGTTGCATCAAATCGTGGAATCCTATCATGTGTTCTGTTACTGATCCATTTGACTCTATTCCTGGTACAGGAGGGGAGCTGCTAACATTGGTTTTAGGATAATACCCAGGACAGCCACTGTGGAAACTAAAAGCAGAAAGTCAGTCCAGTAACAAAAGCGAACAAAACTTTTGGATCCCAGGGCACCCTTGGGGAAGTGCAATAATGTGGGTCTGGCAGTTAACTGTCAGGCTGAAACCAGTTAAAATTTAATTAAAGCCTTTTTTTCTGTTACACAAAATTAGAATGAGGCATTTGAAATGAGCTGCAGTGTCTCCACCCCTTGAGGTGCTCTGCTGCTTTCTCGAAATAGTCTCAGATCCAAATTTCCTCTGGTTCCAAGTGGTGAGGGGAAGAGATTCACAGATTCAAAAGTGGTTAATTGAGTTGGGAGGAGTACAAACCTTTCGTTCTTAGTGGCCACAGCTAACAGTGTCTAAAAAAAGCTTTTTACTGGACAATACAAAAAGGGATTCTCAATAAGCGATGGTATCCTAGAATTTACACACAGCAGTGTGCATTGCTGTGTCAATTACTTTCTTCATATCTGGGCTTGATATCGGACTAGTATGCTTCACAATGCCTGGGCTAAGCACAGATAACATAGAAAAAGCCCACTTGCAAAGGATGAGTTTTCATTGTCCTCTGTTTGCTCATACTACCTGGGTTTAAGAACAGGGTGCAAGAGGTAAGTAGTGAGGGCATAAGTATCCTGTAGGCAGTACAAAGTGTTGCCACTTCTAAAGCCCCTTAACTCTGAGGGTACCCACTTTGTTTTCACGGTGTTCTCAAGTGACTATAAATGGAAGGATATAAGGGGCTGATCTCATATCTGATTGCTGTTTTGGCTTACACCTTTGCATAGGTTGTGCAGAATGGCTTAGATTCTGTGCCTGTTTGTGGAGGGATTTTGATCCAGAAGCTGATCTGAAGGTCCAGGTTGATGCTCTTGAAACCAGTGCTAAGATTAGACTGGTAAGTAACTTCCTCATCTCCCTGTCCAGGACTCAGTTCAGCTGAAAGATCTGTGGAAGAAAATCTGCCATCATAACAGTGGGATGGAGTTTCAAGATCATCGCTACTGGTTGCGGACACATCCCAACTGCATTGTGGGAAAAGAGCTGGTCAACTGGCTTATCAGAAATGGGCACATAACCACAAGGTAATCTTCATGCTTTAGGACAGCAGCAGCTTTAGGACTGTCTGTCTGTGTGAGAGGAGGTTGTGAGTTTGAGCTGTTGCAGGGTACCTTAGACTGCAGAGGTGGACTCCTTTGCAGGGCGATGAGAAAGAAAATTCAGATCTCTTTGTTACTGCCTGCCAGACAAGGCAGCATCCATGTGGCCCAGACCAACAGGACATAGGGAGCTGTCTGATTTGGAAACCAATATGGGAGGTAGCTTATGGGACAAGTATCACTTACTTGGAGAACAGTGAGTGTATTGCAAAGATTGTCCAGAAATGTTCACTGGTACTCCAAAGAACAAGTCTGCCCCTGGGATCAGAGATCACTGATAATGTTTGATAGCTAAATTTTTGGTGGAGCTGGCAGACTCTTAACCATGTAAGTGAATATAAACAATCTGGTGTACTTAACTATATGAAAACAGGATAAAAGTGAGCTGGTTCTTAAGTGTAGAGCAACAATCGTTCCTCAGAGATGCTCAGTAAACATAGCTCAAGTTTGCAATATTGCAGGAGCACAGACTGTGTTTTAATCATCTGTTGGACACTTCAGCTGAGTTCAGAGTACTGGCAGTCTCTTTATCTAGCTCCATGCTTGAATAGTGTGAACTTGAACTGTTCAATAGCTTGAACTGTTCTGCCTCAGCATAATATTTTAAACAGTGTCTGTTTAAACATGACAGTGGGATACTGATGTGTCAAATAGTGGGTAGCAAATGACTTCCCTTTGGAAGTATGCATGTCCCATAAACCATATGTGTTTAGAACTAGACTGAGGAAACCAGGTCTGTTCTTATACTTGCAGGGTCCAAGCCATTGCAATAGGACAGGCGTTGGTTGATGGACGTTGGCTGGAATGTGTCAGTCATCACGATCAGCTCTTCAGAGATGAATATGCTCTCTACAGACCCTTGCAGGTAAAAGGAATAGGAAAGGTGAAACCTGTGCTTCTTGCTGGCTTTGGCTGCTGTCCAAAATATTTTCCAATCCTGTTCTCAGTAGCCATGGTATGTTTTCTAAATCAGCTCTTCTGAACAGAAAAGGTCCAGGCCTTTTACCATAGTGGGTTAAAGCCTGAGAAAGTTTCATTTGCCCAGAAAACTTGGGGGCTGTCCTCTCTGTAGGGTTTTGTTACATGTAGTGCTGCCTAAAGTAGAGGAAAGGGTCTTCAGTCTAAGCCAGTGCCTCTTGTGGTGGACATCTTTGAGAGACCTCGAGGTGGTACAGTCTGTGCTTGTGGAAGTTGTGCTGTCATGTGCAGAATTTACAATCTGTGTATAGTTACTGGTGATGGAGACACAGTGGTTTTGAAACTTCTTAAAAAAAATCCAAATGGGTATTCTAGTTACACAGTATGGAATCTTCTTTTATAATGTGTTATAGCTTTAGATCTTCTTATGTAATGTATTGGTAATCTTCATCTGATCTCCAGTGACGGCAGTAATAAGGAATTCAGTACCTTAGCCATATGATGCAAGTTTGGGATGGGATCTTTGTCATGCCTCCCAAATAGGACTAGTTACTTGAGGGGGAGGGAGGGAGGGAACTAGTGACCAGGGATGCTGTCCTGCGGTGCTTCATTGCAATCAGACTTGCTGAGGGGTAAGAACAGTCACTGGCCTGTGTGATTGTTTTCTTTAACTTGAACAAGATGCTTCTGCAAGCATTCAGTTGAGAGTCTTTCATGTTCTGCAGCTTCTTACAGTGAAAAAATGTCTTGGATCTTGGATGCAGGCATATGGTCTTCCATTGAGGTTGCTCTGAGCTTTGTCTGGTATCTCAGCTAGTCAACTGCCCTGTCTCAGTTTGCCAGTAAAATCTTGCCCTTAACTAGCAAGTGCTTACAGATCCCTGTTTGTAACTATTTACAAGGGGCTTATGTTATTATATGTTCAAAGCCAGTTCTTGTTCTTATCAGCTGAAAACATTATCTGATTAATTTCTTCTGTATAAGAGTCAGGAGAAGTAGTGGTGTTGAGTCAGTTGCTTGCTGCACTCATTATAGTGAGGACTTGCCTGAAGGCATCAGGATGGCTGATGGAACTTAGATATTCTCCAGATTCCCTGGCACTCTGGCCAGACTTTGCTTTGTCTCAGTAGCCCCAGCTAGAGCCTAACTTGTGATTGAAACTCCTGAGGCTACTTTGGTCAGTCAAAGAGTTGCTCCAGTAACTTAGAATTAGGCTCCACCAAAAGCTGCATGTATTGGTTTGTGGGCAGAGGATATAGCTGTCACCCACCTTGGCTAGGGATAGCAAGCATTCAGAACTGTTTAGTGGTGACAGAAAATGTGCAGTAGAATAAACTTGTTTTTCAGTGCCACTTAGTCACAACTTGTGTGGAAGCGGGGAGTAGGCAGAGACTAAGTATGTGGGAAGTGTAAAGAAATCCTTGTTTCCTGTCACAAAGAGTTCCTACTTCATACCAAGGGGATGTGACTCTGTGATTAATTTAGCTCAGCCCACTGAGAGTATCCTCTGATTTTTAAAATGTTTGACCTGCATTAATAGCAGGCTGCTTAATATTTCAGCAGAGCTGCACTTTAACAACTTTTTTTCCCTCCCTTGTCTTCTAGAGCACGGAGTTCTCAGAAACCCCATCTCCAGACAGTGACTCTGTGAACTCTGTAGAGGGGCACTCGGAGCCATCCTGGTTCAAAGACATCAAGTTTGATGACAGTGACACAGAGCAGATTGCTGATGAAGGAGAAGACAACTTAGCGAGTGAGTTTCACCTGAATCTTGTTCTCGCTCTTCCTTCTCCCCTGTTGTCCCCAGTCCCTCAGGACTTAGTAGTTTAACTGTCTTGCTTTATCTGTGTGTATTTCTATGTGTGTGCATGGGGCTGTAAGGATCTAAGCAAACTACAGGACTGGCTAGTCTTCCTGATTCTTACAATGGATACAGTATTTTATGTTTAGTGGAACTGGTAAAGCTTCATACTTGTAAGGAAGGAGAAGCATATAAATTGCTGCCTTCTGTTTCTCAGGCAGACTTCTGCTTGATTTGGGCCCTGTACCCTAAAGAATGTCCAATATGCCAGCATGCCTACACGAAGATAAGATTAGAACTATGAAAATACTGTATTCCTGCAGCATTGCATACTGGTCTTTATGTATTAAAGACAATTTCTCTCCTCTCTGGTACCCTCATAATACCCATTTGAACCCTTCTCCTCCCTGTATCTTCCCCCTTACCCAACACTAAAAGACTCCGCCAGCCCTAGCAAGCGCACTTCAGTCAGCAGCTTCCAGTCCACAATGGACAGTGATTCGGCCGCCTCCATCAGCCTGAACGTGGAGCTGGACAACGTGAACTTCCATATCAAGAAGCACTCCAAGTACCCACATGTGCCCCCTCACCCTGCCGACCAAAAAGGTACGAGGTCGTCACCGACTGGAGTTGCACATGATGGAGTGCTGGGCCCTAATATTATTGACCATTTTGGACACTACTTATGTGGCTGTCTTACAGAGGGGAAAACACAATATTGAACTGGCACTTGATTGCAGTTTTGATATGTTCACCTCTGAGAATGCTCAGCAGACCTATTGAAACACCTCTCCAGAGTGTGTAACTTCCCCCATGATCTTCTCTTTGCACTTGAAGTCTATTGCCCATACGAAATAGGGCAGACGCATATATGTATTCTGGTTAACTGGGGTGGAAAAATAATCCACACATAAAACAGTTTAATAGGTGTCTCTCTAGTCTGAGATGAAACTGAAAAAATCAAGCAAAGAATAAGACTCCAAGCAACAAAAGAATAAGATTAACTTGGAAGAGTTCTATGCTGATTTATAATTTGTAATCACCTTATTAAACTTAACATTTTACAGAATTGTCTTACTGATGAGCAGTAAGGCTGAACTTAATCCATATATATAACACTTGTTCAAAAGAGATCATCCATTTAAATGAAGTAGGAAGAAATCAAATACTTGATGTTGAATATTTTGAAAGATGTATCCCCTAAATAAGTACTGAATTGAAAGACTACAGGCAAAATCCTTATGGAAGAAATAATATGCCTGTCTATTGATAATTGCTTTCTCTAAACGGGGCAAAGGCTGTCTGAAACCAGAGCTTGCCAATGGCTTGGGTCTAATATATTCTCGTTGCTTTACAGGCTTGGTAGCAATTGATGTCTTTGCTCTGCTTCCTTACCTAAGGTTGCATCAGCTTTGTAGACTTCTTTCTTTGGCTGCTTCTAAGGAGTTTCTTATTTTTAATTATTGTTTCACCCCACCTCTTCAGTATTTCCAACTTTAAAAGATGATTCAGTGTTAAATAATTTGTACTCCTAATTAATTCATTCTCCTGTAGAGTTTAACAGATCTCTTGTGGTGTTCTGGGTTAGAATGTGTGCAGATTGCATATTCTGAAATGGAAATGGTCTCTGCATAGAGTGAGGGGGGAGAAGTGGTTGCAGCTGACTTCCAAAGTGTGCTAGACATGGGGGACAGAGTGAAACAAATTAGAAGGGGCATTTATGGTGCCTATTGTAGTCCGCTTTTGCTAAAAATATGTTTAGAAGGAAGGAAATCTGACTACTTATTTTTCACCCAAAGAGAGAAGCAGAACAGTTCAAAAGTTGGAGCTGACGTCAGATGACTCAGTGGGGATGGGTTGTCATCACTACTGGCACTAGCTTGGTCTTGGTTCCTTTCAACTTCTTTCCAGCTCATGCTCTAATCAAATGAAAACCGAATGCATCTACAAGGAAGGAAACTGGAGAGGATAAATACATCAATTAATTCCTTTTAGGAAGAAGGAATGCTGGATTAAGTGAGCTTGAAGCAGGCCCAGGTGTGTTGCAGTATACTGTGAATTTACAGGTGTAGCAGGTGATCACATCAGCATGTGATGGCAGTGAAGTAGGCACTTCTGCCTTTGAATTATGTGTGCTGACAGCACTCCGCTAACTTTGGTGAACCTGTGCTGGTATTTACCTGTTCCTGAAGCATGTGGTTTCTTAATCTTTCTTATTCTGTAGGAGTATAATTAATTAGTAGAAAACTGGTAACAATTCCTTCCCTGGGAATGGATTTCTCTTGAGGGGATAGTATCAGTAATGTGCCCAGAACAGGGTTAAGGTGGAGGTGTGTCATGAAAATGTGTAATGGAGAGATAGGTACTCTCCTGCAGTTTTTTGAAAGATTTATATTCCCTGCAAATTCAGGGGACTTAGTGTACCTTTTTTTTTTTCCCCTTTTATAATTCCTGGCATGAAAATCTCTAGAGAGAAGATCTAACCAGGGAACAACAATATCTTAAATAGCAAGAAACACTCATTGGCAAAAGGCAGACTGAAATTTTGTAGGTACACATAGATTTAGCTTGATTGTGTTGGTGTTGTCTCTTGTCCTTAGACTGGGTGACAGTGACTTGATTTTCTTTGAAATTATGAGATGAAACTGAAGATCACACTGTCCTTTTGAGGCTTGTAATTTCCTCACAACTGTGTAAATTACAGTAATTGGGAGGAGAACTGACAATAGAAAGCATCGTGCTAGGAGTGCAGGTCAACTTTGATCTAAGAGGTTAGTGAGTTTCTTGGAATGATTAAGGGATATGCAATTTCCAACAGTCACAGAGGTCAGCTGCTTTGAAGCAAGGATGGGTGATGTATCCATCAGCTGTGTTTTGGAACAGAGTGGTTTGTATGTAGTCTAGTGGCAGAATATCTATGGTGGTTTAGGCTGACTAATGTCTGGTGTGCTTTCATGACATTTGAGTGACTCCAAGTTAGCTGAGTATAGTGACTCATTATAGTATCATCTGCCTAAAGACAGAGGTACTTTATGGTATGTATCAGAATGAGAAATAAAGCAAGATTGTTTTCTACATTTAAATAGAGGGAAGAGATTAAGTGACAAATTTTAGTTGTGGGATTTAGTTGCTGTGTTGAACAGGATACAGTTAACAAGGTGAGAAACTTTCCTTTCTAAATGTCTTTGCAGCAAGATATCCTTGATCCTGGTACTAGGTATTTTGGGCAGTTAGTTTTTGATGCCTAGTTAGGAGGGGGAGAGAAGAGGTTCCATATACAGTTCCTTATCACTGTTGCTTGCCAAGGCTTAGTGTGCTGTTGCCAGGAGGCTTTGTTGTTCTTCTTTTGAGAATGTGCCTCAGTTGTCATGCAACAAAATAAGCTACAGGAACATCCCATATCTCCCGTCTCTGTTTTGTGGAGCATGATGCATGTAGGGATGATGTGAGGTAGGAAATATGTATGTTAGCCACTCTAACCACCTCAAACTCACATCTGAGTGCGTTATCTCTCAAGTCTGAGAAATGGTGTGGTATCTCACCTTGTAAGGAGTTTCCCTGGGGCCCAATTGGAAATAAAGTTATAAGAGCTGAAGTTGTATTGAAGAGAGTAATAGAGTGGTTTGCATTGGAAGGGACCTTAAAGATCACTTAAGTAGTCTAGAATCTAAATTATTAGAAATCTGGAAGCGTTCCTGGTTTGGAGATGCCACCTCTGTCTTTGTCCAGAGCACAACTAAGGTTAGGTTTCAACTGGGGATAACTCCTGCTTTGGCTGTGCCAGACCTGAGTGTGCCTACAATAAGAGCTGCTGCCCTGAGCCTCTTGCAAGGTGGGGAGGGATAGAGGTGCTAGTGTAGATGCTCTTGTGTACATAGAGCATGACATGACTCTCTCTAGGTAGTCAGTGGGGCTGTGTATGAATGAATGCTGAGGGTGAGCCAACTTTTCTCAAGCACTAGTTTATTGTAATGCTGAACTCTGAAACTAAACAAGAGATGAAAGGAATCTCCAAATAACCAGTAAACTGCAAGGGAAGCTTGTAACTTCTTTTTGGTACATTGATACCCTATGGAGTATCTGTTTGCAAATTAGCTCAGACTTCTAAAATGGTGACATGTAAGGGGCCTCCTGAGTGCTGCTGTTCAGAGCTGTGTGATTGCTTCTGTCTTGTCAGCTTTTGTTGTTTTCTGTTGGTGGCTGAAAGCAGCCTGGCTTTGCATTGTTTGTGGCAGTAGGTCTGGACCACTATTAGGGAAGGTAACAAAGGGTTAACTTTGAGCTCCAGGTAACCGTACTGTGTAAGCAGTTGGGCTACTGCTCTTGCTTTCCCATGGTAGAATCCTTTTTTGTAAAAGTGGGGAACCAACTAAAGGCACAGCAAGCTAATGGCCTCTACTTTTTGTAGCCAGTGGTCATGAAAAATCAAGATCAAGCAAGCTAAGCAATGGTAATAAATGAACTTCATCCTATTTTCCTTATGTAGTGATAGATCTCTTGCTCTGCTTTGTTGCTGAGAACTCACCTCTGTCAGCATGAACTCCTGAAAACACTTGGAACTGTTCTAGACCTTAGACTTTTAGCTCTTGAAAGGGAGGCTGTCTTTTGTTTACTTCACTGTAGAAGATAAATTTTGTGTCTGGTCTCTCCTTCCATCTGAGATGGTTCAGTGGCGTGGGAGACCAAAATGGTTTCTGAATCTGCATTTTTAGACCAGAGTGAGGAGGCTGTTCCCATGGTGTCTGCTCGCATCTTCCCACATTTGTATTCAGGTCTAAGAAAAGGTACTCTGGGTCTGGGAAAAGCAGCCTCTTAGCTCCTAGTTCAGTCTTTGCTCACATCTGCTATGTTTGGTTTCTTCACATTAATAAGTACTATTTTCTTGTTGTTGTAGAACTTTTTGATCGAAGGAAAGGATATTCTTTTCCACTCATCAGGCTGTTGCTAAATGGGTGACTAAACACTTAGATGAGTAATGCTGCTTCTTCTGGTGTGGGCGTGTACATTGTAATTATATGGGCACACCAGTGTAACCTGTCTCTCTTTTTGTCTCCACCTATCTCCCTCTTCTCTTTTCTTTCAGAGTACTTGAATCCCGAAAACGGAGGGCAGCAGATGTTCTCTATAAGTGATGCTTTTATTAAAGGTAAGGAAAAGCTTCAAATACTGTGATTGTGCATTTTTTAATCTAGTGATGAAAACTTTAATTTTCCTTTAATAGGCATGGAGCCTTTAAAAATATTTCCTTGACAGTAAATCTGAATTTATCTGTGGCATAACTGATGTAGGAACCATATTCTGATGTTTCTGAATACACTTTAAATTTCGTTCACTTCTCTGATTTCTTCATTCAGAAGGACTCAAAAGCTTTTACTTTTTTAAAAAAAAATAAATGTAAGGGGTAAGTCTGTTCACAATTTCTTCAGCAAAGTTAGGTAACCAATTTTTAACTTTCTGTGCAAGCACATGAAGATGTGTTGTGATTAATTGCACAGCTTTTACAGAGTAGCTTAAAGCTTCATCTCTTAAATCATTCTGGTTTTCCTGTCATCACCACCATCACCACTCTTACTTCTGAAATGAAAGGCCATTACATGCAGTTGTGATTTTTAAAATCCTTCATGCCTTTGAATATCGTGGCCAGATGCACTTGTGGGCTCTCTTTTCTACCAGTTGATGCTACTGGTTTTAGTGAGCTCATAAGAGGAGGAAATAAGGAGGAAAACCCCAGTATCTGTGCAGCCTGAAAAACAAAGTCTTTGATTAAACGAATGCTTAGTTTTTACTTGAGCTTTTGCAGGAAAAAGTGAGAAATCAGCATAACTTCTGTTAATCTTCTACACAACTAATTTTGTGTATGGAGCATCTGGAAGAAATTAATCATTGTTTTTTAAGAGGGTTTTTTTTTCAGTAGTCCTGCTTAGATTACTGTTGTCTAAGGCTTTTGCTTATAACTGAGGAATTTTAAACTTGAGCTCTGAAGGCTTACATACTTGCTTGATGAAAATTTATATGCTACTAGCGTAAAAGAATATAGTCAGCTGTTATGAGAATGTTGAAGTTTATAACTTCCCTCTATAATACCATAATACCTGTGTGGGAAATGGCCTAATAGCTCTTTCAAAGCACAGCAAACTGTGCTGAAATAACTTCTAATTTTGGTACTGTGAGACAGAGACCTATTCTAAGGAGTTACCCTATATAGTGATTGAAAGTGGCAGGCCTCCTCAAACTGAGGATTGTCTTATGCTGTTGGAAAATACTTTGGGTTTCCAGAATCAGAAATGGTTATAGTTCATGCTGACATGTAGGATTTTAAACTTTATCTTCAGTGGATTCAGACATCATTTGTATCCTGCTTATTGTAGCAAAGCAGTACTTGTGTGTATGATGGTTAGATGGATGGAGATGAAAAGATGTGCTAAAATGTTTCAAAAACCATGTACCACTTCTTTGACAGAAGGTCCTTGAGGATTCTGTAGAACAGTGCAGTTCCAGAAGAGAGTACTGTCTGCTGTATACTGGCAGTACAAGAATTCTGGTAGCTCACTTTTCCATTGTACACTTAGCACTCTTAGACTGTTTGCAGCATCATGTTACTATGACATCTGCCTTAAACTCATATTTCAAGAGGCTTAGATTTATGTCTTAGTAAATTCTTTCCTTTTCAAAATAATCTTTCAGAAAGACACAAGCATTTAGCTGTGACCTTATATTAACAAGACTTGTTTGTCTCTTCCAGAGTCATTATTCAACAGAAGGGTGGAGGAGAAGTCCAAAGAACTCTTTTTCACACCCCTAGGCTGGCACCACAGCAATTTGGATCTGCTAAGAGAAGAGAATGGGGAAAAACAAGCCATGGAAAGACTGCTGTAAGAAACATGTAGAAAAAGGAATTTGCATGTCTTGAGTCCTGAAGCTCCTCTATTCCATCAGCTTTCAGTGGGACTTGATCTACAGTGGACTATACAAGGAACTAATTTGCATTAAGAAAGGAATCTTTTTTTTTCCCTTGTGATTTTTACATATTGAAGTACAAGACCAGGGTCAACTGTAGACCATTCTAGGCAGCTGTTCCTTGAGAGGACTTCCTGTGCTGTAAATGTTAAGAAATTTACTTCTGAAATGTGACTTTAGCTAATCACTGCACTGCATTTTTTTTTGGGAGAAATAGATTTATTTTGCATTTTTTACAGGTCTGCTAATCACAACCACATGATGGCACTGCTTCAGCAACTTCTCTACAATGAGTCCCTGTCACTGTCCTGGAGGGATATCATTGTACCTGTGGTCTGCCAGGTAGTTCAAACAGTACGGCCTGATGTGAAGAATAGAGATGATGACATGGATATCCGCCAGTTTGTCCACATCAAAAAAGTAAGTTTCAAGCAGTGGATGTAGGGAAACAAAAGGGTGCAGCTGTTGGCAGCACACATTGTTTGGAAGGGGAAGTCCCCTTCCCCTGCCCCCAGCATATTGAGGGGTGTAATTGGCCAACATGGCCTTTGGGTAAGGTGGGGTTCTAGAGAAAGTTGCACGGAGGGAACTGTGCATGCTGTGAAAGGTGCTTTAATGCCCTGGAGCTGACCTCTTGTTTCAGACTGTAGGCTCCAGAAGGTAGTAAAGAGTGACTTGCTTCATTTTCAGGTTTCTGCTTGTTCTGTACTTGAATTTGGAGATGTTCCAAATGCTGGATAAGTAGCTTGCAGGACTCAGTGTAACTATCTATTATGGAGGATTCAGCTCCTCCCATGACAAGTATAATGACTTTCTTTAAGAGGATAACTTAATTGTTATGGAAAGGTGTATCCAGTTCTGCCAGATGTCCCGCTGTTGACATTGTTGAACTGTAAGGCTGCAGTCCTGGCAAGCAAAGTTTTATTCTGAAAGTCTGATGTGAAACTGACATCCAAGGAGCTGGTGTGACTGGAGATTGAAGATAATTTTCTTTGGCCAAAGTCACCTCAGCAGGGCTCTTTTGCCTGAAAGCTATGTAAGGTATGAGGAGAACCTTGTGAATCTGGTGGTAGTTCTGTGGCATCTCTTCAGGCAGCATCACTTCTTCCTGCTTCTCCTGAAACTCCAGTTCAAAGGAAGCTGTTCAGAGGTGAAAACGCTTCATAGCTGTCTGCTATTTTCCCATGCTTGTATTACAAATATCCTCTGAAACATATTATTCAGAAACCTGTTTCATACTGTTTATTGATTGCCTGTGACTGTAGGCACACCAGTCAACTGTTTGATGCGTTTAAATAGTAGGTAGAGGTTTGTTTGGTTTTTCTCTCTTTTTTTTTCTTTTTTTTTCTTTTCCTCGCCCTTGTTTCCTTTCAATTTGTTTGTTGTTAACAGAAATGGTATGTGCAAAGGTATATGCTCCTCATGGCCTGTTGAGGTTAGATTCTCTTATTGTGCTCCAGATTATACCCAGCTTAACAAATAAACCTCTCTTGGGAGAGGTGTAGAAATCCTACAACTTGGTACTTGTATTCATGTTGTCCTTAGTTTGCCAGGCTTTGAAGGGAAAGACTTGTGTCCACCATGACTGTATCTGATCTTTCATGTGATACCTGAGGGTGTAGCTGAAGCTTGCACATCACCTACAATAAGCACTCTGTGTATTAGGTTTACTGCACTAGAAAATGTGGGAGTGGATGACAATTCTGAAAATGTTCTTTGCTTTGTTAGATCCCTGGTGGGAAGAAATTTGACTCCATGGTGGTGAATGGATTTGTTTGCACTAAGAATGTTGCCCACAAAAAGGTAATGCAGCTTGATTAATTGAGTGCTTACAGTAATGCATGCTGTGGAAGCAAGTGTGCTGCGACTTGCTTTTTGTGTAGTGAAGCTTTTCTCGCCACTCAGGAGGTTTGTGAGCTTTCTCTAGTTTGGGACCCCAAACAAGAATGGCTTTTAAAGCATTTCTTTTCCAAGCTGGATTTTTTCCTAGCCCAAGATTCTACTTTTCTTCGACATGTATAGAAGAACATCCTTCCCATTCCTACCACCACAACAGGCATCTAATAACTACCTCAGCTTTTAACCAGCATAAAACATTTGTGGTTCTGACTTATAATAGAAAAATGAGCCTTTAAGTCAGGAGGGCAAGATAGAAGTGAACTGGATGGATCAAGTGCTTCAGGACTTCAAGGTTCTTAGCAGGGACTGGGAGCCTCTAGCATTGCCTGCTTACTGGTCTGTGGCTGTGAAATTCCAACAACTGGATGTAACAACTTCCTAAGGAGGGAGAATGTGTAGTTGGGTCTGTAGGGGGCAGGAGGGATAACTGAGATGCTTTTGAGGGAGTGGGGGCTGGCAGGGACATCAGTTATGGGAAGTCTGTCTCTCTCGTGTACTTCTTCCTCTCCCCTCCATGTTTGTATTTTTAAGTATTTTTGTGTCTTTCTTAGATGAACTCTTGCTTAAAAAATCCCAAAATTCTTCTACTGAAGTGCTCAATTGAGTACCTCTATCGAGAAGAAACAAAGTTTACCTGCATAGAGCCTATAGTACTTCAGGTGAGAATATGCTTTTATTCTTGATTAAAAAAACAAACTCAACTCCATCTTAAACACTAAAAAAATGCATTGATCATGATTGTTTGTAAGTGAGGTTGCATAGAAAAGAGAAGACTTTGCTCTTCTAGCAAGCTAGCTAAGATAACTGCTGCAGTAAATACAGTACAGACTTGTAGTCTTGCACTGAGGGTTTTTGTCTTCAAGTTATATGTGCTGAGAGCTTTTGATTCTCACAATGGAGCATTTTAGAAAACTTGTATTGTTTTTAAAGGTACCTTCTGAATAGTGTGTTGCTTATACAGTGATAGAACTAGGTAAGACTTAGGTGTGTGAAAAAATATTTGAAAACTTAGTGTAGGTTAGGGGTAGGTCACACCCATGTTACTTCTTGTCAGGCTTGAAAAAATGGGACAAGAACCAACCTAATAATGTGATGAACTAGAAAATGTCACTTTGGAACAGGTGCTCTGCCTCTTTGAACAGGGATATGCCTTAAGTATGAAAACACTGAAATATATAGACCTTTTCTTTAACACACTGATTTTTTGTGTGAAAATTAGTCTTCAGCATGTTTGCCAGCATGCCCATAACAAGGGTATTTGCTACCCTACGGAGCTTGGGTCAGTTTGTTTCTGTATTTGACTATTTTCTTAGTATGCATTGAAGACCATTTCTGTTTGGTGATTAATAGACAATATGATAAGTAGGAAAGCTTTAGCAATAAAACTTCCATGTCTGATGAGCTGGTTTTATAGTAAGTTCTTAAAGTCAGACCTGTTCTTTTGTCTGAATGGGGTAGAAGTATCTGAACTACTTTGTAAACATTGATGTCGGTAATTGTTTCAGTGTCTGCTTCTGAACGAATCATAGATAATTGTGTATTTGCATTAAAATCGTATAGAGCAGAAAATACTACAGTAGTACCAGTTCAATTGAAAAGGTTAGCTTCTAGTAAGAGCTTTATCTTTGCTGCATTAGCATGAATGTTTGTGTTCTGAGGTGCTGGCAAACTGTTTTTATGGTATCTTCATATTGCACAGAACTTCTAAAACCTGACTGATGTGAGCTGCAATAACACAACTGAGAATACCTGGCTTGAGAAGCTGTATCCTCCCTCTAGCAGTGTAGACCTTTAGCTAGGATGCATTGCAACCTGGTTTCTCTTCCTTGCATGGTAATAAAAGTGCATGGGGAGTAGTGAGATGAAGCCACAGGGTGGGGACGGATAGAAGAGCGATTATGCATTTGGGATGGGGCTCCAGGAGCACTATCCCTAAGTGCAGATGTAGGGACTGAGACTGTGTGCGCAGACTTGGAGGCATAGACCACAGTCATACCTTTCCTGACTGTGTCTCTCAACATTAGCATGTAGCAGAAAGTCAGGAACATAATCCTGCAAACTGTTTTGGTTTACAGTGCTCTAATTCTAGCACCTTTTGAACATAAAGCTTCTTTATGGGTGAGGTTGTAAGGTGCATATATTTGTTTGGACTCTACTGCAAGCCCCTTATGTCACACCATCATTGCACTATATTCTCATGTGTAATTAGTGCTTATAACAATCACAGATAAACTGGGTGTTGTGCTGTGGGAGTGGGAAAATGTGAACAATGGGCAACTGATGGTGCTTACTGGATAGCCATCGTCCCTGCTTTATAGGAAAGGTCAATATGTAAATGAAGGGGAAAGTAATATTGAGTATTAAAGTGGGTTTTTTTTCAGGTGGGTTTGCAGTAGTTAACTGCCACACTTTGTTCCTGTTTCCAGGAAAGGGAGTTCTTGAAGAATTATGTGCAGCGGATAGTTGATGTCAGGCCTAATTTGGTCCTTGTTGAGAAGACAGTGTCCCGAATTGCCCAGGACATGCTCTTGGAGCACGGCATCACTCTGGTCATCAATGTCAAGCCGGTGAGCATTTCCAGTCAGAGTTAGACTGGGCCTTGTGGTAGATCTCTAATGTCTCCTTGTAGCAAACTCCCTGGAGAAAGCAAAGAGTTGTATTATTTTCTCCTCTAACCAAATCTGGGCTCGTTTTTCATGGTACTTCTCTTCCAAGAAGGCAAGGGAGGCAAACCTAGAGAGTAACTTTTCCTCAGCTCTTCATATCTACTCTGCTTTGTCTGGTTTGATAGGATCAGGTACCTTGGTTTAGTTCTAGTTAACTTTGATGCCTGTTTGAAGCAGATCATTCCTGGATCGTTAGCAACTGCCAGAGAGCCTCTGTCCCTGTGAGACAGGGTACAGGCAGCCATACAGAGTAGCTGTGGGAGTTGACTGAGCTCCTGACTGCAGTGCATCTCCTGGAGATACCTGGATCTGTTCAAATGAAAAAAGTTCAAGGAAGGGCACAAGCTTACCTCTCACCAGAAATACTTACCCAACTGTGTTTATAAGATTCTTGTGTATTTGTGAGATGGGGTTAAACCCAGACCTTGCATCTCAGTGGGAGATTTCCTGGATCACACTGGTATTTTTGGTTGGTTGGTTTTGGTTTGATTTTTTTTTTTCTTTTTTTTTTAAAGACCTAGATAAGGATGCTGGTGTCCTCTTTGCATTGTAGATTCTTACTGTTCTTTCCATTTTTACAGCAAGTGTTAGACCGGGTAAGTCGAATGACCCAAGGAGACTTAGTGATGTCAATGGATCAACTGTTGACCAAACCTCGTTTGGGAACCTGTCATAAATTTTATATGCAAGTTTTTCAGTTACCCAATGGTGAGTAAAGCTTGATGTGTTTTAGCTTCTGTGTGTGAAATGATAAATACTTTTCTCCTTTTGAATAGCTCTGAACTGTTGGGTGCCTTGTGTGGTCTAATATTGTACTCATTTTTCATATTACCTCTTGAAACTACAGTGAACTGTGTACAGAAAAGCATGATCTTATGAAGATGAAACACACTATAGATTTTAAACTGATTTCTTTCTTCCAGGCTGTTTCTTCTCTTCCCATGACCCTGTGGTTTACCTCCTCCAACTTTCTGTTCAAAAGAGCAAGGGTTAATTTCAATGCAGCATCAGATTTTTAAGGCTTTTGTCAGCCAACTGTTGAAAACATGGCAGAACAGAGATTTTATAACCTGTCTGAGCACCATCCTCCCTCTAAAGAATTTTTCTGCATTGAAATCGAGAATCGCAGAACAGCCTGTGTTGGAGGGGACTTCAAAATATTATCTGGTCCTGCTTTAACATATCCAGTCAAAACTTGCCTTGTTGCATTTTGTGCACATTACCCCATGTCCAGTCGTTGTGCACCTTTGAGAAATGAAGTTCCCTTTTCTGTGTAACCCCCTTAGACAGTGGATGTCTGCCAAAGAAGAAGGGAGAAATGCTGCTTGACAAGGTACCAGTGGTGCTGGCACACATAAATGCTGTAGATGCATATCTTTGTGGAGATGCAGTCAAAGGTCTACACATCTTTGTAGAATCGTGGAAAGATTTGGGTTGGAAGGAACCTTAAAAATCATTTCTAACCCTTCTTCCATGGGCATGTACACTAGATCAAATTGCTCCAAGCTCCATCCAATCTGTCCTTCAGTGCTTCCCTTTCCACTTCCACATTGCCCCTCCAGCCTTTAAATTGTCCTCAAAATGTCATAGGCTTTTGACTTGTAAGGATGAGCAAATGTGCCTGGCAGAACAGTGGTTCTTTTGCTTCACTGGTGCAGTCTACAGTGATGTTAGAATATACTGCTTAGGGCAGCACGTTGAATGTGACCTTCACTTTGACTTTATGGTGACTTAGTTTTACAAAACAGGAGAAATTTCACAGCAAATGCTTGTTTTGCTTTCAAAAATAAGCTAGTACAGTAATGTGAATTTTAAGCAGCTACCAATATTATTTGCTCTTAGACTGTTAGTCTCTTTGCAGTGTGTGAGATACTTAAAGGCAAGTTAACTGTAGCTGTAGGAGTAATTTTTAACTCCTATTCTTTTTCTTCTAGATCAAACGAAACCCTTGATGTTCTTTGAAGGGTGTCCCCAGCACCTGGGCTGCACTATCAAATTGTGTGGTGCTGCAGAGTATGAGCTGGCTCGTGTGAAGGAGATCCTGATCTTCATGGTCTGTGTGGCTTACCATTCCCAGCTGGAAATCTCATTTCTTATGGATGAGTTTGCCATGCCCCCTACTCTCACAAAAAACACCTCCTTTCACTCCCTTATTGAGGAGCCAGGAGATGAAAATGAAGAACAGAACCTTTTCAATGGTGAGGATTTCAATACAGCAGTCAAAGACTTTGAACTATCCTCTGAAAAGCTGCCTGTAATCTCTGAGTCAGTGTCCTCTGATGAGGTCATCTTGCTTGAGCCAAGAGGTTTATTTGAGAGGGGTGACCAAGAGAATAATCAACTGGAAATGGTGTCTTCAAAACAGCAAGAACACCACAAAGTGGAGTCACCATTTACAGTCCTCAGCTCTGTACCTCTTGCAATACCTGAAACATCCCTGCTGCCCCTCCATGGCATGGACCAGCACTTGGTTGCTCTGGATAGCCAGGCACTAGAGCCTCTTCAACAGACAGATGATTTGCAGGAGTCCAAGAGTCAGATGAGGGTCTTCAGAGACCCTCTGCAGGATGATACTGGTTTATACGTCGCGGAAGAGGTAACAACTTCTGAGGATCGTCTCAAGACTTACTCTGCAGCATTCAAGCAGGAGTTGAAAGATGTTATTCTCTGTATTTCTCCAGTACTGACATTCCGTGAACCTTTTCTTTTGACTGAAAAGGGCATGAGATGCCCTGCCCGGGAGTACTTTCCCGAGCAAGTTTATTGGTCTCCTCTCCTCAATAAGGAATACAAGGAGTTGGAGAGCAGAAGGAAGAGGCAATTATTGCGGGATCTCTCTGGACTACAGGGAAGGAATGGGAGTATCCAAGCCAAGGCTATCCAGATCTTACCTTCTCATGAGTTGGTTAATACTAGAATAGCAGAACATCTACGTGATAGCCAGAGCTTAGCCAGAATGCTGGCTGACTATCGGGCCAGAGGAGGAAGGATACTACAGAAAAGCACAGATCCCTTTGCACAAACTAAGGATGTGTCTAGTGTCTCTACTGGAAAAACTGGGTGCAGGACTGAAGAGGAAGAGAAGGGACTGGCTCAGAGTGAATCCTCATGGTCTCATCAGGTAAGATTGAGATACGCTGCTGAAAACTCAAGTTATATCAGTTTCTCATTGTGTGTACAAAGTCTAGTGTCTCATTAAACCAGGGTTTGTTCTTTTTTTCCCCTCCTGTTTCTTTTTATTTGGTTATGAGGGGGTTTTGGTTTGTTTTGTTTTCTTGACTGGGACATAACTGCATTTTACATTGCAATGTTCTGCAGTCATTCAGAACAAGAGACTTCAAAATTTCTCTGAGGTGCACAAAGTCAGCCCAGAATCAGTGTATTATGTTGCCTGTTTGACTGAGCTGTACCTAACTGATTTCTGAAAATGAGTACAGGAAGAGGGAACAAATGTTAAGAAGTGTCTTACACTGAGCTTTCTTGTTCCTTATATATGGTGATTGGTACAAGTGTGATGTTTGCATTTTGAGATGGCTTAATGTCATGGAAGCAGCAGTAGGTTGTAATTGCATTAAAATATTTGGTTGATTTTTAAAAGTTTGGGGATCTAAAGAAAAGGAATGTTCTTTGAAATTTCAAAGCAAGGAAGTATGTGCTTTTAATCAAAATATTTTAAGTTTTGGTAAACTACCATGAAAGTGACTAACTTGTATTTGAGGAAGAGGATCTTGGGACTTTCTTGAATTGTAAACTGTTCAGGAGAAAAAATCTGTGAACAGGAGTAGCAGAACTGATCTGTTGGAGCAGCCAAACATTTTGGTCCCAAAGCCAATCAGCCCCCGTGTTTATGAGCAGAAGTCACTTTTTAATTGGTGCTTAAATGAAGATCTGTGTAGCTTCACAGGCCACAGACTGTTAAGACTAGCCCTTGTTCTGGATCAGACTGGTTGAGGCTGTTTTAAATTTATTCAGTGATCAAAGAAAGGTATTTGGTAACTTCATAGTTCTGCAGGGTGTGGAAGGGAAAACAGCTCCATTCCATCAGCACAGTAAATCTCTTCACAGAGAACAGAAAGCTGGAAATCTTTCTACAGCCTGAACGAGTAATTGAGATGTAATATATTGGCGGAGTTTTGAGTCCAAGGTGTTGTAAACCATGCAGTCATTTGGAGACTCTGGATATTTGTCTTGGGGCTTTTGTTGTTTTCTGTTCCTCTTGGCTTCATTTCCACAGAAACACATGCATGTACCTTGGTTTCAATATCCAGATTAGTTATGTTGTTCTTAAAATGGCAGTTAGCAAATTTTACATAGTACAAGTTTACCTGAAGCTTGGAGATAATGCCAAGTTAATCTGTACAAAAGGAGAAAGCAGAGGTTTGTCTTTAAATAGAACTATTAGAACAGAATTCTGTCAACAGAAGTCGTGTGTGAATGGAGGAGTCCATAACCAATGAATGAGCTGATTTCTCTCTACTAGGTGGATTGCCTGAGTCCAGTAAACCATCAGAGGCTCTGTGTTCTCTTCAGTAGCTCTTCTGCTCAGTCCAGCAATGCTCCAAGTGCCTGTGTTAGCCCCTGGTATGAAAACTATTCTTCTAAAGCTTATATGTTTTTTTTTGTTTGGTTTTTTTTTTTTTTTCCTTCTAAAATCAAGGTCAGTCCCTACCTTGTAGCAGTATTTCTTTTAACAGGAGCTTTTGCCAAAAGAATTTTGCCTTTCCTGGTCAGGTGGCTCCACAGCAGTATTGCAGAGCCTCTGTAATCCCTGGGCATGGGTGAGAAAGCCCAACCTGAAACCAAATGCTTTAGTTGGTCTTTCACTGCAGAGTGGTGTCTGTGTGTGGGGAGCACTGCATGTGGTCTTGTGGGGAAGAGTTACAGTGTAAATGGATGCACAGCAATGGCCAAGCCCAAAAATGAGCCTTCAGACAGTCTCTGAGTACTTGTAGATTGTATTATCCAGGAGTGACATTTGAATATATTGCTATCTTTCTGGCATTATAGTCACCAGTATTAAGAGCTTTATTTCCAGCTTAGGGAGTTGTAATTAGTTGTGTGCAACTTCCAACACGTTTTTTCTCTACTAAACAGGACAGGTGTTGGTGTTTAATCATTTAGCTCAGGTGAAAATAAAGAGAGCCCTCTTACACAGAAAGGTCTGGAGTTCCTGTTAAAAGCTTAGAAATGAACCAAAGAAGGTGGGGATAAGCTTTCAAACAGCAAGAGTATGTAAGTTAGTGATGTTTGAGATATCTGAATTGTGACATTTTAGAGTGCTACACATTTTAAATGGCTTGGTTGCCTCAGATTCTGAGGAAACAGAGGTTGCTACTAAATATTTTACAAGAATAAGGATTTCTTTCTTAATTTTTTTTCATATTCTGGATGTACCCTTTTTGCAGTTATTTAAATGTTAGTGTTTGAAGCTTCAAGCTGTCTAGACTTGTGTGCCTAGATATTTTTGAACGTGATTTTTGAAAGTGAAGTTGAATTGTATTAGACTTCTACATGTTAAGGTTGAGGTTGTTCTAGTAGGACTCTGATCTCATTTTTAGCAAACCTGTCAGCAGGGATCTAGAAAGGGTAGTCAGGAGGAGAAAAAGAAGTCTTAGAAGGTATATAGGGCTGTGAACAAGCCAGGGTGGGTGTAGATCTGTGCACCTAAAGGCCATTGCACAGCTAACAGTGGCAGCATCCAGTCTCCAAAGCTCTTTTATTCCCTCTGCTTTAGGATTGTGACCATGGAGTTCTATGGAAAAAATGACCTAACTCTTGGGGTTTTTCTGGAGCGCTACTGTTTCAGGTGAGGAGGAACTTATTCCAAATTTCATTCTAAACAAAACCAAACCTTTTGATAGCTCTGTGAAGTTGACCTGCCACTCTCTGTCATGTGGGAGAGTAGCATGCAAGTGTGCAGAGCTGACTGTGTCCTAGGAAAGCTTACCACTTCAATCTTTTGTTCCCTTTGCTTTATTATCATGCTATAGTAACCAGGAACTGGATTTAAGAATTCACTTACTCATGCTCAAGCCTTACAAGCAAATTTCCTATTTGGCCCTGTCCTTATTTCTTTTACAAGGAAGTGGAACAGATTATGAAAAAGATTTTTAAGTTTATAAAGACCAGTGTGTTCACTTAGGATTTTTTGTAGCAATTTGGGCTCTAAGGGCCTGGTTAAGAGTCTCGAGATGTATTCTGGTTGTGTTTTATTTATGACAAGCAACTGTACTGATCATACCAGTTCTGAATAAAAACTACTCCTTTAGGGTCTCAGAACAAGACTTTTTCATGTGTGCAAGGTGGTTAATATAAATGGTCAGAACACTTTTAGCCCTTTCAAAGTACTGTGTCATTTATTTCATCTCACAAAGGTGTAAGTTCTTGGTTTCCATAATAGGTAGTGCTGCCATAACCCCAGACAGGATCTCAGTAGGCTGTGAAGCTGGGTAGGTAGCCTGTGGATCCTCAAAAGACAAGATGACTGCTCTCTTCATTAGCCACGTGCAGCAGCAAGATGCTCTTGATGTTGAGCCTTCTCTGGAGGAACAAGTATTTTGTGGTGATCAGTGAGGAGCAGAAGTTTAGCTGCCCTCTTTTAAGTTCTTGTTTCTCTCTGCTCACTAGGTAGTGTGTGCCAAAGTGAATGCTTCTCAATCTCCATAGTTTCAGTAATTAAAATTCTTTATTTTTTTCATAGGAACAAGGAGGATCTGGGATTTTTCAGGCTTTTTCTGGTTTGGAAGAGTTCCTTGTTTCACTTTGCTATCTAAACAATTCAGCTTTTATTTTACTTATATTGGTTTTTCTCCACTGACTTTAAAAAAAATAAATATGCATTCAAAGAAAGCTCATGAGTTTTACTGTTCAAAGAGGTTATATGGCACTATTTTGCTCACCCATTCCTTCAGGAGCTGCCATTTTGAAGGCCCTTTGTCGCATTTTTGTCCTCAGAAGCATTTGTTTTGGTACACTGCCAAAGTGATCTTTTAATTTGGTGCCAAGCACTTCCACAAGTGCTTTGATCTTTGTTTTGTGCATTATATGTACTATTTTGGTAGAAAGTAATCTATTGTAGCAAGGTGATAGCAACCAGTATCCAGTCACTGCTTTGGGGACTTGTACAGCCATTGCTGGCAATGGAACTTTCTTATTTCTACTTCTAAATGAGTACAGTTCACTCTGCAGAATCAGCCCTCACTGAAGGCTTAGGAAACTTGTTTACAGTGAAGATAAAAAATACCATGATGTTAAAAGGCATGTTAGATCTGTTGAATCAGTTCTTGGTCAGTGCCTAGTATATGATCATTCATAAGTGTTTGTGTTTCTCTCTAAGGCCTTCCTACCAATGCCCCAGCATGTTCTGTGAAACACCAATGGTGCACCACATTCGTCGCTTCGTTCACGGGCAGGGCTGTGTGCAAATTGTGTTAAAGGAGCTGGACTCCCCAGTCCCTGGGTACCAGCACACAATCCTTACTTACTCCTGGTGCAGACTGTGCAAACAGGTAAGGATATGGACTTCACAGTCACTGCTATTCCGATTTAGTGTTCTTGTGGCTGGCTTTTTATGGAAAGGCAGCATTTTTGAGAAGGGGCTGATCCCTGGATCTATGGCTAAACTAGCAGAAAACATATTACTGATACAGATGTTCTCATGTTACCTACAAATTCCTCTTGTAGAACTGGGGCTGCTGAGATTTGAAACATCTTGTGTGAGGTAGTCTTGTTAGAAAGTGTCAAAACTGGCTCTGAGAGGATAGATTTCAGAGGAAAAAATGGAATTGCCTCTTAAGAGGTGGAACGTATGGTCCCTTCCTTGCAGTGACTCAGTACGAGCATCAAAAGAATGTATGTGTGGGGAAGGGCAGACACCAGGACCTACTGGGTGAGTAATTGGCTGAAGCCACGTGGCATTCTTTGATCTGCTATGGACTGAACAGCCTGCATTGTGTCAACATGATGTTTAGGATTCCTTTAACGGTCATTAGGAAGTTACATCTTTGTTAGAGGAATGCTAAATTTCTTCAGAAAAGCCCACAAGATAGTAAAATTATGTATTATCTGAAACTTGTTCTGTAATTTAGCTAGGAAAACATTGCTAACTGGATATAGATCCCTAGCTAAACATTAAGAGCCTTCAAAGAGACGAGACAAACTTAATGATAAAGATTCATGCAGTGCCTGAAACACCTGAGTGGATGACTCAATTCACCTACTTATGCTGACTTAAACATGGGTGTTGGATTTAAAGATACCTGGAGCAAGTTAATGTAATTGCTGACAGCTGACATATACTGCTGTATATACACCTGCTCTACAACCTTGTATTTCTGTGTGCTCATGTAAACACTAATGAAGTGTGTGGCTGTTCAGTGTGTGTAAAGTGGTGTCTGCACTAAGCTTTTGAGCACTGTTGAGGTTGAAATGGATTGCAAAGCAATACAAATGCATTTGTAGCTGAAGAATCACCTGGGAAAAAGCACATGATGCAACCATTGCTGCTGGCTAGGTTGCTGGAAATGGTCTCTTTGCAGAGAAATAGCATCCCAGATATAGGCTTCCATGAAGGATATGTTTGGACTCCCCCAGCTTAGCACCTGTCATCATCAACTAGCAGTTGTTGTTTATTAGATCTGTTTTAAATATGGTTTGACTTAGCTTTGAGTAAATGTTTATTGTTTAGTATGTTTCAGGGTCATGGGTGCTTTTGGTACTAGAAATACTAGATTACTGTCTAGATTAGTCTGTTCTTAATCTTGATTCAAGGATGAAATTGAGGTGCTTGGCTTTCCATTTTTCAGGTGACACCAGTTGTTCCCCTTTCCAATGACTCTTGGTCTATGTCTTTTGCAAAATACCTCGAGCTGAGGTTCTATGGGTACCAGTACACTCGAAGGGCCAATGCAGAGCCTTGTGGTCATTCCATTCATCATGACTATCACCAGTATTTTTCTTATAATCAGATGGTGGCATCTTTCAGGTGAGTTCCACTGCTGAAACTTCCTTCTCTTTCTAGTACTGTATGAAGCATATAGCTCTAGTAAGCATTCATCAGTTCTGTCCTTCAGTGCGAGTACAGCATAGGATAGCATAAGTGCACTGTAGCCACAAGTACAAGATTGTGTGCTGGTTTGCAGAGGGCAACCGCTGTCCTAGATGTGGTGGTCAGTGTCCCAAGAAGAGATAGTTCCAGTTCATGATGCAGAAGAGAAACACTTTTCTCCATCTAATTCCAAAAGCGTTCAGAATTTTGTTTTTGCAATGTGACCTTTGGTTTTTCCTTTTGCCTAGGAAATGCATGAACAGGGTGTTACTGATATTAAAAGTAACTAAAACGCTGAACAGATCGACAGTGCCCCTTTTCATATAGGGATCTCAAACCTCAATATGGTGTAGAACCAGTACTGTGTGGTGTGAGTCTTGTTAATAGCTGTTGTATTGCCTTCTCAGCTACTCTCCAATCAGGCTGCTTGAAGTGTGTGTCCCCCTCCCCAAGATCTACATCAAACGGCAGGCTCCATTAAAAGTTACTATTTTGCAGGATCTAAAGGATTTCTCACAAAAGTAAGCTTTGTTTTTAATGTCTTCCTCATCTTATTTGTATTTTGTACTTTTGTTAACAGAACACATAAGTATTTTTCCTAGTTTGAGATCAGCTAAATACTCATTATCTGATAGAAAAGTAATAGTTTAAAATACACATGTATGTACTTCTAAGGGAGAGTGGTATTGAAATACATATATTTTTTTTGTTACCTTTACCTTCTCTGTCTGTACTTAATCTCTCACCTTTATGTCTGCTGGCAATTCAGCTTAAACATAACCAGTAGAAATGAAGATTTTTTTTTTCTCCTCCTCTCTGAATGTTGCACTGGTATCTGAGTATGTATAACAACAGTATATTTCTGAATAATGATGTCAGCTAGCTATTGGAAGGTTGACCATCAGCTAGTATCTGAAATGTCACCTTCTTGTAGGCTAAGGTAAACCACTGTAAGCCTAGACATCTTTTGTAAGTAGAAACAAAAAAGATGGAAGGCAGGCCTGATAAAAACTGTATTAAATCCAGCCTGACTGCTGTTCTGCCTGGTCACAGCATTTCTGTATGGTGGCTGTCTCTGTGACCAACTTATTTGAAAACCTGTGGAGCTTTGTTTAGAGCTGGAGTAGAGGTATTCATTATTTCTGAGTCTGCTGGTGGAGGTGTAGTTTGCAGACCCAGATTCTTCCTAGGTACAGATGGCACAACAGTTCCCCTTTGTTACTGATGTGTTTGTGACATTTGTATTACTCTCTGACAACTTCCACTGCTAAGACTAAATTGTGAAGACAAATGTCAGTGTGTGTAACTTTTAGGTTTCTGCTGCTGCTAATGAAGTTTTTTCCAACTTTCTCTTTAAATTTTGTGGGACAACCTACTGTGCAGGAAGGCTGTCGTGTACTGTCTTTTATATTCTTAAATGCTAACCTTAAACACACTCAGACTTCTATTAAAGAATGTTGAAGATGCTCCAAGTAGTCACAGCTTAACTCTTTGCATCCCTATTGACAGAGTGTCACAAGTGTATCTTGCTGTTGATGATCGCCTTGCTTCTCTGAAAACGGATACTTTCAGCAAAACAAGGGAAGAGAAGATGGAAGACCTCTTTGCCCAAAAGGAGGTAATAGAATATTCTCACATCAGCAGACCATAGGCAGAGAAGTGTGTGTGAGCGCCACTCAGGTGACAGAACACTGAGTTTTTCTTTTGGCAGATGGAAGAAGGGGAGTTTCGAAACTGGACTGAGAAAATCCAAGCAAGGCTGCTTTCCTCATCATTAGACACACCTCAACAGCTGCAATCTGTTTTTGAGTCTCTGATAGCTAAAAAGCAAGGACTTTGTGAGATGCTACAAGCCTGGAATAATAGGTAAGAGGACATGTGTTGGAATCATGGGCAACACTGATGCTTTGTTGGTTGCAGGAGTGAAGAGGTTCTGCTGTACTTTTTTCCTTATAGCACTGTTGATCTTTACAGCTTGTGCTGAATGTTTTCTACTGATTAAGGGCTGTTTGTTTGGAACAGAAAATCATTTGAGGTCATATAAGAAAAGTATTGTGTTGTAGAACACAACTTGCATCCGGAGGAAAAAATGTTGTTTGAATAAAGGTGGGAGTGGTGTAAAGAGGGGAGCATGGGAGACCAGTTGTTTGGGTGAAATTATCTTAGAGGTGAAGAAAATGGGCTGCCTTTGGCCATCTGAAACATTGTTTTGGCATGTATTAGCAAGTCAGAATTTGCAGTCAAGACTTGTGAAGTCATGCTGGCTGTATTCTAGCATGGAGAAACTTTTTAACTTGTGTCATTCAGAAATAGTACCAGTAACCTTTTGGTTTTTTTTTTTTTTTTTTTTTTTTCATTGGTGGAGTGTTTATGTGGGTTGTTTTTGTTTTATTTATTTATTTTTTTTAAATTTAAGATTGCAGGATCTCTTCCAGCAAGAGAAAGGAAGAAAACGTCCATCTGTACCCCCAAGCCCTGGGAGACTGAGGCAAGGTGAAGAAAGCAAGGTATGAGTAGCAGGCTGGAAGCCTCTTAAACATTTTTTTTTTTTTAATGTGACAAAACACAATAGTCTTAAGACTTCAGTTCACTTTAATAACTAGGAAACTGGTTTTACTGCATTCTGTAGTTTTCAGCTATAAAAACTTAAATTGCATATTAGGATATGTATCTTTTCCTAAAGATGTGAACCAAGAGCCATATTGTCCAGAAGACGACTAAGTATGAGTAGAAGTTGATGATTTTCTGTGACGTGTATAACACTACCAGCAACAAGCTGCGGTCATTGTCAAGTGTATGCCTAGACAGGAATTGGGTCATCACAATAGTCTATTTTTGTGCCCATCACGTTTATCCCTTGTGAGAAAGAAAAGGCAAAAAATATTGAGAGTGGCAGAACAAATGATACTGGAAGGATTGATAATGTATTTGTAAATGCATTCCTGCATTTTGGTGTGTCGTGAGAATTGACTGAGATCCATATGTTTTTAGATTGCTGCCTTAAGAGTCTAAGGGTGCTCTTGCCAGAATGCTGAACTTTAACCCTTTGGTGAGCTGGCATTGTGAAGAAAATGTCTGGGCTGCAAGGCAGTCCAATATAAGTATCACACAGAGAGGCTGAATTCCCAATAGTTCTACCATTAGCAGTGTGGACTAAGAAACCCATGACACTCCGGATTTGCTCTGCTACATGCATTCAAGTCCTTGCCACTTACCACATATTTGTTAGGTGCTAAAACAAACTTAACTTTGTCCGAGGAGGAAGTAGGTTCATGTAGGGGGACAGTGTAGTGTTTTGAGCAGCATACACAGGTGGTAGCCATCATAAGCATCTTGTGAACCTGGTTTATTGTTGCCTTGTCTTCGTCCTGTGGTAACAGATACAGTGACAGTGCTGAGGCTGAGAAGTGGGTGTGAGTGCTCCCTTGTGGTACATCTGCTTATGCAAGTGTTCCACAGTGGAGGGGATACAGCTGGAAAGAGTTTGGTATCAACAGTGGTGTTTTGTTATTCTGCCTAGATCAGTAGCATGGACGCTTCCCCACGCAATGCTTCGCCAGCAGTGCAAAATGGAGAGAAAGGTCTGTTATTTATTTTTCATAAGCTACCAAAAAAAGCTTGCTGTAATCCTTCCCCTTACATAACATGGGAGCTTTTGTAAACTTCTGTAATTCAGAGAAACAGTGAATCCCCATTGGCTCAAATTTGCTCTTTCTAATAGTAAGATAGAAATTTGCCATCTGCTTCTAATATGAACCTCAATTACTAATGATATTAAATTGGCCAGCAAGGGTTTTCTTTTGAACTTGAGTTAAAAAATTTTAAGATGCTTTCTTAATAACTGAATAACTACATGGAATTAGGGAAAATACCTCTTGCCTCTTCTGTGTTACGGATGCTGACACCTCTTACCTGTGAGGCATACTGAGAGTTTTTGAGAACTGAAGGTAGTAGTTAGTCTGCATTTTCCGGAGGTTGTGTGCAACATTCATTAGCTTGTCCAGCCCTTTACTCTGTGTAGCCATGCGTGGTTTCTAAGTAAAAACTTTTTGAAAGTAGATATTGGTGATAACTTGGGCTGGGAGGAAGCAATATCATTTCTGACAGCTATGTTAAATGCTTTCTTCTGTCCTTAACTGTCCTGATACTCGTAGAGGATCGATTCCTGACTACTTTATCAAGTCAGAGCTCCACAGGCTCCTCCCATCTGCAGCTGCCCACTTCTCCAGAGGCTGTGTCCGAGCATATGACTGGTGGCAGCACACTCTCTGAACAGGATGCAACAAGCAGCTCAGAAGGTATAGTTCACTTGTATAGTGATCTTGTATTCTTTCTCTTGCTTCTCTGTGACAAGTGTACAAGATCTGTTTAGGAAACAGCAAATGTGGTAACTGTGGTCTGTAGTCATCCTTCTCAAATTTGATATTGTGATATAGACTTAACTCATCTCTGTTCCAGATGTGTTTGATGGACACTCACTGGGGTCTACAGACAGCCAAGTGAAGGAGAAGTCTACTATGAAAGCTATTTTGGCTAACTTTTTGCCTGGAAACAACTATAACCCCATTCCATTTCCCTTGTAAGTACCACATAATATATATAATGAGCAAAATTAGTAGCCTGGTCAAATTGCATACAGAGTTGTGTCTGCTTTCTTTGCTCAGTATATGATTTAAGTCATTTACTTGAGTTTGCCTCTGAATAAGCTATAGGACTTTGTCAAGGTAGGAAGTTTTCTGTGTCCCTTCTGGGTGTTTATAGGTTGCTCACCTTCCTCATTAATGATCTGCCCTTGACCTAGCAGTGGTGTCTCCTCAGAACTCTTGAGAGAGACAAGGCAGTGGGGGAGAAAGGGGAGAAACTTCATTGCTGCAGGGAGGGAGTGGAAGTGTCCTTCCTTAGCACAGACTTACTGAAGCTATGTGCCTGCCTCTTGTTTTTGCTTCCAGACCTCTTCCAAGGGTTGGACTCAAATTGGCATTTTCTGGGTGTAGGTCAGGTTCAATGGCTACTGCATGTGCCCTCAAGTCCCTCTCTCATGTGAAGATGGGCAGGCTGGAAAGTCTTTCAGCTACTTGGTCTGCGTGCTTTGTGGTGTTTCTCATTTGACATGAGCCTAATGTTTGGCAGCCTGGGTTTAACTTGTGAATCCTACCCCAGGGTAGCAGCAGAGGCCTTGGGCTAATGAGGTAAAAGCTAAAGGACTGGATCCTACAGATAAGTAAAGAAAATCTTACAGGAACTCAGGACTTGGGGAATTTTCAGTACTAAACTGCTTGTTCGGAAAAGAGTCCAGGTTTGTCCCCTTGTTTCACTTTGCAGCCTATGCTGCAGGACAGTCAAACCAAACGCAGGTTTTGGTGCTGTTAGAAACAGTGGCTGCTAAACAGACATAGACTCTTATTCTAACTTGGAGCTGGTCTTCAGACCAAGCAGCTTGCTTGAAGTGCTGATTGCCCTAACACTACTGTTTAGAATTAACCACATAGTTAAGAATGTGTCTTTTGGGAGAAGCTGATCTGGGGAGCTCTGGTTCCATGCTGAGTCTTGCAGCTTTTGCCTAGGAGTGCAGTGATGAGGTTTGGGTTTTGACCTAAGCTTCTTTCCTTCCTCCACAAACTTCTATGATCTACTAACAGTCTCTGTCATTTTCATTTAGTGACCCGGATAAGCACTACCTAATGTATGAGCATGAACGTGTACCTATTGCAGTCTGTGAGAAAGAACCAAGCTCCATCATAGCTTTTGCTCTCAGGTACTGGTGTCATTTTGCTGTTCATCTGACACACTTTGTACTTTTGCAGCTTTTGAGTTCAAGGAATATTTAAATCATATTGGTAGGAAACAAGCATGACAGAGTTTCTTCATGAAGCCATGTTGAGAGTTTCTGCCAGAGCTTAAGTTCTGTCTTTTTACTACTGCAGTATGGAAAGTAGATTTTCCAACTTGCAACTAGATTTTAGATTGTTTTTGTTGAACTCTAGTACACAAAAATTAATTAGTTGTGTAGTGTTCCTTGTAATGAGACATTATTCAAGAAAGAAGTGCAACTAAAAGTTTGCTCAGCCTCTCCATCCTGGAGGAAGTGCAGCTGAGTTAGGGAATGACAGCTGGTATTGATACTGGAGTCAGTCCTGTGCCTACCACTGGTCATAGCAGTTCTTGCTACTACTCTGCAAACCAGCTGTTTCAGTAAACCTTGGAGTTTGTGTGTCATAGGGCAGTAGATTTTTGAAGAAGTGCATTCTTAAATTGGTGGTGGTGGGGGAGAAACAAGAGGCAGTTTTTCTTGCAGTGTTTTGTAGCGTAGCTTCTGTTCTAGGGAAACTAGGTTCTATTTATAAGAAAAAATGAAGCAGAAGTTTTTCTATGGTGGTGGTTAGTTTCCTGTGGTTGTTTCTGAACTGAATCTTTGTGTTGGTGTTAGTCTTACAGAGAGCACTTAATATTTTTGGTTCTGTTGTGGTTTTTTTCACTTCTTTCTTTTTTTAATTTATTTTTCTTTCCCCTTCAGTTGCAAGGAGTACAGAAATGCCCTGGATGAGTTGTCCAAAGTATCTCTGAAGAACAGTTCTGAAGAAGTACTACAGCCAAACAGGTTACATGCAGTAGCTACAGTACATAGAGTGAAGACACAGGGGTTGTAGTGAACAGGCCAAAACTAGGATGGGAAAGAATTGTCAGAATGTGCCCCTCTTAGGATCTCTGCTTTCTGATGGACTGTGACACAGTCCATGTAGCCAACACATACTTGTAGTATGTGGGTTTCCATTGCATGTTAGGGACTGTGCTGGCTCTATCACCTAATCCCTTCTTTGTGTGCATGGTAGGCTTACTGGGCCTGCTTATCTTTCCTGTGGTGATGGATGGATCTGTTGCTATGAATCCTGAGTGGGTTTTTTTAGGAAGGTGAAGGAGGACAACTTTCAAGAGTCCCACACCATTACAACTTTAAACTGGGTCTTCTTTCCTTAGCAGTACATAGTGTTAGGCATGGGGGAGAAATAAATGTCCATAAAGCAAGAGTGTCTCAGCTGGCAGTATTTTTTTGGTCATGACTCTGTTTTCTTTCTCCTTGCAGCATGTCAGACAGCAAACCAAAGAGCAGCAGCCCTGTCCGCCTGCCTGAGGCCAACGCAGGTCCTTCCAGTCGTGGTGTGGAACCGGAACAGCGTAAGACCATTTTCCCAAAATCATAGCCATGATGCTAATCTCAGCTCAGACTTGAGTCCACTTAACATGAATTCTAGCTATTATGAAAGTCAAGTTAGAAAAAAGAAGTGCATTCTGAGTTTAAATTGTAACTAGTCTTTGAGTTGACTTCATACATAACATGAGAAGGCCATATTTTTGCTTTTTGGTCTGTGGCTTTATCTGAATCTTATGAGATCATACTTATTCCCTGATTTAATATGTGGGCCTAGTCTTGTTCTTGAATCTAACCTGTTTGATGGGGTTGGGTGCTATTCAGAACACTAAATCAGGTAATCTCCTAGACCTTGGTTGACTGAAGAATAGCAAAGAAGTTATAATTGAATGATACAGTTTTCCCAGCCAGAACAATGAATGAGGAATGCTCATATGATATATGCTTTTATTAAACTGCCTGTGGAAATGCCAACACTATCTTTTTTATTCCTTTTCACTGTAGCAAAGAAACCATCTAGTGTTTTGTCTTTCTTCCGTGGCACGGGAGGAAAGAGCCCAGACCTGTCTTCGCAGAAGAAAGAGACCTTACGTGGTGCTGACAGTGCTTACTACCAGGTTGGACAGATGGGCAAAGAGGGAGCAGAAAGCCAAGGAGCAGAGACTCAAGGTACAAGGCTGTTGAGTCCATCTTCCTTCTTGGACTGTTACTTCTTCCAAACCTCATTCATAGATGTAATGTCCAGAACACACTCCTGCTCATCCTTTTTCAACAGTCCAAGGTTACTCAACATGCATTGAAAATGAATCATTTGAACATCAAATGTGGATTCCTCTTAAAGACATTGCTTTGCTTTGTGATAAGGGAAATAAGATCTTTGAAATCCAAACTATAGGGACATTAATTAGTCCGGGCTTGAATGTCTTTGGCTTGAGGTGACTGTAGTTAAGCATTTTTAATGCTTAATGTTTAATTTTCATTGTTTCAGATCGATGAGTAAATGATGAGAAAGATTGGACTTGTGTCGATGAACAGCAGTGCCCTTCTAGCATACATATTATATTATGCAGTTGTAGTTGTATTTCTCTATTTCTAATTCCCTCTATATTCTTGAAAAAAAAAACATTTTTCTAGTAATATCAGTTTTACAAGTAGTATCTGATGTGGCTTTCTCAGTAATAATAATGAACAGCCCTGACAGAATGGTCCCTTTGTGCCTTCAGATGATGGAGATGGAGGAGATGGACAGAAGAAACAGCTGGTGAATCCCCATGTGGAGCTCCGTGAGTAGTTGTAAATAATAGCTTATTCTTAGCTGACAAACTCCTTTCTTCATGCAAATGTAATGGAAGCCTTGAAATTAATACTTTTTTTTCTTTGTATTTGGCATGAAGGAAAAACAAATCAAGAAAAAAGCAGTGCAATTTTTACTTACTGTAACCAGTCTCTACTGCAAACTTTATTTTAATTGCTCTTTTGTCTGAACACTTTCCTGGGGCATATACTGTGGGCTAAAAGGGAGTTGACGTTCCTGTAAGTTTTCCAATTAAATCATATTGGTGGAGGATAAAAGCATGTTTAGCACAGTAGTGGTCTGCTAGACATCAGTAAAATTTCAAAGTGTCATCTCTGTTGGTCAGTAAGCATTGCATGCAGTTTTTGAGGAGAACTGTTTTTTACAGAGTTTTCAGATGCAAATGCCAAGTTCTACTGCCGGATTTATTACGCTGGCGAGTTTCACAAGATGCGCGAAGTGATTCTGGGAAGCAGCGAAGAGGACTTCATCCGGTCTCTCTCTCACTCAATGCCCTGGCAGGCACGAGGTGGCAAATCTGGAGCTGCATTCTATGTGACTGAGGGTATATTTGCATATGCAACTTCTTTCCCTGTTGTTATTAAAGGGTATCATTTGGGGATGGTGGTAGTTGGTGTGTCATTTAATCCCTGATATACCTCTGTTCAGAGGGTTGCTAACTGTAAAGTGGCCACTCAGAAGGGAAAGTTAAGTGTATTGTTCTGGGGGCTTCAGTATCAAATTATTTTTTCTCCTTGTACCTGCAGGAGAACAAAACATAGCTCTGCATTTCAGTAGTAGTAGATAGGAAGGCCAGTTGATCAGAAGGGTTATACTCTCCTAGGCTTCAGAAAATTAAAACCTGAGTATAATTCAAGGAAAACTCAATTAAAGACATGGTATTTCTTCTCTCACATGCTATGGTTAATTAAATTTTTTAAAATCTTTGTCAGTTTCTATGCCCCTACTTAAAACAAGTATTGAATAGAAGGGTCTGTAGGCTGTTTCTGTTGTCCACATAGGAAACCCATATAGATGAGGTAGATCTAATGTAGGCGATCTCTTCTCCCTGATTTAAAAGGAGGCTGAAATCCGGAGACACTGAAATTCTGAAATTCAGAATATAGAAGCAAAAAGAATCTAGAAATGAACTTCTGTAGGCAAGGATTTAAGAGAATTTAGTACTTCAATTTTTCAAACCATTTCAGCTATGTGACAGTCCTAAAGAAATTGCAAATAATACAACACTTATTGTATTTAACTCTATTACCTCTGTCTGATGTTAAAACAGATGATAGGTTCATCTTGAAGCAAATGCCTCGTCTGGAAGTCCAATCATTCCTCGACTTTGCTCCACACTACTTCACTTACATCACTAATGCAGTTCAGCAGAAGGTATGAAAAGAGTTCCTTTTATTTTAGGTAGTGTTGTGTATTTTACAGAGTAGTAACTGTTTCTCTGAATACTTTCCAATACAGGAAAATGCCAGAGGCTGTAAGTTACACTAATAGTGTGTTTTTAGGATGTAAGATGAGTTTTGTTTGGGCTTTTAAGCTGTAATAGACAGAACAGTGGTGCTTCCAGTATTTAATTGCTGATTGCCTCTACATAGACGTCTTCATGTCCTTTCCTCATCAGAAGCCCACAGCACTGGCCAAAATACTTGGAGTATATCGAATTGGCTACAAGAACTCTCAAAACAACACTGAAAAGAAGCTGGATCTGCTTGTCATGGAAAACCTCTTCTATGGCAGGAAAATGGCTCAGGTAAGAATGAAGCATTTTGTTCCCTTGCAGTGCAGTTGTGACTGGGAGCAAGAGCAGGTCACCAGTAGCCATTTAGGAAATTCTTAACTGTCTGTATCTGGCTGTCTGTATCTTAATGCTGTCTGTATCTAGCACTGCTCAACAACGACGGTTCATGCCTGTTTGCTTGTTATGTGATCCTCAGTAACTTGACGCCTGTATTGGCTAGTTCAAATAGGTGTAGTGCAGGGTTCAGTTTTCAGAAGTCTTGCCTGTCCCTGCATCTCTGATGTCTGAGAGAAAGCATCACCAGTCTAATTAGGAAATTGTGAAACCTTTCTGCAAAGCTTTCAGAAGAAGTGCCTGGGATTACAGACTAATTTGTTTAGAATTAGAGCCTCACTCAGAGGTGGTGAGTTACTGTAGTGAGGGAAATACTGGTATTTTCAACTCACTGTTCTTTCTTGGAACAACTTCAGATGTGGGACAAGATTTTGCTCTTAGTCAAGGGAAAACAGTATTTATCAGGCTGTAGAATGAAGACCTTAAAATGAATAGGGAGAAATTCTCTTTTAATAGAGGTTTGATGCTGAAAAGGAAGTTCAAATAAATGTCACTTCTACAGCTAGATAGTATCAGTTCCTTCCACCTTACCTCCCAGTGCCTTACCTCAAACAGGGAACATTTGTAGGGGGAAGTAAACTGAGAGGATTCTAGATAGATGTAAAGGATATTGTTGTGGCTTTTCTTTGTTTGCCTGTTGTTTAAATCATGAGGAGGGCTCAGACAGAAAACAGAAACCAGACTGTGGACTCTGTTCCTGAAGTTAGTTAAACCTTGACTGGACACATCTTGAACAACCTTCTCTAGCAGGGCCTGCTTCAAGCAGTACTTTGGAATGGAGATCTCGAGAGATAATTTCCAGCCTAATGATGGTCTGTCTTTTGCTCTGCCAGTGTTAACAGATGCTGAGCAGTGCTTTGTGCATGACCTACCTCCTTCTTCATTGGATTTATTTTTGTCAGCAATTGATTCTATAGAAGCTGTCTGGAAACCTGAATTTACCTAAACAATATAAAAATAGTAGGGACACCTTTTTTCCCCTTAAATTAGACTAAATATTACTGAACTAACTTGCCTAAAACTTGTGAATTGAGGTGGCAAAGCTTCCACCTAGGCTTGCATGCTACTCTCCACTCAGGAAACTAATTGTTGTAGTACAAAAGTACTTTTTTGTTAGCTGTCTTCCTCCTGCAGAGAAGGAAACAGTTGCTCTGCTATGCTGCCTTCTCAGTTAGGTAAGTTAACATCTCTATCCCCAGGGAAAAACGGAACTAAGTAGTGCTGTTCTCTGTTTGCAGGTGTTTGACCTGAAGGGCTCCCTCCGGAATAGGAATGTTAAAACTGAAACAGGCAAGGAAACTTGTGATGTTGTCCTGCTGGATGAAAACCTTCTGAAGATGGTTCGGGACAATCCTTTGTACATCCGTTCCCATTGCAAGGCTGTGCTGAGAGCGTCCATACACAGCGATTCCCAGTTCCTCTCCAGCCATCTCATCATCGACTATTCCCTGCTGGTGGGTCGTGATGATACCAACAATGAGCTGGTGGTTGGGATTATTGGTAGGTTCTCCTTTGTGTTTTCTTGCTTTCAGGTGGTGAAACGGCTTTCTTCTGGCTTTGGTGTTTATACTTAGAACTGTACCACCACCAGAGATATGTGTGTCAAGAAGTCTTGTCTTCTCTTATGGGTATTCCAAATGGGGACAGGAAGTCTTCTTTCCCAGACTTGTATATGCTTGCTACTAGCTTTTGTGTGGCTAAGCGTACATGCAGGAGTCCTCACAAGTAGTAAAAAAGCACTCAAGTTGGTGTTTAACCTACACTTTGACTCTAGCTGAACCAGGGAAAGCTATTTGTGTGCTTTGTGTTTAAACTTTAGTCATGTTTATGTAGTCTTTTAAATTTTAACTTGTGTGGAGGGGATCGAAGGAGAAATAGTATTGGTAGGATCGGAAGGGGGAAGTTAAACACCATAGGATACTGGATCTAACCTGGATAAATGGGAGGCAATGCAGTAATTACCTTTCTGCATCCTCTGACTTGTGATGAAAAAGTAGAGCCTCGTTTTTGAAAGGGAAACTTGTATACAAATCTTGGAGATGAGGCCATGAATTGGTCTTGAATCCCAACTCAGAAATGCTTCCAGGTGTGATCTCAGACCAGGAGGTCTGGATTACTCTTCATCTGATCAAGCTTGAAAGCCATTTCAATAACATTTCTAGCTGCAAATTGAAGTCTCAGCTACAAATAACTGCAAATTACTACTTTCTAGTTTTGTAGATTCTTGAATATTTGGGCAAACAGGATGAGTGTGCCTTCAGTGTGTGTGGCTTTTTGTTTTCCTGTACCAGGTCTTACCTGATTAAAGAGTATATTTTCTATGATGTTTAAATCTTAACAGTTCCTTCTGTTTAACACAAATATCTGAAGGAACTTGTTGAAAACAAGTATCTTCAAGAAGAGAGAACATACCTCCTGTGTCAGGCAATCAGGGTGTTCTATAAATTGTACCCCAAGAACTTAAAAAGTACTCAAGCTCAATTTACGTTGGACTGGAACCAAAACAATTAGCTCGGATTCCATTGGAATCTGAGGTCAGTATCTCTACTCATTGGAGATCCTAATGTGGTACAGGGAACAGGTAAGTTAGGTCTGTGAAAAGACTTAAAGACTTTATTTGGGGGCCCTGTTCTGTAGGACTCTGTGTTTTGGGGCACGAAGTGACAGTATTCAGTGCACAAACTGATGATACCAGTTCTAAAGAAACCTCAGTTTTCAAAGAGTATTCAGATAACTGCATCAGTCTTAAGATTGGGAGGTCTGGATGGGCTTGTGTAAAGCATGGCTGAGATGAAACGTGGGTACTTACTGTGGCCTTCTGTAAATCTAGAAACAGTAAATTCAAAATTGTATAACCGCAGTTGCAGTTAGGAGATAATGACATCCAGTAATGAAAAATGAAGCTTCAGCTTTGCAGGCCACAATGCTCATGTGCTTGTAATGACTGGGTATGCTTTCTCTGAAAAGGGCTTGGAAACAGTTCTGAAGTCATCATCTTGCAGCCTCCTATTCTAATCAGGGTCACTAGTGATGTTTCCAGTCCTCCCTAACATGAAGGGGAAAACATTTGCTTTCTGTTATCGAACCTGTAGGTGGCTGCAGTGATGAGAAATATTGGCTTAAATGGAGAGATGTCCAAGCCGTGATGCTGCTGGCTCTTGCATAAAGCTGTGGGAGCTGTTATGGCAAAGTAGGGCTCCTGGGATGAGGGTGAGCTAAGTGACTCTTGTAAATGAGCCCTTGACGCTCTAATATGGATAAAGACAGACATGCCTGGGCAGTCTGTTTTTGTAGAGATAGGAAGAGTTGATTGTCCTTTTGCTGGGCTTTAGAGATACTGTATTCATCCTACCCAAATATAACCAATGCTACAGAAAGTGAGGCAACTGGTAGGGATAACACTGAAGCTCTGACTGAAAGCCTGGTACTTTCTTACCCTTTTGGGAGGGAAATAGATACATTTTAGAGCAGCATTACTTGGGTTATAGCAGATAAAACATGTCTGTGGATTTTTTTTTTTTCTTCATTGAAACAGACTATATTCGCACTTTTACCTGGGACAAAAAGCTTGAAATGGTAGTAAAGTCAACTGGCATCTTGGGAGGACAAGGTAAGTCCAGAGCGAATGCAAAACTTTTGATCATGTTTCATTATTACTTGGAAGCTTTTTTTGAACTGTGTACTAAAGTCACAGCTTCCCCACCATGCAAATTTGCAAAACATTGTCTAGAACAGCGGAAGGAATATTGAGTTGGAAGGAACCTCAAGGATCACCTGATCCAACCTTTCTTGGTAAAAGCGCCGTTTAGACAAGATGGCTCAGCACCCTTTGCAGCTAAATCTTAAAAGTGTCCAGTGTTGGGGAATCCATTGCTTCCCTGGGGATATTATTCAGATTGCTGATTGTTCTCATTGTAAAAAGAAAAATTTTGCTCTCATGTTTGATTGAAATCTGCCCAAGAATAGCTTGTACCCATTACCCCCCATTTTTTCTATGTGACTCCTTGTGAAAAGGAAGTCTCTGTCTTCTTTGTAGTCACCCTGTAAGTACTGGAATATGGCGATAAGATCTTCTCTAAGCCTTCTTTTTCAAAGGCTGAACAACCACAACCTTTTCAGGAGTTCCTCATATGGCAGGCTTTCCAGTCCTTGTATCATCTCTGTGGCTCTTGTCTGGCCCCTCTCCACTCTGTCCACATTTTTTTTT
>VXAU01002870.1:232098-257767 GCA_013399695.1 Formicarius rufipectus
TTTTTTTTTAATTTTTTTTAATTTCTGTGTGTGCATCAGGGACCAAAACTGACCACAGTATTCCAGGTGTAGCCTGGAAATAGACCCTTCTAGGTGAAAGACGATGTGGGATGATGACTTCTGTACCTCTGCTGCTGCTGCCCTGGTTGCTGCAGCCCAGCGCCCCTCTGGCTTCCCCTGCTGCAGCAGCAGCACTGCTCGCTCACCCCGAGCTGCTGGTCCACCAGGACCCCCAGGTCCCTTTCACAGAGCTGCTCCCCAGACAGGTAGACCCCAGCCTATGCTGTGCTCCTGGATTATATTTTTCTGGGTGTCAGACCTCATGCTTGCCCTTGTGAAACTTCACAAGGTTCTGTCTTGTTGCCTTCATGTTTATGCTGTCTGATGTAATCTTATGTGACATCTGTCTGTTCTGCAGTATACTCTCTAGCCCATTTCTAACTGCTCTTGACTCTTACACATTAGGTAAGATGCCCACTGTGGTCTCTCCAGAACTCTACCGGACCAGGTTTTGTGAAGCTATGGACAAGTATTTCCTGATGGTGCCAGACCATTGGACAGGACTGGGCCTGAATTGTTAAGCTAAAGCCCATATTGGGAAAGCACAAGAGGACAATGACATTATAGGCCACTCACTTCCAGCGGTCTGTCCAGCAGTAAGCAAGAGGATTGCAATTCCATGTCCACACTGACCATGTGTGTCATGTTGTGAAGTGTGAAATCTGCGTGTTGCACTTTAATCCTCTTTTGGAGGATGATCAGCAAACCTGCCTCGGTAAGGATGTAAGCTGTGAGGTACCACAGAACAGCACTGCTGAGACATCCCTTCTGTCTGTAGGAAAGGTGGGTCTCTTACTCCTTATAAGAGTACTGAAATGAGTTACTATCCAGATCCTGATGGTGTAGAAGTACATGATCTCTGGAAGTCTTGTACTGCCAAAATGGTGTTGAATACGAGCAGCTCATGTTTCTGTGGTGGATCTTGGTACTGCGAATGTGAAATAAATGCCCCTGTGTGTGGATGGGTGACAGAAGAATGAAGTTAATTCCTGAGTTCTACTGTTGTTGCAGTGGTCTGTAGTTGACCTGTTTAGGATTCATTGATAACTTATCCTGCTTATGCTCCATAGTTCCAATTTTTCCTGTGTTCTGTAAACATTATTTTCTTGTAAAGGCAGCTCCATATCTATAATGCCCTATGACTCCATCTTTTAAGTTATATTACTGCAGTGCAGCTCTTTATCTGTCATAATTTCATTTTAACTGAATTCCATAAAAGTGGATTATCAGTCATCAGCATACTGCAAAGCCCAAAATGTATCTGTTCAGTCCTAAACAATACTTTGATCTGAACATTGCCCAAATCCCTGGAAACAGGTAACGAAAAAATAATACCCTTTAATTTAACCAGACTTGATGAATTAACCCTTTCCTTGCAACCCTTAAGTTGCTGGGCAAAGTGAAGCATACTGCTTTAGAGTCCCAGCTTTCTCCTTAATTCAGCCATCATTCCTGGCAGATTGCTTCAAAGCCATTTCAATTCCCCTGGACTTTCAAGCAATGTATTTACCTCATAGTGAAACTTTTCTGGGAGAATGATTTTCTCACATTCATGACATTTTTTTTTGTCACTGAGATGAATGTAGTTGTTGTTTTCTGTAAAAAGACAAACCTGAACTAACAGGTATTTGTATGATGGATAAGATGTGCAGAGATCTGTGAATCTCTGTTATAACAATAAGCACTTCTTTCCATTTTTATTAATTTTTACCTGGTTTTGTAGGTGATGAGTTTACTTCTTAGTGTTATTATAATACAGGCCAGTAAATAAGAGGACTTTTTATGATTTTGAAAGGCAAGAATGCTGTCCTTTGACTCCCAGTTTCTAATGGAAGGACTTCAAATTAACCTGGAATCTGGGACAGGATAGGTCTTTGTGATCACTTGCTTGTTCTAACCAGTTGCCTGATAATGCCTTCTTCACTGTAGCACGGATTGAAATGTGCATTTTGGTCACTCCTCCTGTGTTCAGTATTTTCTTCTGCAGCAGATGGTGGTGGCTGTTTAGGAGTGACATCTGGGTGACACTGAGAAAGGAAAAGGCCAGCAGTGAGAACTGAGCTGTTGGCTCCAAAACCAACCAGTGCAGCTCATGTCTGGGCTGCCGGAGGCAACAATCCTTGGTGTCAGAAATCTTCCCCACGCTATTGCAAAATCATACTAGAGGATGAACAAAGATGCTGACCTTGAAGCAGCAGAAATTAAAGTGTTCTTACTTCCTTAGTACAGTGTAATAGTTGTTTCTGGGGGTGCAGTATTGCATGCTATGCAAAGATGACACAGTACGCCTTGCTTGCTCTACCCAGAGTTCCTTCAGTCCAACACAGTGCTGATCACCTCTGGGATACTTTTGCCTCCTTTGTTGACATGTACTCCCAGGATGATTAGCTGTGTGTGGGGCCTTGTCTAATGAAGTCAGTGTCCATCAGCTCAGTGCCACTCTCACTGCTGTGGCCTCTACCTTCTGTCTTGGTTCATCCATGTGAAAGAACATGTCATGCCACCTGAATCTGTTCCAGTCTCAGCTGAAGTCTACATATGTCTTTCTTCGCTTCCAAAAGTTTGCAAGGAAAAACATGACTCTCCTGTTCAGCTAAGATGACCCAACAGCAGCTAATTATGTTGACTTTGTCAGCATGTGGATTGGTTGATGGAGCACATCATGGCATCTGCACTAGGCACAACTCTAGCCCCGTCCTGTCACCAGTAGCCCTTTCGGATGTGTGGCTGCTCTATACTGCTTGTCTTCTAGAGTCCCAAGCAGCTGGCCCTAAAGGAAATGAGTCATCTGATAGGAGCTAATATTCCCCTGTACATCACAATATGAGGCCCTCAGCACTGCAGAAGCAAGAGAGCCTTCCAGTGTTTTGCTGTGTTCACAGATGTGTGATTGTGACCTTCTTGGGCTGAAGTTACAGCAGTTGGAGAGATCTACAGGAGTGACCTTGAGCTGGCATCAACAGCTGATGTTGGGCCAGGGCTGATACCCTAGTCCTGACTAGACTGGAGTAAATAGCAGACTAATGGTTCACGAGTAACACGGTAGCTGCAGTATCAGCTGGAACTGGGGCATCTTTGGGTGCTGTGTGACATAAAGCTGTAAGCATTTCTAGTTCAAATCTTAGCGGCCAAATAGGTTTCCTCAAATGTTCTCTTTTGAGAAGAAGAGTTGTCCTGGCATTTCAATTATCGAGGTTGACTTTCTCAGAAGAGCAATACTTCATGCATGAGAGATCTTTGAGAGAGCTCCTTGTGTGGCTGTGTTAGGTCTGTGTCCTTGTAGAATGCCTAGGGATGAGCCCTTTGGTCAGGGTTTATTTCTTTAGAACACAGGTTTACTATATCTGTATGTAAGTAAATCCCAGTTGAAAACACAGACTGCATTTCTTCAGAGCTGCATTGTCTCTTTTTCTTCTGTTGTTTTGATCTGTGGCCTTGTGACAGACGTCTATATCTTGTCCCATGATCACTCAAGTGATTACCTTGAGTCATCATTGTAGACAGCTGAATGTCTTGTAGTGGCCCAGGGATGCATTCTGTCCCCAAAAAGCACATGAGGGACTCTTGCTGGTAAATGAGTTCTGCTGGGCTCAGGGGAGTTACCTGTGGACTCTGCTCTGTGAGAATGACCAAATCCAAATGAATTGCTCACTAGCTGGTGGCCAGAATAGTCATTATTCAAAGCACTTAATGTACCATAATGTATGTATTTCTATGCTACCTTGGTTCAGCTGTATTTTATAAACTTGATGTACTAAACTCTTTGAGAATAACCACCTTGACTACCTGGAGAATCAAAATGTAATGTATATAGCTGCAAATAAAGTGACTAAAATATAAACACTGGAGTCTGTTCTGTGTGTGGAGCAGTTAGGTCTCACAGCAGCCCATCTTCCTGAGGCCTGCTGCTTGCTGTGCACGATTGCTGAGCTGGAGGGTGCCAGCCTTGGGTGCAGTCTGTGTGCCCACCCTGCCTGTGCCCTGAAGCACCTCCTCTAATGGAGCAGCACCTCAGGGCACCTCCCCAGGGCAGTGGCAGTAGAATAGTCTTTCAAATAACCTTTCATGCAAATCTATTTCCTTCCCAGCTGCTTTTTACCACAGTGCTGATCCAGTTTTGCCCAGCAGATGGTGGTGTGCCTTTGCCCACTTCTTCCAAGATGTAGAACACATTTCAGGTATTTCCGTAGTCTTAAGTGGACTAGATAAAAATCCAAGGAGGTCTGAAAATAAATGTCATCTTGATTGCTTCATATTAACGTGGTATATAGTAACTTCCTTGCTAAGGCTTGGTTATAGGAAGGGGACTTGTTGGTTCCTGAAATATAAAACTTAGATTTTACCTGTATTATGTGCCATCACCATTTGTTTCCAAATGTGTTTGAGTTCTTTTTATCTGCTGCAGTATAAAGCTGCATCAGAAGCAGTCCCACCATAGGGGTGTGAGCAGGGAAAAGGTGGCGTGCTCAGTTCGGGGGCAATGTTCCCTTATGCTGTGTAAGTTTGAGTGGTGGGATTTGAGGGGCTTCTGAAAAGCACAAACGCAGGTTTATCAGAACAGCATTCCTGAAGCGAAGTGGACTTCCAGCGCCTCGTGAAGGACTGCTGCCGCCTGCTGGCAGTCCAGGTTCTCACCTCACCTGGTGCAAGGGCTGGCTACGTTTCCTTAAATTGCCCCACAGGACATAAATATTGTAAGAGAAAATATGATCTTAGTGGCAGTTGTGCATTGTTTTCCCAGTCTCTGTATGTGCTGTGAAGAGGTGGAGGACTGAAGTCCCATATTAGCTGAATATATACTTCGTAAACAATTTTGACTCCTGATGTCACAATCAAATCTGCATCTCACTTTTCCAAAATTTTAAAGGTGTTTTGTTTAATACTTATATGTACATTGCAATGTCTAGTTATTTTTAGCGTGTTAGATCCTTGTGCTCTACTAATGGTTTTGCAACACAAATTCCTACATTACTACAGCTGTAATTCTCCACAGGAGCCTTTTTATAACAGCGGTTCCTGGAACAGCTGCAGCTGCAGGAGGATGTGCTAAAGAAGAACAAAGCGTAACAGGAGGTACTGCATCCTCTGAACATCAACTGGCTCTGCTTTGCTCTGTGTCTGGGCAGGCGCACAGCGACTTCCTGCACGCTGTTCCAGCCTCAACAGAAAAACTGAGCACTACAAACCAAAGTTCCCTTGCTGCAGCATATAATCAAAATAAAAAGGTTGCTCAAGACATAATGATCTTGCGATGAAAGGTGGGATAATAAAGTAAGTGAACATAATTACTGAAAAGAGCAGTGAATTACAGTTGAAGAGACAGGATTGGGAATATAGCAAATTTTCTTCATTGTTCATGGAAGATATTTTTCTAACATAGCCTCAGCAAAAATGAAACCCCTAGTATCCTAGATGTGGGCTTCTGTTACTGAACTAGCTGAGATCTTGTCACATAACAAAAGTAGTTACTTGATGAAAAAGCCATATATCTTAACATACACATATGCACATACCAAGACAATGTTTTATTTTTCCAGTAGGACTATAAAGACTATTTAAAACACATGCTGTAGGAAGAAAACTGTTTTCTGGAAACAGGCCCAGGTCAGCTGTATGAGTTTCTAATGGCTGCTATGTAAATAATTCTGATTAATGTTAACATGCCTGGTATTTTACAAAGTAGAGGAAAAAAAAAGGTAACTTTGTGACTCCACAGCAGCCTATAATATGCAGAAATTATATTTACTTCATGTTAGTTTGAGCTACCTTATGGGAAATCATTCTGCTTTCTGGCCATTAAGCCCTAGAAAGCAGAACATCCATAAGGCCCCATTGCCCGTTCCAGCTCACTTGTATAGGAAGAATTCACCAGAACCAATGTATCTTTATAATAATGCAACCCAGTCCCTAATTAATTCAGCTCTTGAAAGTTTTTGAGACTGACATTTAAGTAAGGTAGCCATTCTCCTACAGACTGTGTCTGCTCCTGCAGAATACACACCAAATGTAGCCCTTGTCAAGAAATAGTCTGCAGAACACAGTGGTCATATACACTGATTTAGGAAATGTTCTTTATACCCACATAACTGTAATTAGTATCTGTTGGCAGCTAGAGAAGTTTATTAGAGCTTCGTAAATTAGCAATACAAGGAGGAGCCTCTTCAATGTTGGGACCAAGTACTTAATATGTTGATTTAGCTGTTTATTCACATACGGGTGGATTTAAAAACTAGCAATGAATTCGAGCATAGAAAGATAACCAAGGCTGAAAGCATTTGGGCTTGGAATGTCACTGTTTTCAAAGATGCCAAGTTTCACGAAATAAGTTTTTTTTGTGCATTCCTGGTGAAAACTTTTAAATATTAAAACATTTGAAGTCTTTTTACAAACTGAAAAAAATACACCGAACTTGCACAACTAATTAAATGTGAAGCATGCCCATGAATGGAAAAAATCAAACTTGCCAAGTCTGATCAAACATGATCTTTCCAAATGAAGACCATATAAAACCAACATGTTGGTTGAAACTTCTGCTATATTCTATTTTTATGCCCTTTAGCAGCAGTAGAAACTCAATGAGCCAAATGACTTTTGGGAATGTCGTCGTTTTAGGATAGGGCGCAATAGCTTATCAGTTCAGGAACACTAAACAGCCATATAAGTCCTTCTTTGAATTAAAATAGGGTGGTACAGAAGTCTAATGGTTTTTACATCTGTATCTACTATTCCTCCATACATGTATTCCTTGTTTTATTATGTGGTGCCCTTTCTTTATGAATGTGTAGTAACAAGAGAAGGAAAAGGTAAAGCCCAGCCTCTGCTGTTTGTCATCTGAGATATGTGGCAAGGCTGTCAGTTTACTTCATCCTCCACCAAGTCCTAAGCCATGGAGACCCTGGGGAGGAGTGTTCCTGCCCTGCTTTGACCTCACTGAGCCACTGTGTCATTCAAAGTCCACAGGTCCTCACTCTTGTCCACTGAGTTGAACAAATCACATTCGAGAGTGGAGTGAAGGAAGGACTGAAGAATAAGGGATGATAAACACCACCTACAGGGAGAAGTGGAACAATCCTGGTTATACAGTGAGCATGAAGTTGAAATTCACCCTTGAGAGGAGAGAGGGGGATTAAGGAATGGTGGAGCATTAACTCATGTATTGTTTTAGATTTGTCTTCCACTTGGTCTATCGCTTGGATATGTGAAGTTGAAGGTTTTTCTTTAAAATATGAAATTAAATTGAAGTATCAAAACAGTTACTAACGCGAATATAACCTGTTTTGAACTTTTTGGTATTGGGGATAGGGAAGTATATTTCAAAATATTTCTTGACCAATACAGTTTGTCATTGCATTTTGAGAAGATTTGGATTATTCTGTGTGGCTTGTTGTTTATTACTGTGTTTTTCAGTTGGTTGGGTTTTTGTTCTTGTTATAACTTGGTTTCTGAAGAATGAGGCAATGTGACTCAACCATGATTCTGCAGGAGAAAATTGAGGAACCTGGTTACTTCAAGATGTTCTTATTCTAAAATAGGGCTGCTCCACTGGTCTTGAATAACCAGTGTCAACCCTTGATTAGTAAAAATTAGATCATGTAACTATGTGAATTTGTCCTTAGAGAAAGCTGGAGCTATAGCTATGTATAAAAGGTTTTATTTATTTCTTTGAATGGCTAGGAATAAAGGCAAGATTTTATTACCCACTCCATCTTCCCCCCAGGCTGGCAAAAAAACCTTATGAAAACTTGGAGAACCTTAGAAACCTACATCATCTACAGCTTGCTTTCTGTTCTGAAGATTATTTTCCACCATACATATCCACTTGGTCTCTAGCTTAGAAATTTAGAATTTTGACTGCAAAGAGAATTCAGGATACAGAATTAAATCTTAAAAATGAGCTTTTTTGAAATTTAAATGAAATCCTCTTCCCCACAGTCTAACTGAGTTTCAAAATTAGTTGCCCAGACAAAGTAAGTCAGGGTAGAGAATATTTTGATGTGGGTAGCAGTGTTGTCTTTTCATGGTAATTACCTATATTGCTTTAAATGACTGAGCCAGAACATTCTGATGTTACCAGCATCTTATGGGGCAGACTGTTCTACTAGTTTATTCCAGTAAGCAGAAATAAGAGAGAAACTACATAAATAGGCATAAAAAAAAACCTGTACAAATGCCTATACCAGGTTAGTTTAAGTAGATTTTTACCAGTAGAAGCCTAGAGTGTAACCATGACCTCATTCTCCAGCAACAGATACAGTGTGGGAACTGCTGTTACAGTGATGCAAAAACTGATCAAAACAGAGTTTGTACTGTAATTTTTGACTGTGATTTGAAGTTTGATTTGGATGTGGGTAGGTCTACTTTACTAAAAAAATAGATGCAATACATTCTCTTCTTTCTCAAATGCAAAAGTACAAATCGATAGGGGCAACCCTGAACACTGAGGAAGAAATACTGACTGTTGCAAAGTTATATGAATCTCTTTGTTTCTTGCTGCCTTCTCTGTGAAACAAATTGCTTGTTGATAATAATGTATTTACAACTTTGTAATACTCATCCAACATTGACTAATCATACCAGATCTAAGTCTATTGAGAGCAGGGAGAAAAGTCCTTTGGAAACGTTCTCAGCAGCATTTTATTGAAAACATGAAACAGTTGTTTGCAGACATTTTGTCTTGTGTAATTTTTCTTGTCTACTGAGAAGCTATGAAAAATATTACTCTTTAGAGTTGGAATTCTCTTAAGAAGTAGGGGGAGACAAGGTACATTGTTCATTATTAAATTAAAGAAGGCACTTTTGGTATCCCACTTGCCTGAAGATTATACAGAAAAACCCCTAAAACATGTCTGCAGGGAAAGTGGTAATGCCAACAGAGGTTAACTGTGCCCACAGAATACATTCATATTTAAATATTTAAAAAGACAGTAAAAAAAGCTATGATCTCATGACTTAAACTCTGAAAGTCAATGAAACATAGAGTTTGAATTACTTTATTTTTTTTCTTACTTAAAAAAAAAACACAAAACCAAACACAATCCCAAAACCAAACCAAACAACTACAGTTCTATTCATCCAGGCAGCACCACCAGTGCCACAACAGAGTAATCCACTCAAGGGCAAGAGCAATTTAATTCAATAAACATATCTTGCTCCCAGTTCTTTATTTTATTTCTTAACAATTGACTAGACATTAATGCAACCCCAAAGCAGAATAATCATCAGGTACAATTGTTTGTCTTTCAAATAGACAATCCCTCATTATGTTTCTGCATTGCAGAGTGGTTTGAGTGCATATTCAGCCACAGGCTGAGTGCCACATTCAAAAAGCATTTGAAAAGAGACAGAAAAAAATATAAGGAACTAGTAAGTGGGTAGGCAAAAGTAATACAGTTCACACTGCTGGTCAACTCTGGTGCTTGGCCAGGAAGAAGGCAGCTGGTGTTTCAGAAGAGGGACATGCAGAAACATCGAATGCCTCTACCAAAACCAAAATGCTTTCATCTCCACACAGTCTAAAAGAATTCATACAGTCACATATGCTTGTGAACTCAAACTTGGTTTTGTCTCTCTTCTCCTGTCATGAAAGTAACTATCCTTATATTTTTCTTGTGGTGTCTTCTATATTCACAGCTTCAGAATATTCTGAATCATATCTACCTTCGGTACCACTCAGAGTTCATCCTAGTGACAGGAAAATAAACAATGGAGTTTCTCTAAAAGTACAAGTAAAAATATTTTTTTCCTGTAATTTTAAACATTTCTGTAGCACTGATTTTTTCAATCGGACAAATGTTTCTTAAATAGGGCACTTAATAGCTGTGTGTTAATATTCTCTTTGAGTTAAAATGTCCATCTCAGTCTTGCACTGATCAGCCTCTAATTTGCTGTCTGCTTACTAAATCCAGTGCAAGGATTACACTTAAGGATAGAGTGCAGCTCAGCTGTGTCTCTTAAATGCAGCTGTGCCATGTCCATGTCCCATAATGTCCTGCCACAGCTGCTCTTACAACTGCAGCGTTCTCTGCTACATCCCTGGAACCTGAGAACGCAGTTTGAATGTAATAGTAACCAAAACAAGACTGGAAGTAAGATGTGCCTGGGATTATCTGAAGATACAGATAAAAAAATACTAATGTATTTTTAAGCAGCTACTCCTTACAGCCAGTCTTTTGCATGAGGCCCCAGAGTAAGTGTTCTTACCTTGTTTCTAGATTTTTTTCTTTTTCCTTTATTTTGCAATGCTTCTAATTTTTCATTCAAAATGTCAGTGATACCTTTTGCATCTCTGCTGTCTATATATTCCCCAAGAATGTTTTTCTTAAAAAAAAAAAAAAATAGAGCATGTGTATCATATACCACAATTTTACACTGAACAGAAATCTGTTTACTTTCAGACAAAATTCAAGAAGAATGCAGGGCAGAAAACAAGGGCTCTGGTAGGCTGATTTATGGATATATTTCTGTCTCTGTTTAAATAACGCTAATTGTCTTTATAGTGATAACCACTATTAGTTGCTGCTACTTTTTCAAACAACACAAATTTTGTCTTGATCCTTAAAGAAACCTGAAATAGTTACAATTTGCTCCCATTTATTCAGCATAGTAGTTAACGCAGACAGCTGGTACCACGTCTGCCACTTAGTAATGTTTGTGAAATCTGTTAGTGAGTGTGCTACTTCTGAGACCTAAAAAGCCTTTACTCTTCACCACAGAAAATCTCATTCAGTGTGGTGGGATTATGCAAGGAAGGATTTCTAGAATTTCCCATAAAAGATTCAGTTAAAAAAGAAAAGTATAATAATTAAGAGAATTAACTATCAGAAATTATTGAATACTTTCTAAAAGATGGCTATAATATTATCAAAATTTAATACATTTTTAATTAGTTTTCGATCTTAAAATACATTAAGTCAAAATTACTTTTAATATATTCACATTTCATTATATGTCTCCTTAACCAAAATGAAGCTGTCTGCATTTCATTTAGACTGCCTGCTTTTGAGTGTGACAGAATTTGTAAAGGTTGAAAGTTGAAAAACATTTTGTCACCTAAGACCCCTGCAAAATCAAACCTGGGTTCTGGTTAAGCCCAAATCTTATTTACTGTTCTATTAATTTGCAGTTTATTATTACTGTATCACTGTCCTACTATTCTAAGTATTACTGAAACTATTACCGTATCTCCAAAATGTATAAATAATGCACTTTAATATGTTACTGAAGTATTCTCTTCAGGTTTAATGTCAAATGAAAAACATCTACTAACAGTACCTGCTCACCAGAGGTGATACTTTACCTTTGTTCCTTGGTAGGGGTAAAACTTAACAGTAGGATAGGCTCTGATATCAGCAGTTTGACAGGTGTGACCATATGCCTGACAGTCTACTTTTCCAGCTTTCACTTTTCCTTTAACAGCCTAAAAAGAAATGTTTATTAGAAACAAACTTCGAGTTTTCAGGGGTGAGTGTAAGCAAAGAACTGGAATAAGCCAGCACAAAAAGCAAACAACTAAACTGCAGCTAAAAGTCAACAAAACAGATGTTGCTCAAATCTTTTAAATATTTCACAGTAGTTGCTTGCTTCCTTTCCAGACTGTTCACCTTGTATCAGGCACCTCTATGTGTCAGCAGAGCACTTCAATTCAGAACAAAGCACAAAAGCATATCACAGCTTCAAAGGTCACCCCATCATAATAGAAATCACTCAAAAGAGGGTCTCTCTGTCTGTTCATGCAACAGACACCCTCTGGCATGTGTGGTACCATTCCCTGATAAGGGGGATCATTGGAGTAGTGTAATTTTTGGATGACTGATAAGAAAGTACTGAGGAATAACATTTTAACCACTGCAAGTTTTACAATCTGCTAATACAGTTAAAAACCTACCCTTGCAAGGATCTCAAATTCAGGAGCAAAATTTTGGCAAGGTCCACACCAAGGAGCATAAAAATCAATGACCCAGTGATCTTTCCCATTTAGAACTTTTTCTGTGAAACTCTGAGGAGTGAGGTCTACAGACACTTGTGGTAAATATCTGTGGAAAGGAAGAGTAACACTTATAACGCATTCAAAACTTCACAAATTTCCAAACTCCATTTAAGAAAAGCTTCTCAAAAGGAGAATATTAGTAGTCTGGAAACCCCTACTTCACACTGGGTACTATAAGAGAATCACTTTTAAAAAGTGGTAGACAAAATAATATAGTATGCTATTTCAGGAAATGCATGGACAGCAAGGAGTATGCTTGTGAGTTACAAGATACACCAACTTTAACATCTTAAATTAAGCAGTACGTGCACCCAAGTGTTTCTAATATTGATTTAGATAGTATTTAAATATTTATTTCTCCTAGCAAGCAAACTGTATAATAAGCTTGTGAACAAAGCTTAATGTAGTCACTTACCCCAATGCCCAGCCTCTCAATGAATAGGAATCTCTGTGCCATCCATTGTAGCTACTATAAAAAGATTCAAAAAACAAAAATCCAGTTGCACAGTAGTTTGAACTATGTTGGAAAAAAACACAGCCTCACTCTGAAGAGTGGAGATAAACAAGGAGTGTAAATGCATATGTTTTAGGATATATTTCTACCTTGTTTTTACATCTGAATAAATAAAAGTCTCGTAAATACACAATTCAAACCTACAGAATTAGGGACTAGATGATCAAGAGAAGAAAGAAAAAAATTCCACGTCAGGGAAGCACATAAGCTTCGATAGCTAAAAGTATTTTGGATTAAGGAGTTTTGGTAATAACTCCAGATTAAATTGTAAGTTCTAAGAAATGTGAGTTAAATTGGAACATTGTGATTTATTTTCTAATTATGTTCATTCATTACAATAAACCAATTATCACTTATATACATTTCCCTCAATTTAACAATAGAGAAGCCAAACAAACTAGTTACAGGGACAAGGATTTAGTATGTGGACTTTCAGGGCATTGCTTAGTTTTGAAATTCCAGTGTCAGGTTAGAAAGAAAGATTAGTTCAGGATTCACATCCACTGGTATGAATGGTACCAGTGAATGGCATCGCATCCCCTGATATGATCCACAACTTAATAGCAAAGTATTTTTCAACAGTTACCTGGTGAGAATCTGACGTGCTAGTTTTTGGTGATCTTTATTTTAAGACACATTTTTCCATATCTTTGCAGGAAATGGCTGACTCATGATTAGAAATTTGGCACTTAACAGTCATATCCATCAAAACGTAGTTGTTTTAAACAAGAAAGAAATTATTCTTTCAAGAAAAAATTTTATCTAGAACTGAATAAAAGCGAGCAGTGCAATACTGAAAGCTACTGAAATGTGCTGTTATCCATTACGATGATGAGGCATTACAACTTACTATCTGCCAGCATTTAACAGAACTTTCAAATCTGTAAAATAATGAAGCAACACATCTGCCCTTTCAGATGGCTATCTGTCTTTAAAATATGTATGTGCTTCCTGAAATCCCTGGACTTCAAACTGTACTGTGAAATGGAGGGAGAGGCAGTTTGTTCATGGACAGATGTTATTTCCACTAGAAAATTTTTGTTAATTATTAATATTTTGACGCTAATGACATGAAGGGATGACTACATGCAATGGACAGTTTTTGCAATGGTGCTAACAGATTGTTGATAGGGAGGATGATCAGACACTACATCACTGTTCGCTAAAGATAAAGCGGCAATCAATTATGCCTAGTAATATTTTTATGATTTAAGTCATCTACTTTAACAGGGGAGTTAAAAAGGCAATCAATAAAGAACAAGAAATATAAATTAAGATTCCTATGTCAGCTCAAATTACTGAAATAAAATGGCAAAATAAAATTACACTAGTTTGAAGTAAAAAAAAAAAGGACATCCAGTACAACCTAATTTAATAGCTGTGATGATTTTAATACACAACAGTAATATTTTGTTCCACATCATGTAATGTTTCCCAAACTGAAGCAAGGTACTCACTAATACTGAGGAGCCGTGTTGGATTTTTGAGGAAAGAGTCTTATTTCAGGATATCCCCGAACACTTTCTTGATGACAGAAAGAATAGTATTTTTGACAATCCACACTGCCTACACTCATTAATCCATTTAACATCTGAAAAAGAAAAAAGAAACCCTACAATCAAATCTGTTAATCAATACTACTACAATTTCAGTAATACTTCAGAATTTAAGTCTTAATCACTTAATTGGGGGGGGAGAAAATCTCATGTAAATGCATCACTGGTATCAGAGCCAGCCACCCACTCCCTTTATTTAGTAGAAGCTACACACACATAGCTCACAAGGCACCTGCCTTACCTCAAAGGTACCTACAAGAGTGATTATTTAATAAAAGGAATACCACGTTACCGGTTTTCCTATGGTGGGCTCAGTAATGATGACAGGTGCTGGCACAGTGCACATGTGCTATCACATGCACAGCTGGCCTCTGTCTTGAACACACTGTGTTTGGTGCAAAGGCCCGAAGGATGTGGCACAAGCAGGGAAGCTGATGATTACTGAACTTGTTCTACAGAGTTACAAATACTTCATAGACATTTCACCAGAAATAGAATCCTGGCTAGAACTCCTAGTGTCGTTGAGTTCTAAATGTCTCAAAGTCATGGGCTTGCTTCCAAAGCCCTATTTTTTTCTCCCCAAAATTTAGAGTTCAAATTCCTGGAAACACCTCCAGGAATGGTTGTCAGTAAAGTGATATTACTTTTTCAGATGAGATAACACTGTAATGACCTTGCAAAACAAAACCACCCTCCCCAAACCCAAAAATTCCATACTGAAGTATATGTAATTCAGGTAACTGATAATCAGCTTTGACATGCATGGTATTTAACATTTATTTAATTTTCAGGGAAGAAAACAAAATCTCAGGAAATCTTCCTAATACAGGAAATAATCAAGTTGGGCAAGATTTAATTCCTTTAGTCTGAAATTCAAGTAGAGGTGTCACCAAGGTCTCAATGCTACCTTAAAGATGACTAATGATCATAAAGAATATTGAGAATAAAGTGGCAAATTTCCCCCAGCAATTCTTATTTAATTTATTAATAAATCTGACATATTTTGTTTTAAACAAATGCAGAGCTGTTGCCTATATAAAGCACTAAGCATTAAGAAAAGCTAGTTAGTCTAAGTTTCTTAGATACTGGAAAGCACACTTGTAACCAATGGGAAAAACTGAATTACAGTATCAGTGCATTGAATCTTTTTTTAAAAAAAAAACTTGTATTTGAAACAATATAAAACTGTCAGGTAGGAGTTGTCTGTTTTGTCTGCAGTATTAATCTCTAGATTTTCTCAGCTGACACTTCTTTTAAGAAAGTAGTTGTCTCATTTGAGGAATTCTCCAGAAGAGAAAATGAAAGCAGAAAAATGTTTGAATGTCATTTACCCTGGCCATTTTTTTCCATTCTGGCATTAAAGCCTGACAAGGCCCACACCACGGAGCATAGAAGTCCACCATCCAGATTTCCTCTCGTTTTCTTCTCTCAACTAATTCAACAAATGTCTCTGGTGTTAGGGAGACCACCGAGGGATTCCTAAGATCCTAAAGAAAAACAGATTATGGATGTACACTGTGCAATAATAATTTTTCCCATATCTAATGCCACCATGTACAAACAGACTGCACCAAATTCTCAGAATGCTCTGTGAAATTTGCCTGCTGCTGTGGTAGGGAAGACTCCATACCATTGAGAAGCATGGAAGCATCTAAAGTCATCCCTTCAACCTGCAAATCATATGCCTGATTTGTTGAGAAAAGCTATAAATAAAAATATATCCATCTCCAAAAAGGAGGTTTTCTCCTTTTCTCAATAAAAGAAGATAAAATGCAAGAAATTCAGCTTACATGGCAAGAACAGGCATTATGAAACTCAGCCATGCTATCGAGCCTGGAAGCAGAATATATATGGTGCCCTATGGGCCTCTGAATATCAGCTAGAAAAGACTAATGTCCACCTGTTTCTGCATGTGTTCTTAAACCTGTTTTTGTTGAGCTACCTGGAGAGAACAGTCTCTTCAAGGAGTAGAAAACAGCCTGTGGACAGAGCAGTGAAGAGAACCTGAATGCTGGAGCAAGGCTGGGTGCAGAACTCCAGCATCAACAATGACCAGCAGCAGTGATCTGCAGTTCTGTGAGTTCAAGGACAGATGAGGAATGTGGAGAGCAGCAAGCTAATCGACAGAAATGTGAATTTCCTCCTATGTCAAGGTGTGTATGTGAGGCATTTTAACCTTAAAAGTATAAAGTGCTGTAATGTTAATTCCTTTATCCTGTCTATGAGACAGAAACCATTACTATTACTTTGCAGAGATTGGAAGAGATCTTATTTGCTAATGATCTCAAAGAAATTACTTGACTCTCGGAGTAGAGAAATGATTCCATTAGGTGTTCAAGTCCCTGACAGTTGCTGGATCGCTTTTCTCACCCAAGGTTTTTTCGCCCTTTATGTTCCTAGTCCAATTAATTAAAAAAAAAAAAAAAAAAAAAAAAATCTTAGAATCTTTCAACTAAAGAATGTATTTTTTTTGGATGAGGTGCATACAGAGCAAGACTGCAACAAGCACTACAATTTACATACCTCTATAAACTCCAAGATCTGCTCAGCAGAGTGATGTCCTTCATATTCGTGAACATCAGACTGGTTGAACACCACTGTTGTTGGATAAGCTCGAATGTTGTGCTAACAAAACAGACAATAAGAAATTGCATGGAATGATTAGGTTTGTTGGACTTGCCTCTCACTGTCATTGGGACTGAGGGCTCACAGGTGCTCATCTGTTCAGTGTGTACAGTACAACTGCTCACATTTACATACACTATTTCAAATCAGTACAGATAATGTCCCAGTTGTATTTGGAGATGGCATAGCATGTTCTCCATTTAAAAACCAGCCAGTAATTCTTTTGCTTTGCTCCACAAGTGCAGGACTTAATCCATGGACCATCTAAGCCTTAAGTTTAAAGCTTCAGGTGGAAATGTTTGTACTGTATGAATAACTATTGTTTACTACTGAACACAGACGGTTCCATGATTTGAATTCTCCAGTGTATAAACACATCTAAATAGAACTTGAAAAAGCTTGTCCTTTTCTGCTCATTTTCCATAAGTTTTAAGACATTAACAAAAAAACTCCATAGGAATTACTAAATTCTGAGACTTCCAGAGTCTTCCAGTAACACCATAAAATCAGAACAAAATGCGACTTGTATTTTGCATTGATATATTATGTGTAGTTGTGATTACATAGTTTTCTCCTTTTAAAAAAATTATGATACAGGTTTACCACCCTTTAAGAAAGTAACATTAAAGGATAAGCATTGTCTGCCCTTATCCCCCCACACCCAAACAGAAGAAAATAGTATTATCGAAAGGACTACACTTCTTTATTTTTAGTTCCTGCAGCTTACCATGTTGCAAAGCCCTTCATGGACAGTGCAGTCTAGTGTGCCAAATTTAAGCTGACCATACAGATGTTTTGATGCTTTTCTCAGCTCCGGTAACAAAGCTCGACAAGGAGGACACCACTAGAAAACAAAATGCAAGTAAGTGTGATTGCTTTCCCTGCAGTTGGCACTCAGGAGAATGTTTGAGATTAATAATAAGCTGCTTGGACAACAGACTCCACTAAGTACCAACCCCAGCCTAGGAACTAGTGCTGCCAAGGAATGAGGAATTAGAACACTGTCTCATGATGCTGAAGGGCAATTTCAAGATACTCCTCAGTACCTTGTTACAGGACAGATTTTAGAAGAGGGAACATGTAGACATTAAATATTTACCGGTGCAAAGAAATCCACAAGCCATGGCTCCTTCTCTTTGTCAGGAAAATTCTGAGGTCCCAGTGTGATAACATGAGAGTTCACACTTTCTTTGGCAAATGCAACAACATCATATAAGATCTTCTTTCCTTCAAAGAACAATGTAGAAAGGCAATTTTATTTTTCCCTATCAGAGGTGTCATTAGAAAACTGTGAAAGCAACAGGAGTCTTTCAGTTTCCTTGTCTTTAAACATGGCCTGCTTAAATAAATTTAACAGGTACTGACTTGCTTTTTCTCAGGAAGACAATGTTAACCTGTCCAAACATACACAGGCAAGACATACTTTAAGCAACAGTTGATATTTGGCTAAATATTAAACTGGATAGTTACCCAATATTAGCCAAATAAATGTTTTGTCCAAGACAAAACATGTTTTTGTCAAACAAAATGACTAAATTTTGTGGCTGTGTTACCATCTTACTATTGCTGGAATTAAAAAGCTACTATTCTAGATACTTTTGACTTGTTGGCAAAGGGATTGACACAGTAAAAACTCCAAGAAAAATAAATTATGTTGGTAAATCACAGCTAATTAGGTGTAGCTGAAGTTCACACAGCTCCAATGGGCAAAGATCAAGTCTCTTCATACCCTTTATATATATATTTGTCAGTAGAAACCAGAGTTTGTCTTGAACTGAGAATAAGAACTTCAGGGGAATCAAATCTGAAGTCACTGCACAATGACTTACTGAGATTTATTACTGTTCTTAGATTTTAAACAGTTGAAGTCCTTCAACATAGCATATAAAATAGCCTGATTCTTTTGAGTATTATTTTGTCACAAAATCTGGAGTGAGATGACTATTGGTAAATGTTCTACATGCCATCTATTTTGTAAATAGTAATCCAAACCATTCAGAAAAAAAATGTATGCACTGTAGTCCAATGTACTTCTCCCACTCTGTAATCTATACCATTATAAAAATGCTGTATGGATATGACCCTCTCTTGGATTTTCTGCAAGAGTGGAAATTGCAAAAAGTATACAAGGCTTTTTCTGGCAGCAATCATTAGATGTATGGGATCACCTCCCTCCCTGATGTAAGTCTAATCTTTTCTAAGTAGTAAAAAACTTTTTTCCTTTCTTGTTCATTACAGTATTGAGGCTCTAACTTAATTCTACCAAGCTGTTTCCAATACTTTACAGGCTGAAGAACGAGAACTTCACCGTGTGTAACTGCCTTGTGCTGCATTCTGGATGAAGCTACACCTATTACTGCAAGCTACAGTTTCGCTTCAGGCTCCAATCCTCTTCAACCAGCACTTTTGAATCCTTTCAGCAGTAGACAGTAACATAGTTCCAACTTTTCCGGAAAGGAAACTGCTGTGCTGGAAATGAAGGTAAGTGTTGAAAGCCTCAATATAGCTTTTTCTTGGAGGGAAGTTAACAAAGGGTGGAATTAGGTTTACTGCAGTGATACAAGAAATCAAATCCAAGTTTCTCAAGCTGGCTGCACTGTGTAACCAGCATGTTAAGCCTCTATGAAGGGTGTGTCTTACAGCATTCTTTGGTTATCCTACCCAAGGCAGAAGCTGTCCTGATCAGCTTCTGAGATTACATTTGTATGGAATTATGTAAATGATGCTGAAACAGACAGCGTAGTAAAGACAAAATACATATCCTGGCATCTGATGACCCGGGAAAAATAGAAAGAAGAAAATCAAAGGAAACTAAGTTTGTGCAAGGCAACATTATGGTCAGAGATAAAATAGCAAATATTAAACCTATGAAACTGTTGTTTGGGAAAAGAAATACAGTATGCCAAAGATCTTATCAGCTCAAAGGAATTACATAATGTTTTAAAATTGCCAGTTTCCCTTACCATGGTGAATTTCATAATCTCCAGTTCCTTTTCCTTTGAAGACTGCTAAACAAGGCTGATAGATATACAGTTTGTTGCAGATGGTTGGTGAGGAAAGGCAGTCAAACTTGCCAACCTGTTTAACAGACAGTGCCATTTTAATTAAAGTAGCCTTATTTATATAAATTAACATATTTTGAAAAGCAGTGAGAGTTAGCAAAAAGGTAAAAATATGGAAAAGTAGTAGCCTTTTTCTAAACAACGTAAGTCTTAAGACAAACTATGATGTTCAAGGAAAACTGCTAGCACAACAGTATTAGGTTGCTTGCTAATTTTTAGTTTAAAGGCCAAAACAGGGAATAAAAACTTAATTTCTCATTTTTCTTCCCTCCAAAAATAGCAAGGAAGCAAAAAGACACCTAAAATAAATGTGACACTAAAATTCTTCTTTTCAAAGCAATGTTTTTAAAAAAATGAATACATTATAGAATACACTCCATAGGCATTCAGTACAGTTTGCTTTTGGTTTCTTTTAAAGAAAATGCTCAACACAATCACAGGGTTTTCTGAATAATTAAAATACAGTTCCACATACATAAATTTGATGCTGAAGTGTTAATTTGTAATTGTTAACTGAATGGGATTTACAGCAACATTTCCCATTAGAGAGCAGAGTTAAAAGACAATCTTTCTTAACCACTTTTAAATGACTCAAGCTCTACAGGAAGCTTAATTGCTTCCTTTAAACAAAAAACTTTACTACAGAGCTACCATATTGTACTGTATCTTTCAGTATCAGAGGTGGCAGGTGGTAGCAACAGCTAATAACAATGAAAACCATATTGACTTGTTCTCAGCATGTAAATGGTATTTAACATTAAATGAGCGAGCAGTCTCACCTGGATATGTTCATCTTTAAGCAAAAATTTAAGTTTCTTAAATTCCTGTACATTTGATTTATCACCCTCCCCAAACTGGAAGAAAAGCAGCCACCGGTGATGAGCCAGACGGTCCTTTAAACCAAGGGAAACAAACAAACAACAAAAACACAAAACAAAAAGAAATTAAACCCAACTATACCAACCTGTAAAGTTCTTCTGTGTTTTATAAAGGCAAAGGCCAGTTATTCATCTAATCTCCATGTGACCTCCTCAACAAATTCTTTCATGTAGTCCTTCCACTAAACTTCCTTTCACTACATTATAATCAGGGAAGAGGGAAAAATCTGAGAACACAGTGGTTGCAAACTACCCTCTATACTTTTTGTTTCTATTGCATTTCTTATTGTAAATTATGCTGCTATGTGCAACAACTGTGAGAAGGGGCTTCCTTTTTTTTCCCCTCCAAGACATGAGTTAATGTTATGACTCTTAATTTCAATTAATACATAACTTATCATGGTTTAATAAGTATTTTTTCTTTTGTACATACTGAACAAAATACATTTAAAACAAAAGTCCGAACAATGTCGTTAATTTAGAAAATAACCAGAAAGTTACAGTTGCAGAGTGAGTTGCAATGGCAATTTCTGTGGCTTTTATTTTCCTATGAAATTTCCCTCCCTACTTTTGTTGTTTGACTAAACAACAAGAGTAAATGTAGACAAACAATGTTAAATAATTTTGGGTACAGAGAAAAGAGTAATTTTCAGTTAAATACTAGGTTGCTGTGTCAACAGGTTTTGAAAATGGTAAAAAAAGTATAAAATATAGTATTTTTATACTAATATATATATTATATATATACTACATATTTTATAATGTCTAATACCAATACTACTTGCACTATGAAATCTTAACATATTTTTAAAAAATTACCTCTAGTGATGCTGCAGGAATAATTTCAAAGTCTGGTAGATGCTGCATTACTTCCTGATATATTTCTCTGGCATCCAAAGAGTTAAGAAACTAGGATGGAAAGTGAACTGTCTTTAGTACAAGGAATTACAAACATTGACCTGATTGTTGATTATTAGTACTAAAAGTGTCAGAGAAATTATTCTGATTTGGTCCTTTCCATTAACTGGAGGATGCAGTTAATATGGTATTTGATCAACTTCTTTTCCATATATATAATTTCACAAACATCACTCTCATGCTTTTTAGCTCACTTGCCTACAATATTAAACTCAAGAAATTCTATTTTGTCAAGACAGGGGCTAAAAGTCTGAAATTCAAATTTCATGCTAAACCAAACAATCCCATTTACAAGCTCTTCGCTCTAGTTTTACAGCCTTCCTTAAGTGCACTGCACAGATATTTAAGTTTCTGTAATTTGTAAAATTTCATAAGTAATACAAATCAGTAAGTCAGAGTTTGTAAGTTACACGGTTCAAAATAGGTAGGTTACAAACTTAATTTCCTCCTTATAAAGATATAGATAACAGTAGTGACAACAAAGGAACAAGCTGTGCTTCAAACAGAAATGTACTCCCATCAATTAAGGAAGCTGAAACTATGATACAAATGTAGGAGGAGGTTGCAGTATTAGAATAGAACTGAACAGTAAAATCTGTACTGACAGACACCGTAGGAGTACTTTTATCACACATGTCAGAGGAGCATTTCTCAAACTTCTGATACTTGGGGCATATTCTTTCTGGGATAAAAAATTAGGGGCATATGGCAAATCATAGAATCATTTTAGTTAGAAAAGACCTTTAAGATCAAGTCCAAGACTTAACCCAGCACTGCCAAGTCCACCACTATCAGCCATGTCCTCAGGTGTCACATCTACACATCTTTTAAATACCTCATGGGATAATGACTCAACCACTTCTCCTAAGCAGCCTGTTCCAATGCTGAACAACTCTTCTGCTGAAGAAGTTTTTGCTAATACCCAATGTAAATCTCCCCTGGCACAACTTAAGGCTGTTCCCTCTTGTTCTCTGAGTTTTTACTTGCCCAGGATAGCTGGGTAACAGCTTTAGAACTAGCTCTTGGGCCCTCCACGGAGCACACCCTACCCCTGGAGGCTCCTGAGGAGGTGGCTAGGCAGAGCTACAGGCTGCTGCTGCTGTGTGCTCCTGTGCACTCTCCCAGCACATCAGCAAACTGGGCACCACCTCCAGCATCACTGCCTGAGAACACAGAAGGGATATAAACGCGTAGCAGAGCACATAAGCTTAGAAGAAAAAAGAAAAAAAGCATCTTTTCAGTTGTATATAATCAGTCTGGAAATAATTTATATGTTCCTTTAATGTGGTTATCACTCTATTTTATCTAAATACAGAATGAAAAACAATTCGTACCAAAACACCTCCTTTCTCTTTGTTATTTATGGTGGCTCCAGGTGGAAAGTATGCAGTAGTACTAGAAGAGACATCTAAATTATCACAAAGCTCACCCTGGGTGCCACAGTCCATCCAGCCTACATTAACAAGACCTTCCTGTAATTAAGAAAAAAAAGAACACAAACAAAACCAAAGAAAAGGAGATTCTAATTTCAAGTTCAGAAATGCTTTTGAAAATCCCAACACAGGCAATTATATATAGCATTTAGAAAATGAAAGGAAACCACACCATAATTCACTAGTTAACATTAATTCATATTTTATAAAACTATGTAAAAAAATTAATGTTATTTCAATAGCTACTAAATCAAAGTATTTTACTTTTCTAAAAATTAATGGGTGAAATCTTGGTTCTGCTAAACTCAGTGAGAATTTTACAACAATTTGATGCTCACACTTCTGTTACTTTGTTTTAAATACAAAGGAAATGCTTTCAAAGTGAAACACTGCTTACCAACATGCCAGCTAGCTTAATGCGTGTTTGGTAACTCAAGCAATCTGTAAAATAAAAATGATTTATTTACAAACATAAAACTTTGCTTTGTAATGCACTAAAGCTACTCCTGCTTAGAATGACCCCTTTCCCCCCTACAAAGGTGACCTTTTCTAAGGGCGTATTTCCTGGCTGTTCATCAAGTATTTCAGTGACTTGGAGTTGTAACATCTAGAAAGCAGTACTTAATGATTGTCTCGTTAAAACCCCATGAATAACATTCTCTTGCTTCAACACAAACTTCTCATTTTAAAAATGTTACTATTTTCTTTGCTGTATTAAGACTGACCTTTAAAATTTATTAATGTTTAAAAACAATAAATCCAAGAGGTATCTACATACTGTCTCGGAATGGTATGTCAATGGAAATATCCATTTTCTGTGATACAAATAATAACTCACTATGATAAATGCATCATATGATTTAATTACCCATCCAGACTTTGAATAGTTACCTTTGCATCTCCTTAACTGAATCAAAGTTGAAAACTTAATACCTAAAGGGCTGCAACTTGAAATCCAGCTATTTACAAATGTAAATCCAAGACTGCAGCTCTGGTTCTTCAGTTCACAGAACAAAGGTCTCTTCGTAAGGCTGAGAAATCTTTGTTTGTCAAAGGTGTAGTGCATTTACTTAGCTCTACCAGCTAACTTGGGTAACTTTCTCATATCCTGTATCCACTATTGATCCCAAGAAAGCCAGTGACAAACTGCTCCAAAAAATATCATGAATCTAAACTCTGACACAAAACCAGTGGTAAGAGCCAATTACTATGTCCAAACCTAATTTCAGAGAAATTATTCAGCTAAATTTTGAATATTGGTGTTTTAAAGGGGAGATACATACTTCTACTAAGCTATCATGGCAAGTAGGCATGTACCAATGCAGTATCTGTCACTTGATCTTGAGCTGGAAACTGAAGGTACAAGCTTTTTCTGCCAGTTCCCTTCCTGTTGGGTTACACTTGAATGCTGCTTTAATGACTCACGTGGCATTACAGAAGCACAGTAGCATAATTTTTCTATTAATGTCCCTGTTCTCAAACTGCCTCTAAAATAGAGCTTAAATGACCACAGTATTTGGACCATGGATCACCTAAGATGTTTTACCATTTTTTTCAGAAGCAAAAGGGATTATGCCACTATCAACAAAAGTACCTTCTCTCTATTGCCTTATTTGAAAACTATTAATATACCTACCCCCACGTTCGGCACAGAAGGTGATCAACCAACCAACGCCTGAAGCAAATGAAGTTTCGATGGCATTAACAAAATTTCCTAAGAGTGAAATAATTTGCATCAGTTTTGACTAGTTAAGTTGACTATGAAACAAGGTTTTATACTTACATTAATAAATTACATCAACTATTTTTAAACTCAAAGATAAGACTTAGCAACAGTTGAAAGATTCAGTTGTATATCTAATTTATGCCATATTTTATACTGTAAAAGCAATTTCAAGAACAGTCCCCCAAGCAAAATCCATGAACATTACCTGCCCATAACTCAGTGACTCTGCTTGTAACATACTGCGTGGCAAAATTCTTTAAGCTCTCTTTTGACCTGTCTCCATAATATTTCACAGGTTGCTACAGAAGACAAAGAGTAAAGTTTATAAAATGAAGAAAAAAAGAATAGAAAAAAAACCCACTAACTGTTCTCTCCCTCCCATATTGGAATGTTTGAAATTTAACCTTAATTTAAATTTTATAATATAATTTCTTTCCAAATGCAGCAACACAAGGATAATTTAGTCTTAGAAACACTAACTTCCAGTGATTGTATTTCTACTTAAATAAAACTTGCTTGCATCACTCCATTTAGCATTCAACCTCTCAAAATTTCTCATTGTCAAAATGCACCCATCTTTCCAAGTGCAATTTGTACACCACACCAGCATCACCACTTAACAAGCAACTGTGAGGAGTGACATAAATATTGCTTGTAGCAAGGGGGAGATCTTGTGGAAGGGATTTCCAAGGTTCTTTAGGCATATGGTCATATTCTTTAGACTCAAAACCATAGATAATGCTTTGCATTTGAAAAGTCCATTACAACACTATAAGAGAAACTGTTCAAGGAGACTTGTTGCTTTGCTACAGCACCACTGCTGATAGTATCTTCCTGAATCAGAAGTGATATGTTGCACAGAAAAATGATTCAGAAAAAACATTATAAAATATATAATTTATTATAAATAT
>VXAU01002871.1:0-54066 GCA_013399695.1 Formicarius rufipectus
AACTGGACTTGCCTATCTCATATCGGCCTTTTTAGCCATTTGCAGTAAGCATGGGGAGAGCCCTTCCCAAATCCTCATTCTCAAAGTCTAGCCGTGATTATTTATTTTAATTAAAACCATAATACTAACTGTGAATAGCTTTGAAAATATTAATTACATCTTTTATCAAAGACGTTTGACACACAGATGATGGAAGAATCAAAATTATGTGAAATACAATGGACAACTGCTACAGATAAACAGTTCGGGCTTGGAAGCCTTGGGTGACCTTGACTTCTAACATCATGTTACTGGATCTCTGCAGGCCTGTTATGACATTACGCCTTTTAAAATTTCAATAAATTAACTTGTTCTGTTTGTTTAGGTTTTATAATTTGTTTGAAGATTGTTCTCATTGGCATGGTTTGAGAATTATTAGGTGGAAAGCAATGGGAGTGACAGATGTGACCAAGACACATGTGATAAGAGAATTTTGCTGTGACTACTTTTTTTCTTATTTCAAGTGGAATGACTGTGATTAAAGGTGGGTGAGTATCACTTAAAAAAAAGGCAGGTTTCCAAATATACATTCACATACAACTGCCTTACAGAATGCCTGATCCCTTTTCCCTTGCCACCACAGATTTATTTCCTAAAAAGTTTTAGTTCCCAGGAAGGAAAGTGTTATAGAGACTTCTGCCAACATATATCCATCTGTGAATGCTGGTGTGAATATTTATATGTTTGAATGGGGAGAGCTTCTTGTGGCCTGGGAATCATTCAGTCAGGAAGCAGATGGCTTTGTGGCTGCAAGGAACACACAATGTGAGTTACTGGGACCAGTCATAAATGCTTTCTGAGCAATGCCCATGATAAATACTGGGTATGTTGTGCAGTTTGGGGGAGAAGTATGTTTATATAAATGAGTTTTTCAGTATTTCTGCATCTGTAAATAAGACTGTTTCAGAACATCAGTTGTAACATTGGTATGTAGATGTAAAGGCAACTGTTCTGAATATGGAGCCAGGTGCCAGTTAGGTCTTATGCAGAAATACAGCAAACTCCATGTGTGTAATTTTTGTTGAGAACTAGGTGATACATGTTTTAGATTTGCAAGGTGAAAAAAATTGGTTTGGTCTATACTTAATGACAACATTACTAGGTTATTCTGGCCATTTCAGTGGTTGACCTGTCATGTGTTCCAGTGTCAGAGATCAGAAGTTTGGTTTTCACTGAGAAACACTGCCTCACATTTGGAACACCTTCTGTTTTGACATGTCTTTTTTACCAGTTATGGTCGACTTGACTTTGCTATTACCAAGGCTTCACTTGCATTAAATATTTTGCATCAGTTGCCTGCATTGTATGTTCTGTTTTAATCTTTTCAAGTTCAGACAGCCCCATACATTTTTCTAGGATCGTTTTAGCTCCATAATAGTAAGAAGATTAGTTACAATTAAAATACACTTGTATATGGTTATGCTTTTGCTAAAGACTAAGTATAGCATTTTTTAATCTAATATCAGGATAGAGAGTAGGTAAAGAAATGGTTCACTTTGTTTAAATACGTTTGCGAGAGTAAATCAATTTTATCTTCTGCTGGATCAGCATTGATGTTCCTGGATCTTAAAATACAAGTACGTCCTTCAAATAAAATATTGTTTTCTTTATAAATGAACATGAAATTCAGTATATCTTTCTCAAATTGAAATTACATAAACATAAAACTACTGTAAAGTGAGAGTTGGGCTGAAGGTGGTATTTTCAGTGAGTATTTTGACTGTTGTGATTGTATATTCTCATGAAATAATAATGATGGTGATTGGAGCTTCCTTGCCTTAAGCTGGACTCCATCATTCATTCTTCTGTAAATTGAGTTTGAATGCATATTGAGTTCTAGGTGGAGAATTATTTCACACAGCTTTTCCCCTTCTGATCTTTTATTCAGTTGAGTTAGTGAGATGCTCTGCTTCCATTTCCAAGGTTTTTCCTTCATCATTGTCTTTGAATAAAGAACTGAAGAATGCTTCGATACTTTCTTTCAACATAAAACATTTTTCTTAACTTTATAGTACCTGAGAGAAAACTAGTGCTCCATTTTTAATATTGTATTCATGGGGAGTTAAACTTTTTCTCTCTTTCCACCAGGCAGGTTTGGAGCCTTTATTGCTGGGGCAGGAGTAAGTGGAAAGAACATACTTGCCAGCTCACAGGCAGAGCACTGAAGCAGCCTCTTCTCCAATTTAGTGTCATCACCACTTCTAGAAAAATAACTGGTCTTTGTAGTTTTCCCAGTATAAAATATTGTGTTCCCTAGGCCAACCCAGGGTTTATGGCACTACCCCGTCCTTTATGGTGCCTATTATATGTCAAGCACAGAGAAAATTTAAATGTACTCCAAATAATTCTGGGCATACCTCAGTCCCCAAGACCTTCAGTAAATCTTACTCCAGAGTCAAGCAGAGCAATGAACTGCATTATAAAATGTCATATCAAGAGTAGTTGTTTTAATATTCTCCTTCCATCTCCAGTTCAGAAGAGGGGCAAAAATTGCCACCATGAAGAAGCTCACTCATGCTGTGGAGAAGTGCCAGAAAGTACTTAAGACTTTTGTCCATTTTATATGTTTTGCAGATTTCAAAATTCCCCATGATGACCTGGAAAGGGCTGTGTCCCTTCAATTTTCCTCTGAGATGATTCGGCCAGGATTACTCCATGAAACTGTAAAAGGTCTGAGTTTGGAAACATGGGTACCTGAATTCTCACCAGGCAATGTAGGAGGGACCTCAGTATTTTCCATCTGGGCAGCTGGAGTGTTGCCTTTGTCTTGCCTGGAGCTGGGCTGCACTAGAAAAGAAATGTTGTTTTACTGCCAGATCTTTCCTATCAAAAACTCTTTGGTGTGTCATCTAGCAGTAGTTTGTCTGTCAAGTTCAGTCTTATGGTGTCTGTTCTCAGTTTGTCAGTCCTCTGCTGATATGCAGATATGCATCACACAGAAATTATATCCCTCTTTGCGGAAATTTTGTACTTTTTCACCTTCCACCTGTGGCTGTGATCTTGCACCATTGAGCAATTCATGGAACAGAAATTCCTTGTCTTCACTTTTAATTATCCTGCCTGATGAAGCAGGATTCCATTATTCAGTTACTCTCCTCCCTGCCCACCCCCTCCGCCTTTCGTTAACTACAGTCGTCAGTATTTCATGTGGCACCCGTCTTTCACTCTAGAAGTCCTGGATCCCTAGTCTGAAGAGCTGTAATCCCACAACTCTAACTACTGGATTTTATCAGGTTTTATATAGGTGTTTCAAATGATTTGGTTAATAAGTGACAACTAGTACAAAGCACTGAAGATCAATTTTCATGGTACAATGCTATGCAATTTATCATAAGAACAGCTGTAAAGTGACTGCACTGACTGGCAAGCAACACTGTTTTGCCGCAGAAGAGATATAGGCCAGAGGTCTGGATGCCAAACCAGACCTTCTGCATTCTAGATATCGTATCTTACACAGCCATATATAAAAATGATGTTCCCTAGGAATACACCAACAGTCCTTGATTGTGTCCCAGTTGGAGTGAGTGATATTTTCTTGAGGGTACAGTATTAAACTCCCTGAACTGGTTATATGCAGCATACTACTTCTTGAGCCTAAACTCAAGAATGATGTCTTAAAGCAATCAGGAAATGATGGATTAGCATTTCAATATGCTATGCCAATCTGATGAATTGTGTGGTAACATCATTCCCAAATTGTCCATTTGCTTGGAAAACAACTTCAGTCACTGTGTTACCAAGGAAGACATTGATTTTCTTCCTTTTCTTTTATTCAAGTTAAAAGTTAAGAGGAGCATTGGGGAATTTGTTTTGCCTAAGTTGATGTATTGGGTCTGGCTGGGTAGGAGATAACTTTGTTCATATCAGCCTGTATGGTGCTGTGTTTAGAACTGTATTAGATTGTATTTAGAATAGTACTAATAACCCACTAGTGTTCTGGCTATGGCTAAACAATGTTTGCACAGTATCACAGCTTGCTTTTTCTCCAAAAGCAGGCTGGTGACTGGGAACTGGCACAGAAGGACAACTGACCTGATTTGACCAAAGGGATATCCTATACCACATAACACCACATTCAGCAATAAAAGCTTGTGGTAGAGCAAGAAGGAGGGTTTGGCTTTTTCTTCCAAGCTGGCCATTGCTCAGAGACTGGTTGAGCATTGGTCTGCTTGTGGGAGCTGCTGAGTGATTGCCTTTGCGTTGCTACTTTGTTTCTTCTTTTCTTCAGCTATTAAATTGTTTTTATCCTGACTTATGAGTTTCCTTGTTTTTGTTCTTCCTATTTTGTCTCCCATCCCAATGAACAGGATTGGGTGACTTAGACACTGTGTGGTTGCTTGGCTTCTGACCAGCTCACCATGGTTGAAAAGTTTTTGTTTCTCCTCTACTCAAGAAACTGCCAGCACCACTGTTCAAGATGCTCATCCTGATTCTCTGGTCAGGCCTGTTCCTTATCTTCCTTTTCTCAACACAGGTCAGCCCAATGCTTATCCTATCCCTTCAACTTTGTGATGGCAAAATCCCATTCTACATCCAGTTTTGAGAAGAGCTGAATCAGAACTCTATTTACAAGCTACAGTAAATTTAGCTTTTTTCTAGCTGAATCGGTTGTGGAATCCTTGAAAAAAAGTTTTTAGGGGACAGAATGTGACTTGTGACAAAAATAAAGAATAAATTATTTTTGAGTGCTGTGGGGATATAGTGCTTCCTGGTTGACATGTTATAAGGGCTATAAGCTAGAACTTGGTAGCAGTGCTCCAGCTAAATGCCATCTGCATTTCTTTTAATGACAAAAGTAATCACCAGTTTTCTGCACTGCTGTCAAAATGCTGAGCCAACATGCCAATTGGGCATGTGATCTGGAGTTCTGGTCTGGCTACATCGTCTGTGCTTTTCAGCAATTCCAGAAGCAGATTCTGTAATATTGGTGAGGTTTGTTCCAGGAAAAGTACAGATGTTGCAGTACGTCAGAAGCACTTTGGCAGTTAAAAAGACTCTTTCCAGTCCCTGGGCCCTTTTCTGTTTGTCTTACTTGACACTTGTGGCACAGAGCAGAAGCCAAAGTAGGCAATCCAGTGAAAGTAGGAATTTTCCCAATATAAGTATCCATAGCATTGGTCAGAGCCCCCAAGAGCTCTTGATATTTACTCTTCTAACATTTGTACTACCAAAGAGAAAAGATATTTGGTTGCAGCAGTGGATCCTTGAACCAGAGTCAACTGGTTATAGCTGAAGTTAGTGTTCTTAGAGGTCAATGGAGATTTGTTAACATACTCTTTGCTCACTGTTTTCTTTCAAATGTACGGATAAGCCACTTCTAGTCCTCAATGACCCTGAGATGACGTGGTCAGATTTGCTCTGAAGCCACTACAATAGTAAACTTAGCTTCCTATGTTGCTATTTTGGGGTGAGATTAATGTAGAGAGTTTACCTTTCAAGGAGATCAGTCAACTGGAGAGGATTTCTCAGGTGGACTTACCTAAGTCTTACTCTACAGTTGTGTGAATTTTTATCAGAACTGCTTTAGCAATGAGGCAAAGAAGCCAATAGAGTTGTTCCACCATCTAGCCAAACCAGTCAGTTAACTGCATTCCACAAGCTTCATATTAATGCTGGAAAGTTCATTGCTGTGCTTTCTCATGGGACATGCATATGGGGATTGTCACAAATCCACCTGTTGCTCTAGTCTTATGGGTATTAAACCATAAAGAAAGCATCAGTTTTTTCTCGTGCACTTTATTTGTGTTACACCATGTTAGAATTTGACATCAGTTTTACCTGGAATCTTGTGAAATGTACCAGTTAATGAGATTGGCTACATAGAAACATATTTTTTGGATCATCCAGGGATGTAAAGACTAAGTGAGAAAAAGTGATACTGAATTATGATGTTAATATGACTATTCCATCATGAAAACAGCATGCAAAATTCTGCTGTAACAAACCTTTCCAAAGTTAGTAATAGAGAAAACACCTCTTGCCAAATGCAAATGCCTTATTCAGACTTGACCTCCAGCAGTTCCAGCAAGGCATGGTTCATAATTTCTGCTTGTGTTGCTCTGTGGAATTTGTGTATGTTAGTTTTGACCTTGGTTTGCTGTTAAGCTTAATAATAGTCAAAATATTTAGTGCACTTTAATGGAAACCTCTTTTGGCAATCCCTTTCTTCAGATGTATACATGACTTAAAGAAATAAACTCAGAAGTTTAAGTTTACCTGTGTTACCTGCAGAGAGATGATTCTTATAAGCCTTTTGCAAAACCCTGAGATCCAACAGGAGATGATTTACCTTACTTCTATTCATCTGTAGCACTGCAATGAAACACAGGGAAGATACTTTTATGAAAAACAATACTGTTTTAATTTTTGAAAATTGAATTTTAAAAGTTATCCAGTTGTGTCACTTGCATCAACCCATGACTATGCAGCTTTCTGCACCAGCATTGGTGCCAGCACTATTGTATCTATAGTTCTAATATTTCTTGGTCTCTAGCAACTCCTTTTTACTCCCCAGAATCTGGACACCAAATGTTTGTACAGAAAAAAAGGGTCAACTTTCTATAACTTGATGTGTGATTTCTCATTCACAACTTTTATACAGTAATATAGTTTTGCTCTCCCCTATCTTTTCTTCTCCTTGATTCTGAAGTCTTGAGTGACTTAAGGAATAATTTCAATATTCTTTGACAATTATAACACCCTATTCCTTCAATTTGTGTCAAGTATTTAAAATTTTTATTCAGTGCAGTCTATAATAACTTTAACTTATCATTTGTTTATATTGTACAGAATAATGTGTCTTGACTACAAGAGAGCTCTGTAATTACTTTAAAGATTGGTAAAGGATGACCAAATATGTTGATTCATGCACTATGCTTCCTCTTCAGTAATAGGAGATTCAGAAAGATGTAGATAACAATCTGCATGCTGACAGCAACATTAATACTCAATTGAAATAGTAGAATGCGACTTAAGATGGCAGCATGCAGAGGTTATCTAGTGGACTTGAAATCTGTTGTACTGTTTTGTTGAATTTTTATCAAAATTTCTCAACTTGTGCTGTTAGTGTACTCTAAAATTTTACTCTATAAAGTCCATGACAGTTCTAGATTCTAAGCTGTGCTACCTCTTTTCAGGTAAACTCCATGGAAGAGTCAGGTTCATGAATACTTGATGCAGCTGCCATAGGCAGGAAACTCAGTTCCTTTAAAATCACCAGGAGACCAAACCCTTTCTGCTCCATACACAAGCTATATTTCTTAATGTTATCATCATAAATAAATAACAGCATATACATTAAAACAACAACAACACTAAACACAGCTTTCCTCTATAGAGCAGCTGGGGAGGAGCTAACCATTTATAAAACAAAATTAATATGGTATTTAGCTAAATATGCTAACATAAAGGCTTTCCTTCCTACTGTGATGTGAACAGAGAAGAAGCAGGAACTTTGCCAAAAGGGCTCTATGGTTGGTATTGTGCATTTTTGGTTAGAGGTTCCAGCAAATTAATCACTGGGAAGTTTTAAAAGTGATGGCATGCTTGTTGTGCCTATACTGGTTTTTAGGGCAGCTCCAGGGTCTCAAGATTTACTTCACTGATACAAGAATGACTGGAGCATACTCAAGAGAGGAGTTGCCTGAGTGTGCATTAGCTCATCTACAAGCTTGCTTGCACAGGCTGTGCACACACAGGCAGGACATGGAGCACTCAATATCCACAAGCTCTTGTGACCTTGCTCTTTCACTGTGCTAGAGATGTAGACATGCTGCCTCCACATTTTTGTCAAGGATATCAGGGGAGGGTAAGCAAATGACAAGGTTTTGGAGTATTGTGGAGCAGCCTTCCCAGCAAAGAGAGTACAGGCTGGCCTGTTTTATTTGCCCTGATTCTGGAAATTATGGATTAACTTCTTTAAGTTGTCATATCTCCTGTATGCCACTCTATGAAACCTTAAGAGCTGAAATAATAAGAATGCCTAGTAAGTTAAAGATGCCCCTGGGACTAGTGCAATGGTGGTGAGTAGACCAAAGTGAAGCCATTTCTAGGGTGGGGAAATCATAAAGAGCTGCTTTGTGTTCTCCCAAATGGAGCTGAACCCAGAGCTTATTAACTGCAGCTGGGAAACTGGTTCAGAATAGTAACATGTCCTTCAGTAAAAGCATTTATCATCTGTGTTAAAAACAGGTCTCAGCCTTTTCTTTTAATGTTCTCCAGGCTCTTGTGATTAGTTCAAAGTATATTATTCTGTAGGCATTAATTTCCTGGGTCTACATAAAGACACAGCTTTTTAATAGTTCTAAGTGTCCTTATTACTCTTGGCATTGAACTCTGCAGACCTTCTGTTCAATTCAAGTTTGCTTCTTGGGCCTCTCAAACTCTACAGTTTGGTGGTGGGTTCACCAAGTTACAGCCTTTGAGGGCAACAGAATGGTACACTAAGGAAAGAGGCTTAGCAAAATGAACATCCATAGAGCTAAAATGTAAAGTATAACAAATCTATATTAAGGATCAGATTTTTGAAATTCTGATTCTTGTCATGTCCCTGGGCTTGGTTTAAATTCCCAGTAAAGACCAAATTTCTCCATGTTGCCCTCTGGCAACAAATGGGCTCGTTTTGGCTGAAGATTTCCCCTTTGTTAAACAGTCTCCATTGCTGTTTGCTTCAGTGGAGAGCACTGCTGCTTTAACTGATACTATCTCGGCCTGAGTTTTTAAGCCCTCACCCTTAGTGTGTTTTTGAAGAGCATGCCCAAAGCCAAACACATCCTATTGGCCGAAGGCCCATTGCTTTCTTCAGCAGACCAGGTGAAGGATTCTTTATTGCTTGATCTCACATTTCTGGGCAACACTGCCAGCCTCTGTGTCTTCCTACCAAACAGATTGTTTAATCCCCCAAGAACACAGGGTACAGATAACATTCACAGAGACATATGAATTCACAGTAACTGTACAAACACTTTTCTGCAATGTACTGCAGTCTGCAAGCAAGATTCTGGTTAGTTGCTGGAGTCTCATTCAATTCACTCATTGCTCTCCTGGCAATGTAAAGTAGCTCTGCTTTAGTCATCTAATGTTATGGTGACAGAAATGAGCCTGCTTATGCAGACTTCTGCCCTAGAACTGAGCCCTGCCTGCCTTGTTCACCCTGAATGTATCTCTATTAAATCATGAGACTTCAGAGATGCACTCGCTACTTCCCCTGCTGTGAAACGCCACTGTTTACTGGAAGGTACTGAGAGAAAATGCTTCAATTTTCCTAGGAATAAACCTGTGGGGTGGTACTGCAGATCAGGTAGAATGCAACTGGGTGTTGCCTTCATTCCCTCCTGGAGGGTGTTTGGGTTGCTAGGAGAATGAATTACACTTACTTCAGTTTGGATCCCTGGATTCTTTGTTGCCACCAACTTGGCTTTAAACCGTTGTCAGGCTTTAAGAAAAGAGCTGATTGTTTAGATGGGATCCACTCCTGAGGGGGCAGTTATGTTGACTATGCTATTAAGACAAACCTAAGGTGGTGGTTTTTTCTGTTTGCCTTTAAGTCCCTTTAGACAGATCCTGTTGGTCCTCTTCAGAAGAACTAGAGAGACAGAGTGTTAAAAAGCACTCATGCTAGAAATGAATGATGAAGAGTCATCTCAACTTGTAAATGCACGGGTCTGTGTGGTACACTTTGTGATATGGAGTAGAGGGTGATTGTACACTGACATTATACCTGTGAAGATTCAGTTTCACTGCAGATGTTACCCAATTGTCAATCTTTCTGTTGTCGTAGATGGATTTTGCAAAAAAAATTCCACATTACCTGATGGGATAATGGATTGCTTTAAAACCACAACCCTCTTTTCAAACATAACCCTGACTTGTCTTTTTTTTTTTTCCTTCTGTAGCTATTAAGATCTTAGTACATTGATTTGTCTGCTCAGGCTGATTACCAGAACTAAAAGACAGCCTAAATTCTCTATGGCTTTGTCTAAACAAAAGTAGCCTGACCTAGTAAGATATTCCTCCCTTGTCTACATGTTAACTGTAGCATTACATAGGTTTTCTGTGCTTAGCTCTAGGATGTAAAAATTGCCTCCCTTCCCATATGTTTCATTGAGCAAAATAAAACTTGACAAATATCTTCCTTGTTTAGAAATTCTTAGAACTAAAGTTTAAATATATTTCCCAAGAGGACGATTTTTTTGTGCCTTTCTTTCTGCTGTCTTTCTGCCTGTCCCTTCCCTGTCCTGATGTTTAAAAGAAGTTTATGCATTTTAAGATTTTCCAAGTTGCACAGAGCTAAAAAAAAAAATAAATAGAGGAATATGCAGCCATGGCAAACCTCAGAGCTGCTGAAATTGTGTGGAAGGCAAAATGAAATGTAAAGCCCAGTCTCAGCACCAAAGCTCTAGGGAAGCTGGAGATCCATGTGGGGAGACGGTTATGGTGTTTGCTCCTGCTGTGCCCATCCGGGGCGGGTCAAAGTCTCTAGGAAGCAAAGGAAAGTATTCATCTGTCTAATATTCCCATGAGGTGGAGCAGTGCTATTTCTGTTTTACAGATGACAAATGGATGTCTACACAAAGGCTAACTGTAGTCACTGAACACCAAAAAACTGGGCTTCTTTGTCTGAAGGAGCCTCTCTGTTTCCACAAGCTGTAGGAAAAACAAAGATGCACTTAACTATAGCCAACCTTTTGTTTATCTCCCCCACTTCCACCCTCCCCCCAAAGAGTGAGTTTTTCTGGATCATGCAGAAATGATTAAATAGTACCTTGGAGCAAGGAATGTCTCCCACTCCTTATAATTGCCAGGTTGGCATGCTGGCCACTCAACCATCTTTCCTGACTATTGTTCAGCTGCATGTAACCATTAAATAAAGTTTTCTTGTGGATATTTATGTAGAGTGCCTATGGTACTTCAGCAATACAACTGGCAGTAAAGTCCCTCTCAAACCACTCTGTTACCACTGACTCCAGACTTCTTTAGATAATAGTTGATAAAGTTCAAAACATTAATTTCCACCAATAAACAGGAACTGGAAGCCTAGGGAGTTAATAGGGCTTTTTCATCTCAGCCTAACTCTCTGATCTAATTTCAGATAGCAGGAAATATGCCAACTTTAGCCGCTAATTAGAGTTACTCTTTGGAGATTATTTGTAGCAGACCTCCAAGCTTCTTGTAAGAAAAATGCTCTGACAGTTCTGCCAGCATAAATATGTTAGCTGTTTGTAGTGTAGAGGCCATTTGAATTATGCAATGAATTGCTACAAAGAGCTTTAAAATATATCAGACTTCACAAAAAGTAATATTATCTGGAAACCATGGTTTCATAATTCCCCAGAAACACTAAGTGTGGCAACACTGTCAGTTTTGTCTCTTTTCCTGCAGGTGCACAATTTTTTTAAAATAATAAAGGTGGTGTTAGTGATTCCATTTTAGTTTTCATTTGTTCTTTGGTCCTGTTTTTGAGGGTTTTCCTGGTACCATATTCTGCTGAACTCTGGTTATATTCACGTGGGATTATGCTTCTACTCCACCCTAAAATATCTCTTAATCTCAGAGAAAACAAGGTACTTTTTCATCATGGTGAAGAAGTGACTTAGGGGATTTGCTCATTACCCTCACAGTATGCGTCAGCTTTCTCGGGAAGTTATGCTTCCCAGTGTAACTATGTTTACTTCCAGCAGAAGTAACACGTACTGAATCTGACCCTTTGAGAAATTCCCTGAGCTCTATAGCAGATATAAAATGATGAGTCAGTGAGAACAACGCTGAGAATAGAATCATATCCCCTCTTCAACTGGTCTCCATTGCTCATTCACGAAGATGGAAAAATATGCCATTATTGATTGTGCTCCTGCTTCCATGCTTTCTAAAGAGCATTGCTGAGGAACACATAGTGCTTCTCAGGCAGGGGCAAAAGCTGTAACCCAGAAAGGGAACACACGTCCTGCACCTTTATGTTTTTCATGTGATTTTTTTTCACTGCTATTTGAAAAAGGTGTGTATTCCTGGGTACTTCCTTTTCTTTTACCCTCTCTAAACCATATTCCCTGGCCAGTCCATGGCTTCTGGGTTGATTTTCACATCATTGAAGCCAAGAATTGAAGTGCATCACAGTTAACTTGGAAAAATGAGGATATGAACTAACAGCTACAATATGCTTGATAGATCAGGAAGCATTTCCAAAAAAAATATCTGATTTGCAGACTTTTGACTGTAGAAATATTTAAGTGAGTTGGAAATCCACTTTTCTAGCAAAGGCTGTTTGTGGTAAAATGTTGTCCAACCCAGGCCTGTGTCCCTTTTGTATTCCTTCTTTAAAACAGTGGCTTGTTTGGGTTTTTTTCCCTACATGCATCTTGCATATAAAAAAATCATGTCTTGTTTAACCTGAAAGTCTGTGGGTGATTGGAGAACTGGAAGAATGACAGAGAAATCAAACAAGTGACACCAAATTAATGTGAGAGGTGAAATTGACTTTATTTTGATTCTCTATTGCGACTTAACTGTATGACCATTTAAACTTTCACAGTATGTTGGTACTGGTTTAAAAGAAGTGAGGGGTGCTGACTGGGTAGTTGTTTTTTGCTCTGCCCAGTACGTTTAGGGCAGATTTAGAAGTAGGTTGTGTCATTGTGGAAGAACAGTTTAAAGGCATGGTCCTTTTCCTCAGTGAAATGAAATTACCAGAGCTAAGAATATCAAAAGTTGAACTGCCCTGCAGTGCTCATATGCCTTCTTCCTCTGAGCTGTTTCAGTGCTCAGGTTGCCTGCCAACACCTCTGTGTCAATCGGGCAAGTGTGGTGATCTTTAAGTATTCAAACACTGCTTCAGTAGTTGTCTTCTCCAGCCTACCCCATATATTTATACAGCCCAGTGGTCCATGCTGAGGGGTGTCCGAAGAGCTGTGAATCCCTGTGTGAGTTGTGAATGGATCCAAGTCTGCAAATGACTGTGCAAAACAGAAGGCAGTAGAAGATTTGGTCCTTTGTTCTTTTTAGTTAACCTCTGTAGAAAGAAATACCTTTGAGATAATTATTTCAACTCTGACCTTCAGTGCAAGGATGGAGGAACTGCCAATGTAAGAGGAACTGTAGAAGCAGAAGGAAGATGAATACTGATACCCCTGGATTATCAAATAGAAAAAATAAAATTAAACAAACAAAACAGAAAACAAAAACAAAAACAAAAACAAACAAAATAAAAAACAAATAAACAAAAAAGTAGAAGATTGTAACTTTATTTTTTTTTAAATTCCTATAAAGGACAAGACATCCACTTCTTTAGACCACTATAAAGCAGCTATGTGGATTTGTTGAAACAAAAAACTCAAGAGTGGAAATATTTCCTTTTCTTCATTTGCAGCTGTACATGTCAGGACAGCAGGAAATGTAGCTGTGACCCCAGTTTGCAGCACTCAGGGATGCACTGCCACCTACCAAAGCTGTGTCCCAGCATGACAGCTGCCCTACAGAATGCACAGGAGAAAATGGGGAGAACTCATGGAGTGAACTATATCCTAGTGCTAAAGGTGGCTGTGTACAACAGGATGCCATGGTGCTCCCAAAGGAAACACAGTTAGGAAATTTAAATAAACACTTCCTTGGTCTTTTCAGAGAAGACATCAGTGCAAACAATTTCTATGAAAAAGGGTATGTGGGTGGCTTGGCCAGCAGCAATATTTTGGTTTTGTCTACTGTAGGGAATTATGATTTTTCCCAAACTCACCCAGTCAGCTTAATTTAGAGCAGATTTAAGTTACACTAGGGGCAATGTTGGTATTAAATGAGTGCCAGGACTGTGGAGGTGAACTTCAGCAACATTTTGTATTGGGTATTGCTTAGAATTTGGATCCCAGAGTAATTGATTAGTAGTTTAATGTAAGGAACCATAATTTTCAGTGGGAAAAGAAAGAGCAGAGAGAAGTGACAAGCAATAAGCAGGACAGTGTAAAATAGTAGGTAGCATGTACATGAGTGAGTTTTATCTTATTTCTTTCAGCTGTCATCTTTGATATCCTTCCATTTTTCCATTTAAACTTGTGCCTACCTGCTTTTCTACTGTTTTATTCCATGCAACATAGATCACTGCTCATGACCTGCCTGACTTATTAATTTGCCTCCCTGAACTGCTATAAGAATAGACATAAGATGGCTTGATACAGTGGGATCACTAAAAGATGTTGCCTAATGTTAGAATTGATGTATTTGAATCAATAGTAGATGTAGGATTTGCTTCCAAGTGTCTGGACAGCCTGATTTTCAAGTCACTTTGTTTGCCACAGGATACTTAACATATCTTAGTTTTCAGAAAATGCTAACCTCACTGAGTGGGATTCATAATGTTCAAAAAAGCAGATGGGAGGAACTTTGCTTTGCAGACCTTAATTTTCAGAGGCCAAGCTACAGACATGGAATGCCCAGCTGTAGATCAAGCCCTGCTGCTTCCAAAAATGTCCCCTGGGAGCACCAAACCTCCAGATGAGATCCAAAACTACCATCAGACTGGATCCAATAGTACTGTTTGTCAGAAAGTCAGCTGGAGATACAGTGTACAGAAATGCAGGGTGTACTGAAGTGCTCCACAGTTAAGGTGTCACCTTTAACTTTGGGCTCCTATGTAAAAAAGGAATTACATGAAACAATGACTATAAAACACAGGCCTGGATTTGGGTCTTAACACATTGAGATGGGGAAAAGCAGCTCTCAGGGTTGCACATGTGCTTGTCATTTTATCTAAAACTCTCTTTTAGTGCCTCAGTTCATTGTCATTTTGTACACATACACAATCCCTGAAAATCCAACCCCTCTTTTTTGTTTTGTTTGAGTATAGGAAACCTTAGGTTTCCAAATGTGTATCTGAAACTTGAGTGCGTAAATGGATTGCTCTGCAGACTTGCTGAAGGTTTTGAGTGGGACATGAGCTTAACTTTGCTCACCAAGCAGAGGTGCAGCATCAGCAGTCCAGTCCGTGTTAGCACTCTGAGTCACGGAGGAGGCAGTCTTCTCCTTGGCCGTTTACTTAAGTTTCTGCTCCAAATAACCCTCAGGAGCCTTCCTCTGTCCTCTCATTGCAGAGGAGGCTGGGGAGGATGGCTGCTCTACTTATAAACCGAAGCTGGATTCCAGCATTCATTGCTGACCACTGTTTCCCACAGCCTGAAATCTCTTCCAAGGCCTTCTGGCAAGGCTACACCCACTGAAATGACCCCACAGGTCTGCTTTGGGGGAGCTGCCAGCCTGTATTCAGCCCAGTCCCGGATGCCTGAAAGGGCCACTTGGCTGCAGCTCACTATCTGGGCTCCCGAGTTCGGTCCATGAGCCATATCACTGCAGTAGATGTGATGTTCTACTGGTGAACACAAGTACCACGATGACAGGCTGTCATCACGGCGGTGTCATGCTTTCACAGACCTTGAGACCTGAACAGCAGGAGCTAAGCAGAACATCCTGCGGGGAATGATAAGCTAAAGCCGTCATTTATTACAATTTCCTCTGAAATCAGCTATGCCCCTGCCTGGTGCTCAAGCTGTACTTCTGTGCTATCTGCCTCTCCAGACAGGAGAATGTGGCAAATGCAAAATCCCTGCTCCATTAAGATCTTTGTCAGGCACACACATTTAAAATACCTGGAAGAGACAATCTCAAGCTTCAAGGTTTTTTTGTTAGCACTTAACAGCAGGTCTTTAGGGCTGTTGTTACACCTGGAGTTCAAACCAAGGTAGAGCATATTGGATAAATCGAGATTATTCAGGAAAATTCTCGAGTTGTTTAAATTGTGGGCACCGTCCTGAACTGTCCAAATGTACAGCATTAATAGCCCTTAGAGAACAAAAATCAATAGTTACTGAAAATACATCATTTTCTACGCAGATCGCTTGTACTCATGCTAAGCCCTGGGATTTTGAAATCATCTTACTCCTCACATCCAGACACATTTGAATTCTGAATAACCTAAATATTTTATTCACTGTCGTTTCATTATAGATTAATCATTACTGGTAGATTTTTTTTTTTTTTGTTTCAACTACTTGTTATTCAAATGTTATATCAATGAAAGAAACATGATAATTTCTTTTAACAGTAAAAAACGGCTTTTCCCTTGGGCAGCAGTTAAGTAAACTTTCACCAGTAGAATATTGGACTCAAAATGCCAAGCTCTTCCCCTGTCCTGTGCACTGTCCAGTGATGAGGATTTTTGCCATTCTTCTGCTTTTACATAGCTAAATCCTAACAATTTTTAAATGCTACTTCTGAAGCTCTGTGAGGAATGGATCCCTGGCCTTCTGATACAAACAATAAATGTATTTATCTACACAAGAGGTGAAGCAGAGGGGTGGACACTGAAACCCCTGTAGTACAGTATGAGCTCTGTATCTGATTCAGCATGTGACCTTCTGAAGTCACTTTGAGACAACTTCTCAAAGCCATGGCAATGCCAGCAAGTTCTGTGTATTTAGTAATGCACTTGGTGAAGACTGTTACACCTGTCCCCAGAGTTAAACCCACTTAACTTGCAAAATTATTGTGTCTCTCATTACATCCTCATAGCCAAACTGCTAAAGTGTGGACTAGATACATACATAGTGGGGTGAATAAAAACTAGTTGAATTGTGAGGCTTAAAGGGTTGTGGTCAGTGACATGAGGTACTAGTGGTGTGCCCCAGGGCCCAAAGCTTCTTAATGTCTTCCTTAGTCATCTGGATAATGGAGCAGAGTGTAAGCTCAGCAAGTTTGTTGATACAAAACTGGGAGGAGTGGTTGGTACATGAGATAGTCGTCTCCAATTCAGATGGACTCTGATAGGCTGGGGAAATGGGCAGAGAAAAACCTCCTTAAATTCAAGCTAAGGATGTGCAAAATTCTGTACCTTGGAAGAAATAATCCCATGTGCCAATATATGCTGGAGATGTCCTTAAGAAGCTTTGCAGAAAAAGACCTGGGAGGGCTGGTGAACACCAAGGTGAATGTGAGCCAGCAGTGTTCCCTTGTGGCATTGTGGCCTGCATTAGGAAGAGTGTCACCATCAGGTCAAAGGAGACCTGGCGAGACCACATCTGTAGTGCTGTGCTTGTTTCTGGGTTCCCAAGCAAAAGAAAAGAGACGAACATACTGGAGTGTGTCCATTGAAGTTCATCTAAGAGGATTTAGGGACTGCAGTACCTTTTGTGTGAGGAGAAGCTGTAAAAAGTCGAGATGATTTAACCCTGGTTTTTATCAATGGGCCTAAATGCCTCTTGGAAGGGAATAAAGAAAACATGACCAAACTCTACTCAGTGGTGCTCAGTGAAAGAACAAAACCCAATGACCACAAACTGAAATACAAGAAATTCCACTTGAACATTAGAAAAAGGCTTTTCCATTGGTATTGTACACTCAAACAGATTCTTCAGAGAGTTTATGAATTCTCCATTCTTGAAGATACTCAAAACTTAACTGGAAAGAGTCCTGGACATGTTCTTGCTGACCCTTCTTTGCACAGAGTTACACTGGACAGTCACCTTAGGTCACTGCCAGCTTCAGCTGTTTTGTAATTCTGTTATTGTGGAGAGACTTAGGAGTTTTCCAGAACTGCAGCCAAACCTTTCTTTGTCTCTCTTATCATTAACAAAACAGTAAGAGCTCTCTCTTTTGCAGCCACTCTGCACCTGAAAGTAGGAGAATGTGAAATATGCAGAAATATTGGAGAAATGTAAAATATGTAATTGTTGACTTTTTATTATAAACATGTAATTGGTTTGATTTGGTTTAATGACAAAGGAATAAATAGCTCCTGAATGCATCGTTAATGCACAAAGAAAACCCACAAAACTGTTATGGGATATCAGCTTCACAAAGGAACATCTGTTAAAGAAAATGACCTGCACAAAGTCATTGCAAGTCTATTATTCGGTAACTGGCTACCTATTGAGAACTAAATGACACAAATGAGTTATATTCATTGGCTTTTCATCTCCCTCGAAGTGGGCACAAATCCCTAATAAGGCACCAGGTGAAAAGGAGTCTCTAAGGCCTCTATTCCAAATCCCCTGTTATGCACCATATAAATTAGCACATTAGCAGGCTTGCCTCAAGGGAAAAGCAGGACTAGGACAGCAGGTGTGTCACGCAGCACAATTGAGATGCAGCAGCAGAGCAGGCTGATGCTTTTGTATAGTGCCAGGCTGTTTCAGAACATCTCTTTTGATCTCTAACTTTCATGAGCACTAGCCTAGCTCCTAATTCTAAAACCTCCATCTTCTGTTACATCAAGGAAGCCCTCCAAGTGGGAGAAAAAAAACTATTGAAGTTTATGATTGACTAGGCTAAGCAATACAGATCCTCAGGTATGAAAATGTTTGTCAATACTAATTTGGAATATACAATGGTTCAGGAAAAAAAAAAAAAAGAAAGACATTTGCACTTTTTTTTCTTCAAAGGATGCTCAAGCTGTTGTGAAAACTATTATGAGTGAGAGGAGGAAGAGGATCTGTCAGGAATTAGCGTGCCGTTGTGCACAGAGGGTGGTTTTTACTGGTGTGGACATATGAGTGGGGTGAAAGAGTGCAGTGAGTCTGAGACATTTTTGGTAGGGAAGGACTTCTGTGAACAATAGGAATAGGGAAAGGAAATGTAGTCTTAGCAGTATACAGTGGGGGGAAAAAAAGAGAAGCTTTTGAAATTCTGAGAATAATTCCCCTACTACCATAGATTAGTGTTATGATATTGAGTGTTCTCTGTATTGTAAGCCATTTGTCTTTCCTACAAAAGAAAAATTCCTGTAAGCCACCAGACCTGGTAGCCTGCATTTCCCAACCTGCCACACTAATGCAAGATGTCATCAGCTCGAGGGTAGACAGCACTAGATACCTGTTTGATTCAAAGTTCAAGGCTCTCATACCGTATATATTTACCTGACAGAGCACCAGAGCAATGTGGTTACTCTCAGAAAGCACTGGGCAAGGGTTTCCTGGTAGAATTGTATGCATTCAGAGTCATATTTCTAAGACTCAGCTGAATTATTCCTGTTGAGAAAGCAAGGTTGATGTATTGAAGTGCAGCACTGATAAGAACAGTAGAAACACTTGGTTTGTTCTTATCAGGAGCTATTTGCAAACCTGTCAAACTGGAAAAGTAATTTCCCCCCCAACTTTTGCTTAGCAGTTACAAAATTCTTATTAGTGCATGACTATTCTTGTTGATTAAGAGACTGTCTCACAAAACTCTGGATTAAAGTGATGTGTTCGCTGTTTTAATCTCAGGGAAGCAAATTAATCTCTCCTGACATTCTGATGGCTTTACCAGTATGACATAAAGAATTATATTGGCAGAAGGATGCAGGTGAAGTCCAAAAGCAGAGATCCCAATTAGCTGTTGTGAAATAAATCCCAACTGCCCTTCAACTCTTCAAATATGATACATTGGATTTTGTACACTCTATCTAGCTTTGGATCTGAACAAGTAAAATGAAAGTAGGTATTGAAAACTTATAGATGCCTGGAAGTGCTAGTGAATATTCATGGGTACAGTCCTAAATTTAACTCTGCAATTGCCTTGAGTTCATGAAAACAAGAATTCTCATTTATAGAAAGATGTCAGTGTGTTCCTCTTTGTCTCCTGAGGCAGAACCAAAGGGAGATCTTCACAATTTGTTCGCATGAAGAGTATAGACAGGGCAGAAAGGATATGTGAAATTCGAGGATGAGGCAACATGGATTAGTACTAAATTGGCTAGCAGTTAGGTGCATGTTGAAGAAAGCAGGACAGATCTCTAACTGATCTGTTTTCTAACAGATTAGACTGAAATCTAACTGATTTCAGTCTTTTCTTATATTACAGTCTCCTAAATGCACTAATCATCACACTGTAGATTCAACCTTTGTAGTTCACTTAAGACTAAATGTAACTAGGTCAGAGAAAAAGTGATCCCTCATTTTCTCCATTTACTACTCTGGTGTGCTGCTCTCACTTTTTTTACCTTGAGAAACTCTATCCAGTGTAAGGTTAGCCAGGACCCCAAGGAGAGCCAGACACAGATCCATTCTGCTAGGGAGTGTGTGAGGCCCCTGAACAAGTCTTCAGCTGAAGATCCAGGCACACCTTTTAGAGAATCAGTTGTACCTAATTCTGAGACAGTCTCTGTTTCAGCAAATTATTAAGTAAATGCATAAGTCATTACTACTAGATTCACAGAATATGGAGATTTTCAAGATCTCAGCCTCTGAATAACTTTGAGCACTTTGAAAACACTGTTGTAGGTGTCTTGTTTCTCTTGTGTATGGGAATGTCTTTCCATCTATGGAGAGTGTTACACAGAAGCTGTCTACAAGGTTGTGGAAAACCAACCTTTAACATAGTTGTTGGAGGTCAAAACTGGAGATCTCTTCTATGAAAATGCCTCTGTGTGTGTGTGTTTGTGTGTGTGGCACAAATGCCTGGGTCTATTGCTGTTATCTAGACCAAGGTTTATTTATTTGTTTTGCGTCAAATTTACAGTGTGACTTTTTCTTGGTAAAGAAGCAGAAGAAAATAATTTCATGTGCAACGAGCCAACAGCTTCGTTGAATCACATCCCTCTGTTGAAGTTTTGTCTTGAAGCAAGTAGGGAATTTGCAGATGGAAACTCAGCTTTTTACTGCTGATTTTAAGACTGGTTTTATTTATCAATGACCCTGTGGTCATATGGTGTAAAAGAAGTAAATGATTCTGATAATATGATTGCTATGGAAAAATTATTATTAAATTTGTATTAATTTACACAAATTCTGTGTATCCTATAGCATCATGATGCTGTTATAGAAGAGAATTATTCTCCAGCATATTTCATATAAAATTCTTACCTTGCAGATGATTGTCATACCAATTACGTGCCATCAGTTCATGGCAGTCTTTTGAAGGAAGTCTTTTGTTGGCTTAGTGGTCTGCCAACACAGAAAGAAATCCCATCATCAAGGGAAGGTACCTGCAATAGTGTTTTAGCCCTTTTGCAGAACCTTAAATAAGGTCTGAGATGATCTTAAATAAGACTAAGATGGTTCATTCACTTTGAATACTTCCTTTGACCAGAGAAGCATTTCTGCCTTATTCAATTGTTGCTATCAAAATTAATGTTGTTGGCTGGACTTCGCGAACGAAGATCTTGGGATAAGCCTGCGCAATGAATTTTTTAAGTGAGGCACAGGGTGCGCAGAACTGGCCCCACTCCCTTTACTCCTGAGGCTCATCTTGCCACGGCCGAGCAGCTCGGACGGCGACAGCGAGTTCCTCCAGATCAAAATTAATACTGATGAAACAATTGCTTCCCTGATGTATCCAAGATATTAGTGCTATTTGTAACATGGTAGCTGGGTACTGCTGCAATATCTTAGAGACCACAAAAAATAAATCTTTGACCCAAAGAAATATGAGATAACTCTTTTCATAAATCCTTGGGTATTCTAGGTACAGAAATCCTATTGACAGTCATAACATCAAAGAAAATCATCTGCTTTGTCCTGCCTTAAGGCAAGATAAGAAGTACATAAACTATTTCTGACAGATACCATCACATCTGTTATTAAAGACCTCTAATGATGGAGACCCCAACACCACCCTAGGCAACCTGTTGATGTACTTCACTATCCTTGCAATGAGATTTCAGTGTGGGTAGTAGAGTATTTAAAAATAAAGGAGAATTGAGGAAGCAAAAGAGGGAGCAAGGGTTACAGCCATAAGCCAATTGAAGGACAGTTTGTAAAATCAAGTTGTTTTAAATGTGGATCATTACATGAAGGATATCTGAGGATAGCGGAATGATAAGGATAAAAGAGTTCCCATGAAAAACAGAAAAACCATCTTTCTTTGGGTTTTTTTTTTTTTTGTGTTTTGTTGTTTTGTTTGTTTGTGGGGTTTTTTGGTGTGTGTTTTTTTTGTTTGTTTTTCCCCTATCCCACAAACTCTGGCATTCTACACTATTAGGAAAGCCTTGGAATACAGAAGAAAATATATTCTTTGATCACAGTCTTAACATTAAAACAATCTAACAGAGAATTGGAATTGTAGAAGACAATGCATTAGGAAGACAGAATGTCACTCATGACTAGATTAAAGTAGATGTTCCTGAATAATTTTCTCCCTCTCTTCAGAGAAAAATAAACTTCTGTCAAAGCAAGGGGAAAAAAACCTCTCTCTACTGCTTTGTATCAAGTTCTGTGTTATAGGCCAAGTTGTAAGGAGAGTGTTTACAGAAATGAGGCACTAAAGTATTCATTAGAATCCAAATTGTTCTCTGAAAAATACTGAAGTACAAAGGCAATTACCATTAATCATTATATACAATGAAAGTAGAGTTATCATGAAGTACTAATGCCTCCTGAAATAGTACATTACCAACTAGGATAAAAGAGCGGCTCCTGCATTACTATTGCTACTCTTTCAAAGGCTTATTCCATTATTTTTTTGTATGTTAAGCTGTATAGGTGGGTTTTGACCTTAGTAAAGAGCAAGATTCTCCAACAGAGAAAGTTAATTTTCTGTAATTATGAAGGGCATAGTTACTGCAAATTCTGGACATGCAAACTGGAAATATCTGCTTAAAGTCTTCACAGGGGTTTTTGCAAAGGGTGGCAATGGCTTCTGCCCAAGTGAAATTCAGCTACTATGCAGGAAAGCAATGCCAGCTGTCTGTATCTCTATACCCTGCCAATTGCTTAAGCAGACCATAGGCCAAGGGCTGACCTTCTTTATCAAGCATGTGGAATTGCCAGAGTGCAACTTGCAGTCACTTCTAATATAAATGAAAAAGGGGGTCAGCCCAAGGCAGCAGAATTCAAGAAAGGCTCACTCAAACAAGGAGAATCCTTTATATGATGACAAGGCAAGGACTGTCAAAGGAAAAGGATTTGGCACATATCTTTCACCCTATAATTGAATACCACATTATATAACTTAGTGACATCGGTATATCTTCTGAATTTAGAACTTAACCAGCAGAACCTGAAGTACTTGCAATTAGGCCATGGGAGAGGAGCAGCACTGCCTTGTAGGAAAATTTGATGTCACTGATGAGATGAGCTGCTTAGTAATTTGCCCTGACAATAACAGCCTCTCCTGTATCTACCCCATATATTTTGTCAAAGTAGCTGAGGTACGTCCTGTTGTCTACCAGGGTGAAAATGAGCTGGCATAGGAGATAACAAACACCAAGCAGTGAACTTGAAACTGAACCTTAACTATTTTAATTCTCTAGGTCTGTGAGAAAACCCAAACCTTTTGTGAACTGCTGGCAGTGTTACTGAAGGTAGTGTGCTCTTTCACTGACCTCAATGCAGCACTTAAGGGAAAGCTCATACTACCACTTCAAGAATTCTTCTTGTCAGGGTGCCTCTAAGCAAATTCTTTTTACTTGTTTTCTAGGTAATTTGTGAGTCTGTTTATTAAAAGCCTATTACATTCAGGCAGGGTGGTTTATATGATTCTAGTCAGGAGCAGTTGTAGGTGAGTGACTGTCTACATGCTGCTAGCTGTGCTGCAACAGCTTGGGAAATAACTTTACAATTTTTAGCTCTCTGGTTAGACCTCTGTCCTTCTAGATTTTTCTTAAAACTTGGAGTAGGGAGGGGTTGTTTTCAAAACAAATTGTGAGTTTCAGTGCTGTGGAGGTGGGGCGAGAAAAAATAATAAAGAAAGCATCTTCGGGAGATGCATTATGTACATAAATCTCTTTCATTTCCACCTATCTCAGTAATTGCATCCTTATATTTATACAAGCATTTTTTATTTCAAGGAGCGATTTCAATTAACTCTGAAATTCAAGTTTACCAGAATGGGAACAGCAACTATGTTTAGCATCCCACTAAGATATTGCAAAACAGCTTAGAATAGTATAACATTTTCACATGTTGAATTTCTCTCTGTTTAAACCATGTTTCAAGAAATTCTACAATTTTTGTATAGTCCTTCTGTCAAGAGGATGGTGAGATTTCTTTAGTGTGGGCTCATTAGGAATAAGCATTAACTCTGTGTTGATGTATTAGCCTATCCCTGAAAAACAGTAATGTAAATATTTCGTGGGCAACATTGCCCACACAGAAACAGCTCTGCAGCACTTAACATCCTGCTTTGCAGAGGCTGCTGAGCTTTTTGGGCTGGAAGTCAGCCTGAAGAAGACAGTTCTCTGAAGAAGAGGTTCTCTATCAACCTGCACCTCAGGAAGTTTTCCATCACCCCCACATCACCATAGGCATATCAGAACTGAAGTTAGTTCAGCAGTTCACTTATCTGGGAAGCATCATTTCCTCAGGTGGTAAGATTGACAAAGAGATTGACAACAGGTTAGGAAAGGCATACAGAGCTTTCAGAAAACTCCGTAAAAGAGTCTGGCGCAATAACCACCTGAAGTACAAAGATGAGTGTCTACAGAGCCATTGTCCTGTCTACTCTTCTATGTGGGTCTGAATCTTGAGTATTCTACCGCCACCACCTGCGATTCCTCAAACGCTTCTACCAGCACTGCCTCCGTACAATCCTAAACATCCACATGCCTAATGTGACTGTTCTGGAACAGGCAGAGGTCACCAGTATCGAGGCCATGGTGCTGAGAACGCAGCTGCGCTGGGCAGGGCACGTCTCGAGGATGGAGGATCACCGCCTCCCTAAGATTGTGCTCTATGGTGAACTCGCCACCGGCTGCCGCAAGAGAGGAGCCCCCAAGAAGAGATACAAGGACTGCCTGAAACAACACCTCAGCCTTGGCCATACTGACCACCATCAGTGGTCCACTCTGGCCTCCAATCGGGAGTCATGGAGACACACAATCTATAATGATGCTGTCTCCTTTGAAACCACACGCAGAATCAGTCTGGAGGAGAAAAGACACCGCAGAAAGAACCGTGCCTTGACAGCACCACCTCTGGAGACTTTCTGCTGTGCCTTTTGCAACCGGACTTGCCTATCTCGCATTGGCCGTATCAGCCATCAGCGTGCTTGCAGCAAGCATGGGTAAAACCCTCCCAAATCTTCGTTCACGAAGTCTAGCCATGAAATATTTTGTTGAATCACTATGCTACTGTAAGTCACAAAAAAATTCTGTATGAATGATCAGATCTTATATATTCTTGTCTGCTACCTCTCTTTTATGCATATGCCTGGCACTTCCAAAAGGGCCATATGTGACAAGTGTAAAACTCTCTAGAGAGTTTTTTAGATATTATATCTTTAATTAAATTGAGAATTAAGAAGTAGTACAGATACCTGTTGGAATATTTTTAAACATATTCTCCTGTGTTTAATAAAATAGGTCCAAGAAGTTTGTATCTTCTTTGATTTAGTGATAAATCCTTTCATTCATCCTGTGATTTATCCTTAGATGTTCAGCCTTTGATAATCGTCATATGAAAAATATGTTATTGGTGTGGCACAAAAGGAATGTTATATTTATCTGAAATTGGCCTTGCTGTGGTTTTGCATTGACTTTTGGAAAACACTGTTTTCTTGGCTTCCTGTAAATTTAGAAAAATTCCACCTATTAAAATTTAGAAAAATGATTTGGTTTTGTACTTACTTTTTTGTACACTTAGCAATTGCATTTGAGTTTGTCAGCCACCACTTGTGTAGAATTCCTTACCTTAATTTCAGTGTTTTTCCGTTCCAACTGCGTGGGTATTTGTGTGTGTGTAGCTGGAGATAACAGCAAACACAACATTATGGACAGGAAGAAAAGAAGTATTAATACTTTGTTCATAATTAGAAAACGGATTGTTTTTCCCCAACAAAGTTTCAAGTGAATTCCACCTAATGCTCCTTCAAAATTGCAACAGTCCTTGAAAATCTTTCACTTCAAATATTTAATACTAAGGAACAATTTAGACATGATGATTCAAAAGTACAAAGTAACTTTGCATGAGTTCTCTTTAAGGATTTACAACAGATTTTAAAGTTTTCACAGTCCCTGAAACTTTCAGGTACAGCCAATATACTCCTGACCCATTTAAAGAGAAACTTGAGATGCTTTATTGGAGGAAATAGCTAAATATATGTGACTTGAAAAGAGTTCTGCTATGTTTAGATTTTATTTCCTCTGTCTCTCTCTCTCTCTTTATATAAAAATTTAACATAATGATCATTTCTGGGAAGGAAGGCCATAAGGGAAAGGTCCTCTAGTGGCCTCCTGTGTCTGAAACTATCTGTCACTTAAGTTTTGTGTCCTTCTCCAGAGTACTAATTTTCATTAGTCTGTTTCATTTATTTGCATTTAGGCTTTTGGAAGTCATGGTAGCAATTGTGTAAACTCAGAACACGAGTTAATTCCTTCCCTCTAGTACCAGATACTTGTGAACTATTTAATATGAAAATTCCTGTTCTTTCTGAGCACCCAACATGAAGATCAGGCTATTTATAGAGCACAACTAAACTGCTCTTGCAGTTGTTGATTATTAAATTGAGGAGGATGAACCCAACTCAGATTCATGTCTCAGCTGTGAGGCAGTCATCTTATCCCATCTTAGAGGCAGGGATCTCAGACCCGTGCAGACCACTGACTTACACAGGGTTTCTTGAGGTGCTTGCTGCCACAGTGGCAGCCAATGCTATAATCTCTGGAGTGACCAACCCTTCCCTCACTGAGTGAGTGGAGATTGCCATGTAAAAAGGGACAGGTTTCCACTCCTCGGTTTGAGGTGTATGGCCACTGTCTCTAAAAGCATCTGGCAGAGATGCAGCGCCTCCAAAGGAGATGTTGAAAATGACATAATCTCTGATGTTTAGCTCAAAACCCGTGTCCTAGACACCATATTCATTTGAACTACAGTTTAGCACAGTACTTCATCCTGATGCCCTTCATGGTTCAGAGTTTCAAATTGCACATTTCACTGCTACTAGCTTGGAGGCAGTGTGTGGAAGTTGGAGTTAGGACTGAGGGGATATCCCAAGGTCTCACAATAAATGGATGCCAGAAGCATTTGAATAGAGCAGATTCAGTAGATAAAGCTGCAGATAAGGGGAAATGGGCTAATAGTCAATGCATAGTGGTAAAGCAATGGAGCTGATAAGGTCGAGTACCTCTCTCCATGGTGGGGGAGGATCTGTACTTTGTCTTGAGTCCATGTGGGTCTCTGGAGAGCAATGAAAGCAAAGGTTCTGTGGATGACTGCTGACTGATGTGAGGCCTCTCTAAAGAAAAAGGAAAACCCCAACCTGACAGACTTTCAGTTTGTTTCTGCCACTTTTCAGGGATCTGTGGTATTCGTGCAGACAGAGAAAAAAGAAAGCAACACTTCGAAGATACTTAGAAAGGGAAGTCTTGTTTTACCAATCAGTTGTTAGGCAACTGTTGCAGTTTCAGCTCATGTTTTCAAGTACAAGTCAGTTTTTGGAGACTTTTATCTTCACATTGTTTCTCCTAGGAGATCCATGAGTACTACAGGAAAAATGGTTTCTGTGATACCAGTACAAATATCGCAGAAAATCTTCTTATCGCCTGGGAATAGTAAAGATGCCGTTATATGAAATGTCATATTAGCTGCTATCCAAATATATCAATATGTCAGTTTTTAAATGGTGTTCTAGGCAAATATGTTGGTATTTCTCTTGACATTTTCCTGCCTCCTCTGAATTATGCTGTGTGAGGGTTCTCTGGTGTGCAGTTATTTTATTTTTAAGTTGGTCAGACCTAAGGAAACCAATGGAGAGAAGTCAAGTCGTACTGAAATAAAAATGTACATGAAATTGGATATTTATATCATCTTGTGGATTGTTTCCCACATGACATTCAATGGTGTCTACTCTCAGAGTTCCAGATTAAGGAGAGATTAGTGTGAATTGTTATAGGTAGTAAATAGTGAAATTACTGAGAAGAGCAAAACCAGATTGAACATGCATTTGACTGCAATTAATTCGGTGTCTTTATTTCATTAAAGCTTTTTTTTTTCCTTTTTTTCTTTTTTTTCCATTTAATTTCATATTTGGTCATTTCAAGTTTTCTACTGAGTTGTCCTCAAAAAGGCCTTTTTCAAAATTCCCCGTGTGTTTGCTTGGCTGAATAAGGCATCACATGAAGCTGTAACAGTGATGTCATGTTGTGGTTTGTGCTGAGGTGTTATGAGGCTTGATTGGTGTGTTCTGACAGAGACTGAGCAGTGTAGTTTGCTTCCTTGGAAAACTACAGTTTGCAATACAAACACAGCTTTGAAAACAAAGCACCTTTGATTTGTTTGTAAATATGCCTGGATTGCATGCATAAAGAATGAGGAGTCATGAGCACTCTAGAATGATGGTGGAGTTTGAGGAAAAGGTATTATGTTGGCAGGTCAAGGGTGCAAGAGAACAGAAGTAATGGGTGATAATATGCTCTTATCATTGAGTTAGGATTGGGGATTTACAGCAACTGTAGTCCTAAACCAAATTAGAAATTAATGATAAAAATAATTTGAATGGATCTGTGAACTAATCTTTGTGTTACCTGGTACACATTTGGGTCACCCATATGAAAGCTCCTGTCACTTGGTGAAAGAAAGGATTTCTATGTTTTGTGGAATTTGCTTACTAATGCTTCTAGACTGCAGGCTTGTTTGACATTGCAAAATGTCTGATAGGGTTATTGTAATGTGAGTGCACTGTCAGTAAGAGTGCCAAACGTATGCAGTATCATAACTATTTTAGCAGCGAGAGGGGGAATGGAGGTGTCACAATTTCAGATTATCAACACTGTCCTCTCTGAACAGCAGCATTACTGTTTGCTGGGGAATTGAGGCATCCCAGTACTTTCTTTGGAAGAGAAAGGCAGGGCTGTTAGCAGAGAGTGTCCAGCCTGAGAGCCAAGAATGTGAGCAGCCAGAGGCTGAGAGTTGTAAGCTGCTGCACTGACATCAGAACGCCTGGAGGCATGTCAGCATGGCATGTGCATGCCCCCAGCCACACGTCCCTTGCTGTGCCCGTGCTTAGCCAGGTGTTCACATGCACAGCCTTCCACAATGTTTGTGAGCCTGAAAGATGTGGATGCTTCAACACCTTTCTTCTGAACCTTCTAATGGCAGGCAGCCTGCATGTGGAGTACATGAGTTACAGATATGGTCATCTGGGCTTAATTCTGCCATTTGTTTTTTGAAAACATCAAAGTAGCTTACCAGCTGACTGTTTTCTAAGATAATTCTTCCCAGAGACATTTGACTGGAGAAAGAAAGTGGAATATTCTTATGTATCACATAGTAGAGGATGTTCCCTTTACAGTGAAAGCAGGGGAAAAGGTACATGAGTGAAAACTGGGAGATAAAGGTGACTGAATGGTCAAGGCTGGTGCTGACAGGTGCTTAACGGGGGGCAGGTTAAGAAATATAGGAAAAAGGAGATTGGAAATCTAGACAGGGTGAAATCCTTCATTCCTAATGGAGCAAGATCAGTGGGCACTGTGTTGAAGGAAACTTCTCTTGTCTACATATCTTGTTTCCCAGTAACTTAAATGGGAAATCATTTGAAAGGGATTTCTGGTAAGTTTATCAATTCACGGTATACCGTGCTGTTCCTGCAGTTTGTGGAACCTCTTATAACATATCTTATTACTTCCACATGGAACAAGAAGAGCAGTCATTTCCAGAAATGAGAGCACTCTGTATAATTATGTGGAATGAGTTATGCATAATATATACACTCTTCAAAAATAAAGATTATCTGCTCTGCAGATATCCACATGGTATTTACTGACTGAATGCAGGAATCTGTCCAGTAGCAAGTAAACAGAAATTAAAACAGTGATAAAGATGAGGATCTTGTAGTTAAACTACATCTCAGAAAGAGAGTGCTGCTCAAAGACTTGTCCTGAATGGCTGAACACTGTGATTTTTTTGTTGTTGTTTTTATTTGTTTGTGGTTTTGTTTTGATTTTTTTTTATATATATGATGTATTCAAAGTCAGGCTGGGTCTCCTGCAGACCAACTGAAGTGAATATAAACTTGGCACCTCTTCACTCCCTGAGCTTGTCAGCAATGTGCAAAACTTTACATTAAGGTACCTTGGGTAGGGCTGGTCCATGGTTGGAGTTCAGGTGTATTGTATTTGTTCTCAGTCCTAATGACTGTCATCTGTTAGCCTCCCTACTTCCCTTATGTAGAGGCAATCTCTTCTGCTCTGTGCTTGTTGCCATAAGGTTGTTGGTACTGAACTTCTCTTATATACTTTTAAATTGTGCAATTTTTTCCTAAGTAGCTTTTATCCTTGGACACTTGGCTACAGCATTTGTAGAGTATGACTTCTGCCTTCTTCCCAGAACAGCAGATAGCAGTCTCTTCAGAAGCATGAAAATAAGTAAGTAACTACAGTTCCATTTGCTTTTGGGCATCGGAAGACCCCATGAAAGTGAATTGCATTTTTTCTAGAGGTGTTTTGGTCACACTGGCAAATCATGTCTCAGATGTTTGGGTGAGCTCTTGCAGATCTCACCAGCCACTGGAAATTTAAAGATGTGCTCGTTTTCAAACCCCCAGCCCCCTTATTTATGTTTTCTCTCTCACAGTGCTATTAAAGAAATCAGTTTACACTGTTGCCAGTAAATCCTGTTAGTGTCCTGGTCTCTCTGTGAAATAAGATACATACGTTCTCCATCTCTGGAGGCTAATGGCCCCTGGAACATTGCTGCTCTGAGTCACCCTCCCAGCACAGGTCCTCTAAATAGAGTGCAGAGTTCAAGTGAGGGCTTTCAATAAACTTGCCCCTCTTCATGCTAGCCTAGCTGAGTGTCACTTAGCTCTCCTAGTCTTTCTAGGGCAAATGTGCCACCTCTTTAATGATCTTTTCTCTTTCTTCTGAGTACCTGTTTCTACTCATTGGTAATGACAGTGCTCAGCACAGGTCACAGTTTTCCAAGTGTGATTGCATCAGTGCTGTATTTTTCATTCAGTGGTAGTTAGTCATCACTGTTTGCAGTATAAAGGGCAAATGGAGCAAATTTTCCAGTTCAAATAATTTTGGTCATATATTGAGGCTAGCACATAAAAGCATACACCCTGTAAAGGACCAGGCTCAGGATTTCATTATCAAACCTAGCTCCTTCTTCCAGCCAAACATGCCTGAGTAAATAGAATTCTGTGCTATGCCGTTTTGCTGATGCATATTAATATATATTCCTCAGTGGGTGCTGAGAAAATGGCATTCAGTGAGGGTTGCTAAACCTCTTTTTCCATAATTGTAATGGAAGGACCCGATGAGATCACAGAAAAGCAACCCACATATATTGGGCATTTTCTACATTTTATATTAAAATTTTAAATAACTGTAGAAAAAGAGGATGTTTAGGAGATTAAAAGTGTGCATTTTTTTCTGTATGTCATTGTTTCTTCTGAACTGACAGTAACACTGCACTATTTATTCTCTGCAAGACACTGACCAGAGGTTGGGAAAGTGGTTATGTGCTCCTTGAAGCAATTTGTTCTAGCAATGCTGTTGAAACACAGCTTAGAATTATGTTTACTATGAATGAGAAACTAGAACCACTTGAAAAGGCAGATGGAGGATTTTCCAGACCTATAAACCTGCCTCCTTCCATGTTTTTCTTGTGCATTCCTCATGTTTTCTCCTCCTTCCAGGAAAGTCATGCACAGGTTGTTAAGCCACATGTAGGCACTTACCTGGCCATGCCAGGAATGGCTGCCTCAGGATGAGGACTGATATTGCTCTCCCTGTTGTATGACCTTCAGCTCAAAATCCACTGTACTCTTCCTATCACATCATTTACTGGCTTTTAGCTTGCACAGGGGAGTGGCATCTGAATAGGACTGAGTAGCAAGTTCATCATCCTGGACTGTACAGGACATCAGTAGACAGCCAGCAGTGGTTCACTTGTGTAGTGATTGTCCTTGTCTCACAGTGGGAAAGGCTTCCCAGTCTCCACGGGACCGGATGCTTTTTTCCTGCTCAAGAAGCTGGCAGAAGATTACTCAGGGGAAAAAAAGTTACTATATTTCATCTGCTTTAAAGAAACAAAAAAATTCTGGTGATAACCTAGTTTTCATAAAAGTAATTAAGGCCTTCATTAATTTCTCTCTGGGACAGCAGCAATGTTCCACAGTTTGCTTCAGTTTAACATACTCCTTGCTTATAGGTGAAAGTTAAAATGTCTGGATAGGTTTTGTCTTGACTTCTACTGAAGTAATACCATACTTGTAAAAGGCAAAGTACTGGAGAAGTAATCATGTAGGCATGTACTTTTGCAAATGGTAGCATAGAAAAGGCTGGAAACACAATAAAAATGCATTCTTACTGTGTGTACATTTCTTAAAATATCTGTCTTGGATACGCTGAATGCTATGAAAATAACATCATAACAATCAGTTTCTCAGTAGTCCTCGTCCAGACAAGTCAGCTGAAAATTAAATTTGCCTTCCAACAGAATAAGCTGCCAGAATAGGACACCTGACAGGAAGCTAGTGCTTACCAACGTGGTCATGGGGAGGTTAGTTGTCCCCACATTGGATGTTTTTATTCAATGTCTGGTGTGGGTTCTCCTGTTGGAATAATAACTGTCAGGAAATGCATAGGTATGATTGGTCCTGTGTGAGAACAGAGGAGTGTGTTATGCAACCAGTTATACCTCTTAGTACATGTATACTATGATGGGCTTTAGGACTTTCTTTGGTCATCTGATTAGAGCAGGCCCAAGTACTCAAGAAAACAGGAGAAAGTTGTGTCTGAGGAGCCTGTTGATGGCACAGGGAAGTCCAAATATACTGAATGGCATTATGTTTCTCCTAGTTGGCCCAGCCTGGCTTATCTTGTCTGACCACTAGCTTTTGCCTTCTTTTTGGTAACAGGAAATAGAATTGATGATTGCTGTTCTACAGGATGGCTCTTTTATATCTCGCATAGTGTCTTTCAATTTGTTCTCTCATGGCTGTCTGGGTTGGATGAGATACAGTCTTAAGCTTAATTCAATCTGTAGAAAGATCCCTCCTGAGGATCAAAGGATCTGTTTAAATGTTGGCATATGTGACGTGATGTCTATAGTTGCTGGTATAAAATGAATTTTGCCCAGATTTATATGTTTAAGAAGCATAATTTACAAAATTATAGAAATAGTCAATAGCCTTTAGTCATTAGAGTCGCAATTGGTTTTTATGTTTGGTATTTTGGTTGTTTTGCTTATTGTGTATGAGGAGGTCTCAGATCTAACTCTACCATCCATTAAAACTACGGGGATTTGTAGTTTTGAAGATTGCTACAATATGCTTTGCTTTCTGTCCTACAGCACTGAATGAATGCATATATAGAGGACATGAACATCAGACAGATTTTCTTAGAAATGGGGAGGATATTAGAGGCTTTTACTCAGCATATCATTTGTGATAAAAAATTAGGGTTTTGTGAAAATAATCCTGATGAGCATGTTTGTCATGTCTCTTCAAATTATAAAAAAAGCTTTTCTACCCTGTGGGCTTTCAAGCCTTTCTTTTTGAAATGCTCTATAGCCTGTATTGAAGTAATCTCCAACATGAGGATTTTTAAGTGTAGAGAAAATAATTGCTTCTTACATGATCCTGACTTGTAACTGAATATAAAGTTATACTGGCAGTACTGTTTTGGTTTTTTTTTTTCCTTAACCTTTTATATCCCTTCTCCCATTTCATTGTTTAGTTACCTGCGTTCACTTTGCAATGCATATCAGAACTACAGGTCTTATTTTAGATTGTGTATCACTCCTGATAATTAGGAATTCTAGCTTAATGGACAGTGTCTGTTTTTTCCTATCTTTTGTTGTATTTAGTCAGAACATCTGAGCTTCAATTTTTAACTGGGAAGAGATAAGAGGAAATAAAGAGATGGGGAATTGGTTTAATTATGAGTCTTGTAAAGCCTTGCTTTTCTTTACCATCTCCTTAGGCTGTTCAAAGCAGGAAGTTCATGAATAAGATCTGTGGTGGCTATAATAATAGATTACACTTTGTATTATTTTGTATGTGAACCTTACAGGAGGTCCCTGGGAGCTGTACCTATGTTTGAAAAACTAAAAGAATCAGTAGCAGCACATGGGAAAGACTTATCCTTTTAAGAGGAAGTGTTTTCAAATTGGCCTTGAAAACATTGCTGAGGCAGAGGATGGTGCTGTTTTTCTCAACACAAAGTGGAGAAGCACAGCTCCTTGTCTCAGTGACTGGCTCATCTACAAGCTTTCTCAGATAGACGAAAGTAGATGAACAGCAGCTATACAAGAAAATGGCTGTAAATCCTCCTTTAAGTCAATATCCCTCTGTTTGACTCCAATCCTTTCTGCCTTTCCGGCTGGCATGTTTACTGCCCCAGAACCCACAGAAGGTGTAAGGAGAGTGAGGCATGTCAGGTCAGGTCTGGAGAAACTCCAGCCAGTTCTCCTGGCTTCTAATATCTCATTCCCATTCCTACTGATAGTCTAGCTTCCTGTCCCACCCCACCCTCAGTAATCTCTTGCTCCTGCTTGTTGGCAGAACTCCACCCTACCAGATCTTTTTCATTTATATCATTCACCCTGTTACTGCTTCTTTCTAGTACATGCCTCCCTGAGGGTCTGAAAAATCTTACCCTGTCATATTCACAGCAGCTGTTCTCATTCTAGCAGTCTGTGTGAGGGCAGTCAGCATTGCCTGCTTTAGAGAAAATAACTTTAATCATCATGAGTGACAGGGAGTAAAAGTAGTTTCTTCTTAGCCACCTTGTGATGGGGAGGGTTACTCTGCAGTGTCTCTAACTTTGTTCATAGTACAATATATTTATATAAATCACTCTTAACTTGCTGTTGTTCTGCTTCTTTCACACATATCCTATGAATTTGTAAAAGCAGATCCATGTGAATATGCATTCATATTAGCTCAGTGTTAATTCTAGTTATTTGTTAATCATTTATTGGTAAGTTCCATATATTTCTTCCACTGCTTTCATATCTGTCAAAAATGTGTAGCACTATGACACTCAAAAGCTGCTCAGTCTTCATTTGTTGTCTTTCTGTAAATATGTAATAACAGACTGTCTCAGAAAACCCATTTGGACAAAATTTCATCAAAAAATACAACTTCTAATAAAAATGAATCAATTTTCCAAGCTGGGTGCACATCACCATGACGCAGTATTTTCATAATAAGGACTCTGTTTTGCTTTTCCCCAGAAGTGACTCTGGAATTTGTATTTTATTTCTGGATCATACTACAGTATAATAATGTAGAAATCCATTGATGCTGAATATTTCAGTCTTTGAACATTTTCCTTTGAGAATTGTGAAACACACTGTCTTCATTCCAGTCCTGAAAGCAGTCAGACAGCAAAATATCAAAATCCTTCATGAAACAAAACTCACAACCTCTTCATGTTAATAAATCCTGATCCTGCAGGTTTAGTTCAAGCTATACTCCCTTAATTTCAGTAAGCTCAAATGAAATCCAAGATATCATGTTCTCATTAACTACAAACAGATGGGTAAAACACCACTGATTCACAATATGAAACTTTACCCACCAACCGTGTAGGAAAAATTAATTTTCATAGTGTGTGGAACTGTAACATATTCTTCTTTGCAAGTCACATTAGTTGGAAGTTATTGGGCCCATTTACTAGTGTTTGAACTGTCATTTTTCCAATAATGATTTTATGTCAGACTGCAACTCTTCTGGTTTTGTTTCTCGCAATCGCAATTTTTTTCTCTAATGAATTTTGGATAATTGAAGAATAGAATTCCATACATGAACTTGTCCATAACAGCTGAGTAGCTGTCTAGCAGAGAAACTTACCTTGATTGACCCTCCCAGAATCTGGCCCTGTCTTTACGCTGTCTGGCCAAATTTCCACTGTCCATTTAAAAAATGGCAGCCCTACTTTCACCATCAGACTAAAATCAATTACAGACTATTTTAAGCTAATGGCTTCAACACACAAAAAATGAATGTGATCCTTTTTTTCCCAAATGCTTCTAATAGTCTGTCAGCTGGGCATTATAATTAATCTTAATTCACATAAGAGGTAAAAAGGCATTTTTCAATACTGGAGTTTTTGTATAATCTCTCTGCTTAAATAATTGAGTCTTAACCTCTCCAGAATGAGTTTGTAGTGTTCAGTGCCACTTTAACTGCATGTCAGAGTGTGTAATTTATTTCCTGTTTGCCTTTTTTTCTGTTTTTTCCAATATAGGGATCTAATGTTAAAGTACCTCAAACACCTTGTGGCTAACTAGAGATAAAAAAGGGAAGAAAATCAGATGCAGGCAAATTTTTAGTCTCATGCTCCTTCTACAATATCTGACTCTGTTGCTTGATCTGCTTCATCTATCATCACTGGTAATAGTACAAATATTAGTGGTTTTAGATAGAGCAATTTCTTAATGGTAATTTCTCCTCTTGGAGGTTACAGGTTGTATACAGGTGTCTCTTATGCCAGAACATGATAAATTCAACTGTATATCTCCAGGGTTATGAATGGTGTTAAAGATTGATGAGTACAGTCTTCCCGAAACATCAGAAAAACCTCATGAATCAATTTGCTGTCCATAGAACACCAATTTAAAAGCACTGAGTTTTCCGCATGGAAAGGATCATTGGTCTGTAACTTCAGTGTCCTACTTCTGGCTCAGACTTGTGATCCTTGCCCTTCTTCCCCATCCAAGTCAAAGCATCAGCTCTAACCTGTATCTAGGTATGGGGGGGGATTGCTTTTATCAAATTATAAGCTTTTTCTTTTAGCTTTATCTCTTTTTGCTCCAAGTCACTGGATGTGCTTGACTGAATATAGTGATAGCTGTTGTTGTCACACAGATAGGGTTTATGTTGAGATTTCACACTGTATCTTTGTTTTTGGGATGGTACAGCTATGTGCCAAGACTGCAGAAAAGCCTACAGATCACAGAAAAAGCGGGCCTACTGTCTGTAAAAATTTGCGAGTTTGTAATTGGAATGGAATAGACAGATCTCATGGGATTCATCAGTGCATAACTCCAGGCAAATTCAGGCTTAAATCTGATACAGAAAGTCTCATTACCATAGGTACAGAAGCAAGGGGCACAGGCTGGATACCAGGAAATGTTTTGCCTGTTCCGAATTTTCAGTAGGTAGACTGTAAGCTGGGTGGTCATCAGTAGCTGAGGGTCCTCCATGCAGGAGGGTTCAATGCTTAGCTGTTCTTAGCTTGCTCCACGAAATTTCAGATAAAAGAATTGTGTTGGGATTTGTGGCTCATTAGAACTTAATATCCAGGTTTTATGTTTTTCCAAGACCTGAGAAGACATATAAAGTATACCTGATACCTGTCTCTCCTACAGAGGATGGTGAGTATTGGGAAAGTATGAATATTCTGATTATTTTTTGTGGACTTTATGAATAAAGAGATTATTTATGTAGCGGTAGCTTTATAGCATTTTGCTCTGTAATGCCCTCTCCAGTAGAGGCTGGGCTAACTCTGGAGATATTTACAAGTTTATCCTCTGTGGTTATATCTAAACTGGATATACTGGAATACTCTCTGACTCTGAGAAAACATTGTTATCCCAACCCATCTAAATTTATGCCAAGATTTAACAGCCAGGAACATAATTCCTTTATTTTCCCCAACTGTGCATCAACCCCAGCTGCAGAAGTTAGAAGATAGACTTTAAACATGTACAAAGAATTCATTATTCCTTCCTTTTAAAGCTGTTTAATTGCTCACGTTCAGTGTGTTTGACCTTATGCATAGGGACAAGTAAACATCAAGAGAAGTGCTACACAGTTTATTCATCCTGGATGGTGCATTGTTCAAGAAGTTTTGTTCAGAAAGGCTGTTGCTCGCATGTAGACCTGATGTATACAGGGCACATGATATTTCTGTTCCTATCAAAAATATGCTTGTCTACTTAGTTAAAATACCTTCCTTTCCTACTCAAAGCCTGGTCAGCCAAGGAGCAGGTCCTGCAGTCCAGTTTGCATTTTAGGGCACTCATAAAGAGAAAATAGACTTACATTTCACTGGAAGCTATTTTGCTGTCTGACAGCTGAAGAAGACCAGTTAAGCAAACAGAAAAGGTGATGAAAAGCTGAGTTTGGAGAAGGTTATGTTCAAAGTGAAAGGAGGGAAAGGGCAATACATTAGTTACTAAGGCAACTGTTTGTTTAATGCTAAATCATTTCCTCATTGAAGGGAGCAGCTTCTGTTTCAAATTAACTCCCTAAGCTGTTGTTGCTCTACTCACTCTTACCATGTTTCATGATAAGCACAACCTCATGCCAGAATCTACTTTCCAGCTCCCCTCTAACTGTTGAACCATGTTTCTCAGTAAGAAGCCAAGGTGCAGGTCTGAGGCAGAGATTATGTGATTTCTAGCCTTGGTTATAATCCATCAGCAACTGCACAATGTGAGCCTCTCCCTAAGACAGGAATGACTGTCACTGACTTGTTGGAAAAAGTTTTTTTGCATGAAGTTTCAGTCACCACACAGAAGAAAAAACAATAATTTTGGTCAGGCCTCATTCCTCTGATTATTCTTGAAGCATAGATGATGATGATGATGAGAAAAAGTAGGTCTTCTTAGACCAGACACTGTACCACTTCCTGAAGAAAACATAATAATGCCATAGGTTACCATATTAATCTTTAGCCCAATCTGCTTAGCATGACTGCCAAGGTATTTTTCTTATTTATTATATTTTCACCCATTTTTTTTCATTTAAAGGGCTTCATTACACTATCTTTCTGTGTTGTACATAATTCAGATATGCACCGTTTCCTGGCTTCTACTTTGGAATCTTTGTTTTCTAAACTAATCATGCAGTGCTTGACTGAAAATCTTTATTGGATGCAGTTGTAGGTTAGTTTTTTGGGTTATTTTACTTCAAGGTATGGTAACAGTACTTCAGAAAATAGACTTTTAATTTTCAGGGGAAAAGGGCTTTTATATAAATTTTCATTCAGAATATTGGTATTTCTTGATGTTTTAAGAATCACTGACATTCTTATTTATTGATCAGCATATGTTTCTCAGTATCAAATACCATGATTTCATAAATAGTAATGATCTGAATGTGTTAGGTTTACTTATGAAAATATTCATGACTTCTCTGTAGTTTTAGAATTCAATCAGTTTTAATGTTTATTAAGGAAGGAATTTAGATGAAGAGAGAAATTACCCATATGTAAGAACATAGTGAGAACATATGTCAGAACTAGTGTTAAAACTGCATTTGAGAGGTCAGAAAGTGCAGGGGTAAAACGATAACTGCCAAAACACAAGCTGAGACAGAAAATTTAAGCAAATTGTCAAAGATTTTTCAACCATGCAAATAAAAAAAGAACAAAATAAAATGGAAGCACTGTGCAATGAGGGTGGGGATAGATTTAAAGATGATCTCATTTATCATTTTAAGAATTTTTCTTCATTTTCTTTTAAGTTGAATTTGAGGGAAGAAGAAAGACTGGAAAGATGGCTGGTCAAAGGAAGGGAATAGAATTTAGCTCAACTAAGATATGAAAAATAAACTTTGTGATCTCAGTTTACTCCAGGTCACAAGGACTTTTCATCTTGGATACCTGAAGGGACCGGCATATGGAAAATAGATGTCCTGTACAAGGATTTTCTACAGTGAAATGAAGTCATAGTGGGCTTTTATGGTCAGAGAACATAAAACGTATTGCCAGTATTTATGCATTGGGTGGCAAGGAAATAGCAATCCAAAAATTTGCAGACCTAACTGAGTGCGTTTATGCATTTTGGCTTTGTACACATTTTGAAGAAAAGAATAAGAGTATATACAAATAAAGAAAAATATGACCAAATGCAATCTACACCAAAGGACCAACCCAGCATAATAACATATATGTTTGTGTTCCTTTTTTTCCAGTAAACATTTTAGGCAAAGGAAGTGTTGCTTAACCCACAGGACAGATTTGACAGGGTGTAGAACATGAAATTAAGTATTCATCTGAGGAAGATGTGGATTTTTCTAGGAACTGTTCAGTGGGAAAGTATCTTTTTTTAGTGGAAAGATGATACAGTTTATTAAGGTAAGCTTTTATGTAGGAAGGACACTATTACCAGGATAGGTTTTAAACAATAAAAGCAAGCCTGTTAGTATTTTCACAAATAATCTTCACACAAAATAAGGAGCAAATAGACTGCAGTGATGACACAGCCCAGAGAGGGGGAAAAATGCAGTGTAGAACTGGAGTGCTGTACTCTGGAGAACAGGATGAACTTTAAGGATAAAAAAAGAAATAGGCTGAAGATTAATACTCAGACCAGGGTAGTACATAGGGTTAGACACATGTAGATTCAGAGCAAACGCTTCTGCTGTCAACAGAACTGCCATCAGCTGGGGAAAATCCAACATGACGAGAGAGAAACAGGCCTGTTTGATCACAGGATGACTATATAGCACAAGCATAAGGGAACAGAAAAAAGGGTGAAAGTGGGGGCAATTTCAGGCAAGATACTGTCAACAGAGAGGAAAAGGTAATTCATTTGTGTGAGACTCAACTGAGGTCTCATCTGGAATACTGTGTGCAGTGCAATGTTCTGCAATAGCTGGGTAAGATTAAATAAACTTTGAACAAGTGGGAACTACCTGAATTATATGGGGAATGGAAATCTATAAGTATTGACCTGGCTAATCTAATGAAAGATGAGAGGAGATTGATTACCCTAAGTAAATACAGTACTACATAACAGGGGGAGAAGACACATGTATAAATCACATGTAATTACATTAAGGTTAAAAGTGAAGAGGGGTTATCTAACCATCAGAGAAGCAAGTCCTTAAACAGTCTTTCAATGAGAATGGCAGACGTAAAGTATCCACTTGGTCTCAAGATAGGTCTCGGGTGGTTTGTGGAAGGATTTTATGTCACATTGCTAGTACAGAGAGGGTTTGGAGTCTAAGACCCAGGACAATGTGCCCCTACTTCAGTCCGTGACACTGATGCAACCTACCAGTTGAACCCTCTGTATCAGCAAGGACGATTCTGATTGTGCAGAGAGGATCTGGTGGGCACTAAGTTTGTCCTGTAGCACCTGCAGTTCCTATAAGGAGTTATCTTTGCTGGCAAAAGAGCACTCTACAGAATGAGCATTTATGAACCAGCATCTGGTTTCTTGAAAGTAATTTTTTGAGTGTGTCTTTTTTTTTACTATTGCCCTTCATTTCTCCACTTCCTGCATTTTGACCCTTTTGCTTCTACATTGCTTCATTTTACATCCAGTCTTCACAAATGTTTTCTCTAGGGCTTCCAACAACATTTGCAATATTGGAAGTGAATAATTATAAATATGGCCCTTTGTTTCTAAGCAAAATAGTCATATGTAAAGACATTGGCATCCTTTCCTTTTAAAATAAGTGAAAGTTTATATTATGCATTTTAGACCTAGGCTGTGTTAGCACCTTAAAGATGATGCCAGTATGTTGTATCATTTTCCCCAAAGAAAAAGCATTCGTGTCTAATAAGACAATGAGAAGAAGCAATTCATAGTCACATTGCAGACTTGGTTGTCCGAGTCCTTGTCAAGACACCTTTGTGCAACTCTTTTTCTGTCAGTATGCCTCCAGTACACAAAAGGATTTGAAGTAAGAGTCATGAAATAGGAAGGTTGTGGCTTTACTGCAGGGCAACTAGCTAGAGGCTTGTGCAGTTGAAAGCAAATTAGCCCATCAAACACTAGAATTTAAGACTTGCCTTGGAGTTGAAATAAAACATTCACAGTAAAATGGTATGTTACCTACTGTACTGAATTTTATGAGCTGTATGTTGAGTACCGCTCAAAAGCAGATCCAAATGAGGGAACTCTGTAGGGAAATGCTCTCTTGAATCACAAACCTGGCTTAACTAACTAAAATATCTGCTTTTGTTATGAGATTTCAGTTTGTGAAGCTTTCGGTCACGTCCTTCTATTTTCATTTCACTCAAAAAAAAACCCCCTAAATTTGGTTTGGGTCAATAGAAATTTGTCTCATTTGTGTGAATAGTGGAGAGGTTTGTGGCAACCTACATGAGAATTAACAGTGCACCCCAAAGAAATTTAAGTTTCCTTTCTTGTTAGCATTTTGCAGTATTTCATGTCAACTGATCTCAGTGATATTCAGGAGTAAGATCTTGAATAGTCTCAGCTTTTAAATGGATTTCTGTCTTTTATTATTGCTGTTGTTAAGTGATTGTGATTATATTTTTAAAATGCCTAGTAAGAAACTCCAGTTAACTGATGTAAACTAAAATGCAGCTATATACAAATAATTTGCTACCCTAAGTACAAGCCTAACAGGGTGATTTTTATCAGTGTCTCCTGTAGACTTCATTTGGAAATATGCATCCAGGCTTCAGCTGAAATGTGTCCAGAATCATATGGGCAGCAATATATGTCTGGATACCAGAGCAATGTAGGTTTTAAAATGCATTTATTTTACTCTTACTGAGGGCTCATTCTAGGAACTGACACATGCAATGAGAGCAGTTGTTGTCATTGAATATTGTCCACTGCTCTTGAGTACAGTGGAAACAATGCCATTGCCTGACCAAGCCAGCACCTGCCAGATTCTGAGCTCTCCTGCAAACAAGTTAATTCTGCATCACGCCATTCAGTGACAGTAGAACAGGCCATTTGTGAGCTAAGAAATATATCATTTTATTGTATGCATATACTTCCATCAAGAGACTGCTGCAAAGCAGCTTGTGTTTAGGGTTGAAATATTTATGGAGCATCTTGCAAACCATTTTCAAATTCTGCAGTTTAACACCTTCCTCATGCCATATGTTCTACTGTATCTTTCTCATTTTTCTATCTGAGATGTTAAATCTTGGTATACTAAATATCACAGCTCTGGGGAAAGTGCATTGGGGGGCAAATGAAGAGTTTTATATTTTAATTTACAGTTCGTAAGTTAACATATTTAATGTTCCTCTAACCCTCACCCCCAAAATGAAATTTAGCTACACCCTTCAAAGCTGTGCATACATTTAGATAAAGCATGTCTATTTGCAGCTAGCCTATTGCATTTTATGAGGCAGAAGGGGAGGTGTGGCTAGTGCATCTTACTGTGTACTCCCAGGTTTAAGCCTCAGGTTAGGCTAGCATGGAAGTTGATGGACCTGCGGGTCACTGGAAGGACTGTGACTTAAATGCCTACTAAGCCCTAGTTTTTCCTCTCCTGAAAGCTGTTGAAGTGGAGCAGCTTTAAAGTAAACAGGGCTTGTAGGACTGTTGTCAAAAAAGTTTCTGCCTGTCTCTCTTTTAGTAAGGGGTAAGTTGCCTTGAAGTACCTTGCATTTGTCATTAAGCAAGAGTGGTACCTGAGTGCAACTTCATTCCTGAGATCAGCTCAGCATGTCATCGGATTTTTCTAGATGTACAGCTTTTCTCGCTGTAACTCTTTTATACACTCCAAGTATGTAATATTGGCCTTGTATTTGGTTAAAAAAGCTCAGCTTTTCATACAGCTTCTCCATTTGCATCATATAGTGCTAATAAACAGGATCCAATTAAGGGAATGAAATTAGGAAGTGAAGAGGTCAACAAATTTTTCTAACTATATGAAAATTCAAGTTTTGCAAATGTTATGATATAGGTTTGCTTAATCTATTTTTTTAAACATATAAAGGAGTTTATAAACTTGGGGCTTGTCTCTTAAGTCATCTCTGCCCATATACTTCCTACACAGTTTACAATTTTGTACAGTTGTAAAATGGAAAGTAAATGACCAAAACATAAAAAGACAACAGTCACATTTTTTATATTAAAAAATGGACTTTTGTGAATAACTGAAGATCTGATCAGTGTGGTTCCTTTAGGGTGAAAATATTGACCTCTAACAATGAAATGTTTGTCTGGTAATATCATTACCAGTCATTTAATTGAGCGGCTTGAGACTTTCAGTGCTCCTGGATTTCTGTCTTCTCATGTAGGAAAACTTGCCAACATTTCCAGCAGGTCTGTCTGTCTCCAGCCACTCCAAACTAATAGTTTTATTCTAGATGATTGATAGGATATATCTTAGCTCTATATCCAAAGCATACCACTGTAAATCACTGGTTTTCATTTGTAAGGAATAAAATTATATTCAGCTTTTGCCACCATTTATCATTCTAAGACTAGGCTTGATCTGTGTTCTTGGCTTGGCTAAGCTCTGAGAAAACAGGGCATGTACATCATGAAGACTGTGCATGGCATCCTTTTACAGTTGTATATATGTCAATAGAGGAAACAGGCTATTTCCTTGAATGCTTTCTGCATGTTAATATGCTCCAGCATGTGACTGCATAAGCCTGTCGCTCAGAAGGTTACCAAGTAAAAATTTTTACAAGTACAAACGTAATCATGTCTGCATCTGTGACTTCTTATCTCCTTAGGGATGTGAAGTCTGTTTATCTGAAACTTTTTCTTCTGCAAGCTGAAGAATGGACTGGCAACTGTATTTCTCTACCTCATTTTTTCCTGTGGGAAATTGTTTTGTTGTATTTCCAAAGGTCTTGGTCTAAACCAACTCTCTAAAGGTACCTTAGGAGCCAAAATAGGTTATTAAAGATGTCTCTCTGGTTACAGATTTTCCCCAAACATCCCATTTAATATGTTATTATTAATTTGAAATTTTCCATGTGAAATAGAGACTGTGAGCACAATTTCTGTTCAGATACTGCATTCTCAATTGAGTCTGTGCCAAGTTTGAAAGACATGGTGTTAGTACCTTTTCTTTTGACACAAGTGAAGGGGTACAAAACAACCCTAGAGGAACAGGTTCCATAACTCTGGTAAATTAATGGGGCTTACAGAGTGCAGCTTTGAAGCTACCATAGACTGCAGTGCCGTTTTTCTTAGAGGAAATCACCCTATCTCAGGAATGCCCCAGAAGTTCAGTTTTGTGTGGATGCAGTACAGAAGTGCTGAGAATGTTCCAGACTGGAAAATTAAGAAACTATTTCAAGTCCTTGTGTCAGAAACTTTTTTTAATCACAATAGTGCAAAGTCAAATCTGCAGCTTCCCAGAAAGATATTCCCAGTTCTGCAATATCATTTCACAATACACAGTCAGAAGTATCACAGAGATAACTTCTGTTGTCATAAGTTAGTTGAGAATGTGTGCAATTAAACTAATGTTTCTTGTATGTAGGATGAATTTGGTTTAACAGTGGCAAAGGGCTTTGTGTTTGTTTTTTGCTCCATTGCTATATCTGTGGATTATTGATGACCTTGAACTTGCATGCAGAAATAGGAGACACTTCTTCCAGCAAAATACAGAAATTCTCAGAAAAAAAATTGTGCCATGAAATGAAAGATGCAAAACTTTCAGTAAATCCAACATGAACTTCATGTTGCCACACTCCACTTGCACACATGTATGTTAGCACATAGTAAACATCTACAAGTTGATTTATCAGATGTAGATCAACAGATTACATCAACAATGTAGATCTCTCCCCACTCTCTTTAATCTTTAGAATTAGACAAGAATATGTGTTGTTTTAAAAACAGAAGTCAGGCTGTGTATTTTTCTTTGCAGATTACTGATACAGGTAAATGGAAAAGGGATCTCCAGGCAAAATTAAAAGTCTATGTGGAGGCAAAACCTTAAAGAAGTCTACCTTTTGCATTAGAGTTTTGTCGCTACGCTTTTATATGAGCCTCTTTTTCTTTTTTGAATGTACTTATTTTTGAAAAAGAATTACCCAAAATGGATGAAATTAAATAACTTGAGGAGCAAAACCATGTCATAGTGATAGAAGGAAAGTCAAGGAAGGATAAGAAAGTACAGGCATGTTATAAACAGATCATGTACAAAGGTCAACAGGCTACCTACATGACACCATCAATTTTTTTTTTTTTTTGAAGTATAAAGCTGATGGTTTCAAGTTCACAAAAAGCAGGTCGAAGCAACATCTCATTTAATTACATCCCATGTGAATGTATTTTCTTTTGGACAATGAGAGTGCTGTGCACAGGACTGGGCACCAGCAACTGCTCAGCTTTTTCACTTGGTTTCTCCATTCCTTTGGCTTCTCACCCCTCGATGTGCTCACTGTGGCTTAATTGGAAGCAGTATCAAACTTGCATTACTTATATTTACACAAGACAACACTGTGTGTGTTTCTGTTTATATGGCTGAACTTTGTCCAGACTGTTTTTCAATTAAGTGAAATGTGTAAGAAGGATAAAGCATAATTTCACAGACTTTCTGACTCTTTTAAATGAGCGCTTTGTTTTGTTGCTGAATTTCTCCCATCCTTCAGCTGCCCTCCCTGATGCTTGTTCTCTATGACTGCCCTTGTACCGTGGCACTGGTGCATAAAATGCTCTCTGTTTGATCAGGAACCAGGCAGTTGTCTGGTTCTTAAGGGGAAAAATAATTTTCTTTTAATCTTTTTCTTTCTTTGGGTGCTTGTGATCTGCTTGGTCTAGCATCAGTGGCTACCCCATACTTCATATCCTTGGGAGCACAAGGTATCCTGAGGAAGGACCTCATGTGGACATGGTCCCAATTATTGTGAGGAGGCCAGACCCTGTGCATTGCTGTTGTAAGAAGGGGGTTTGAGGCGGATCATCCACCTCTCATAGAACCATGGAATAGTTTGAGTTGAAAGATACTTCTAAGGGTCCTCTAGTTCCAACCCCCTGCAACTAGCAGGAACTTCTTCAACTAGATCAGCTTTCTCAGAGCCCAATACAACCTGACCTTGAATATTTCCAAGGATGGGCATCCACCACCGCTCTGGGCAACTTGTTCCAGTGTTTTACCACCTTCATTGTGAAAAAGCTTCTTGTACCTAAACTAAATTGACATTCTAGTTTGCAGCCATTACCCCTTGTCCTACCAAGGATCAGGTATGTTGCCCAGTGAGCTGCAAGTTGGGTAGAGCAGGGCTTTGGTGATGGTGAGAGGCCTCCATGGGCCAGCATGCCCCAAGGCTGGCAGCAGATACATAGGGCTGCTGTGATTGTCCACAGAGGCTGTGCACAATCCAGTCCAGTTGCTCAGCCTCTCTGAGCATCCTGTGCAGGAAAATATTATTTTTCTCTCTTGGTAGGTGACAGAAGGAGAATACATTCCTGTTTATGAGGGGTCATATGCTTCCATTGCATGGGATGTGATTAATTCAGCTATTAATTATAGTTATTAGTTTGGATGTTTTCCAGTGTGCCAAGGGAGATTGCCTTTCCATGAAGAAAGAAATATTGGCAGTATATGTTTAAATTCAGTCAGTGTATTTTCTCCCCTTCCTGGGTGTCATCTGAGTTTTACAAGAAATAAGAAAAAAATATGAGAGGGTCTGAATTCGTACAGAGCTTTGGGAAGAAACTTTTTAAACAGCCTCCAACTAACTGAGGAAGTAGATAACATTTGACCTTTCCAGTCACATATTTTCAGAGAATCAGAGAGTACAGGAAGGAGAGCACCTGGAGGGAAACACAGAACAAACACAGGAGGAGCATGCATGCTATGTGTCTCTCTTGCTCTTCATTACTTACTATTTGCTTTTGAGAGGCATAAGGTGAAGTTGGGACTAAGAAGGAATTTTCAGGCTCAGCTAAGGCTAAACGAGCTGCTGAGAAAACAAGCATTGCAGATGTCTCTGAGGTTATTCCACATGCAAACACATGCTGGCAGAGATATGGGACAAGTATTAAAAGTGTGGTGCTCAAATCTAAGTATAGACAAAGTTTTGCAAGCATCGGGTACACGTCTCCCTAATTGCACAGTGCTGCATTTCAGCAGGTGGCTGTGAAGCACAGGGAGGTAGGTTTGTCCGTGCTTATAGGTCATGAGTTGGTACGGTCTGCCGACCTGAAAATTTGTCTCACTGAAAGCAATGGTGTCCATAAAGCAACTAGCAAACACGTGTCAAAAAACGTCATCTCTAGTTGCTGGAGATAACTGTTATCATCATGCTGCAGTTATTAAACTCCAAGCTTCAAAAAGAACGTGGATCATCATATGAACAGGGTAAAAATGCACTCTGTTTTCTTAGAGGATACTTTTGCAATTTTCTTGGTACCAAATACAGTCAATTTTCCATGAAGTCAAGAGAGCTGTAACTCAAAAACTGGAGATAATGGCAAAAAAATGGTATGAAAACTCTGGTAGAGCTCTGCTTTTAATGTCGGTGCCAATGGGACATATTTAATGTTCATACCCAAACTTACATATTTTATTTCTAGAAAATGAATGTTAGCATAAAATTTGCTAAGAATCAAATGCTTGTTGACTTGTACCTGCTTGTAGGATGTAGCTGCTTGCTGAATAAAACAACTTGGTACTCAAGACCATTAGCAAAAGAACATCAAGTATCATTCTTTCAGTACATTTCTCTTTTAGGACTCTCCCACATGGGTATGGAAGGGCCTGTTCCTCACTGCTTCCATGTAACTTTTTTGTTACTCCCCACTTTCTGTGGTGATACACTTTTTTGAACAGGAAAAAGCATTCATTTGACTTAGAGAATAACCATACCTGGGAGAATAATAGTTAAGTAATTTATTAAATAGAGAGAGATGGATCTGTTTTTATGAAGAAGCAGTTCTCTGTAGTTTTGAAAATAAACTAAGCACTTGTTAAATTGAATGTTCCATTTGCCCAAGCTTCTTGGTTTTATCTGGATATGAAAATGCTATAATAACATGAGTGAGATATTTTGCCATGAATCTATCAAAAACTTCAAGAAATGTAGTCCCAAAACTATTTTTGGCAGTGCAAGAGAGGAATAATAACTTCATAATAGCTAACAACAGTTCTTCAATTTCCCCCTGCCTCCTGAGTTTGTCACTCTGTTTTGAGACCAGTTTTGTTTTCTTTCTATTAAGGAAGATATGCTCCCAGAGGTCAGAAAGCAGGATCTGCTTGTCAACTGCCTGGACATTGAAGTCAGGGTATATCATATGCATTTTCTTTCCCTGATTGCAGCAATACAGATTTTATTTCAGTGCAACAGAACCATTTAATGACTAAAATCAGCATAGTAAAAGGTGCTAGAAAGGCATCTTCTGTTACACAGTCTACACAGGAGCTGAATAATTTACTCAAAAATACACACTAATAGCAGCATGCAGCAATTTCCAAGAGCAAAAATCTTCAGGTAATTCTCCAGTGATGTATCAAATGCTATTATTTTCCTTTAATGTTACTAGCAGATTGGGAGGAAGAATAAGAGGATACTTAATTAAGAACAAATAGATGTTCTGATTTCCACCTCTGCCCATCATTCCACTCCTACCTCCTTTAATATGACTTGGCTGAGATAATTATCCAAACAGCTATAAAGCAAAGAGCAGCTGCCCCTGGTCTTTTGCTCTAACATAGCCTGTACTCCTTGATACTTGCTAATGTTTCTTACAGTTGCAGCAGGAGAATAATAGCATTCCTTCACTACTCTAAGTGATGATCTGAGATAATCCCTTGAGCACCGTCTGAACACCCTGTGTCCCAGCGTGCAGTCTCAAAAGGGGATAAGATAAATGACTGACAAAAAGTCAGCTGTGTTCTCCATACATCTTCTGATCACCTCACTGCTTCTGTCAGTTGTTCAGTTGTTGAGAGTTGAATGAAGAATTGTTGGAGGTGTTTTTAGCCAAAGTATTAATAACTTCTAATCCCTTTCCATGGCAGGGGCTCACTTAAATGACAATAAAACATCACTGACAGGGAAAAGCACGTCCCCTTAATGATCAAAGTCCATAAATGAAAATGGCATAGAACCCTGTTCATAACTCCTCCTAAATGTTTAATATCCTCTCCTTCACACATCACTGAAACAATGCTTGGCCCTGCTGAGGATGCCTTTTCCACAGTAAGGTATCTGTGAGGGGCTTCCTATTGAGAGAAAATAGAGCACTCAATACTGCTAATGGTGCTGCAGAGAGACATTGGGGTGGTTTTATCTAGAAGTTACTACTGAAAATGGTATAGCTACTGACACCTATTGTGATAAATGGAACTTAGTATTGGCTCAAGATGAAAAGTTATAATAGAGTGAAAAAGAATTGCCTGAACACAGTCTGATAGTACAATATCATTTAAGATACCCTGACATTTTTGACTGGAGGTGATTGATTAAATGCTATATGAGTGTCTGTAAATTTATGTACATAATGCAACATAGCCAAAAAATATTGCTATAGTTTGTGCATTCTTCTAGCTGTCCAGTTTCTGTGTGGAATGATTTTCCTTTCAGTTTGATTCAACAAACCTGAGAACCTGTAGTCTAGAGAAGTGTTTACAGGAAGCTCTGTTGGAAGCTGTGTGAAGTTACTGAATATTTCAATTAGAGGTGGAACATTTTTGCAGATTTTATTGGTAGATGTCCTGCTGCACCACTTGGAATCCCTGGTAAAAGTCCCACCATTTTCAATGATACAGCTCAAACTTCAGGGCAGCAAATATTATAGGGAAAACATTCTCTTAGTTGTTGGCATCCGATGTAGTTGTTCCCACTGGGAAAAGCATCCAGTCATTGAGCATCTACAGATGTAACTAAGCATTATAGTTAAGATAAACATATGTAGCACCAAGGCTGAGTTGACTATATGTTGGGTATAATAACAAGAGATAAATGAATATTTTTTACTAAGTTATTTACTTGATAAATTAGTTTAGCATTTTCTTCTTTTTTGTGGAATAGAAACGGATAAGTTTTCTCAAATTTACTTAATGAATCACATTTCCTTTCCATGTATTTTAAAGGTTTTCTTTTAAGCTCTCTATGGTTTGTGATTCTGTGCATGCTGAGTTATCTGAGTTAGACTGATTTCTTATGTAAAACCTAGAAATATTTTGGTTTATAGCAATTTTTTATTTAAGTTTTTTTGTAGTCTTGGAGAGCTTGAAAAGCATCTGCTGCTCTGTGACCTTAGGGCAAGAAGAACATCCCTATTTAAATAAGGGAGGAAAATAGACATATAAAGATACCAGAGAAAATGTTTTGTTGAATCTGGGCCACAAGCCAATTTAAAAACATTTATGCAGCACCAACGAAAAAAAAAATCATAGTGCATAGTGTGAAAGATATAACTTGATTCCTACTATTGCTATTTCCTTTGAAGTATTTGGTGTTTGCTCTGTATCAGTAGATGACTAAGTGAAGAGTTAACCTGAAGAACTGGATAACCCCTATTGATAACCCCTACAGAGAATAGATAACCCCTATAACTGGGCACACATAAAGCACAAACCAAGCAACAAACATGGTTCGAGTAAAACTGGTCTGAACTGACGAGTCAGACATTATTAAACTTGGAAAACACAGTCTCTTTTCTGTTGTACATTGTTTCTCAAAATTTTTTTCCCCTCTCACCATTTTCTTTTTATTTTTTTCTCTTAATTCCTTCTATTCCGGAAAAAGCCCTCCATCTGCTTGCATTCTCCCCTCCATTGGTATTTTTCTTTTACATCTCAGCAGCTATTGTTTGTAATATGCAATACCTGGAACATTGATACACTGAACTGGAAGAGCTGACTCAAGCCCTCTCTGACAAGGTGCAAGTCCTCCCCCAGCCTTATCCTCACATTTACTACAGTTAATCAGATGCCCAAACACTCACATTCAGAGGACGTCCACCTCCCACAGCAGGTGAGCAATAATCAAAATACAGCCCTGGCTGAGCTGTTTCGTGGTGTGTAGTGCTATTCAGACCTCTGCCTACCAGAAGAGGCCTGTTAGCTACAGAGTCTGTTGAGCCTTGCAGGCAATCTCCACTGCTTCTCGCTCTGTAAACATCTTCAAAGCTACTTGAGCTAATTAATTACAGGCTGAGGGATTTTAGGGCTTCAAGATATATATACCCAACACAAAGAGACTCCCAGTGAGGAAATGAAACTTTTGATTCCATATTTGAGCTAGATATTTGAAGAAATACGTTGACACATTCAGGATGGCAGCATTTCTTTGGTGTTGCTGGAAACATTTTAATTTTTCCCTTGAGATTCTATTTAGTGTCTTCTGACCAGAAGTCTTCACACCCAAAATGCCTCTGACCAGGCCTGTTATCTAGCTCATGCCACCTCTGCTGTCTTGAAAACTTGTAGGAGTGGGGCTTTTTTTGGCACAGTGAGGAGCAAGGACTGAAGATGATAAGTTCCTTCAACACCCCTCAGCTTTGCAGCTGCTGCTGAGGACAGGATTCAACCTTTAGTGTCACCATATGGAACGCAGACTGAAAGAAATCAAAAGAAGCTGTATTCCTTAAGGGAAATGTAGCAAAACATACTCTTCAAAATTCAGAGGTGAGGAAATGTCCAGGAAAGTGTAAAGTTTGTATTCATCATCTGGGGTACAGTAATATACACAAGAATTCCTGTATGGACTTGCATTAAAATTGCATTCTCAGTGATTATTTTATCCACTTCACTTGTAAATTTAGTCCACGAAGTACATTTATGAGTTTTCTCCCTCACAGTTCCAACCCTAAACGAACCCTAATATGACCAAAAAAGGAAATTATCTCAGGTTAAAAGAACAAAAAACCCAAACCATAAATATTCTCATCAAGGAGAAATTTCATTAATCCTCCTCTCTCTCAGCTGATCCCAGACTTTGGTGTCATGTCTCACAATGGGCAGCAAGTATACAGAGGAGTCTCTTGCTCTGAAAAGGAACCTTATGGGGCTGTGAAGAGGAAATTCTTGAGACAAGACAGTCATCAAACAGGAAGCAGGATGCAAATGCTGTAGCAAAAGTATTATATGGGAAAGCTTCAGAGTCTGGGATAATACTTCCAGTACCTGTTAACAGGCTTCTTGTTACAAACATTTGAATGGTTTTAATGAGTGAATCAATGCAGAATAGTATATTGCCTTTCACTGTATTGACATCCAGTCATGCTTGGCCTCTCGACTAAGATGAAGACCTGCTGTGTTGGAGAGTATGCATAAACAGCAAGATAAATGGTCCCTATCTCTACCTTTACATATAAGAGAAACAGAGTTGATACTGTTTTATGGACAGTGGTCTGAAACACAGAGGATTTAAGTAATTGAAACAAAATAGGAAAGAGCTGAGATCCAAATCTGTATCTCCCAAGCTCTACTCCCTGCATTACCCACGAGTCTGCCTCTTCAATATCTTATTGTATAACAGATGAAGGCAGTTCATATCAATAATTTTTTAGCATCATATAAATATAGATTGCATTGCTGTGAACTGGGATGAAAGAGAATGGGAACAGATCCTAATATTCGATAATATACTGTCCAGTTATCATGCCAAAGAAATGAAACTGCATTGCTGCTTTAAGTTTAATTTGTAAAATTAAATCACAAATGTCACTCCATACAATTGATCATGGACAGAAGAATGAGTCACATTATAACAGACAAGATCTATATGAAATCTGTGAATCTGCAAGCAGACACATCAATTATGTCTGAATTATTGGCAGATTTTGCCAATCTCCAATACTGCTACTCAAATGAAGAAGCATTAATAACTTTTGGTGCAGCACATGCAAATAAAATATGATGATTCAACAGCAAATTCAAGAACCTAACCATCATGGTTTTAAAATAAGTAAATTTATTTTTGGCACTGGATGAGTATATTAGCTTGGTATTGGAAATCAAGTCTTTTTGGAAGTTGCAGTTCTATCTGAATTCATAAAAATGTCAATTATATTCTAATTTGTATCTGAATATCATATGATGGAGGTGCTGAGCTGAAAAATACATTAAAATATTAGAATTCATAAACATATAAACTGCCTCAAAGTGCCACAGGCCCAGTCAAACACTGGTAAACACACAAACAGAAACTAGACTGTTAAAAGCTAAAAGTCAGATTAGAATTTAGTTTACAGGATTATCTCTTCCATTCTGCTGTCTTTTAGCTGCAGCATCGCTGTTGCAAAAAAGATGGCTGGAAAAAAAAAAAAAAGAATTGCACTAAGCCCTCTTCCTGTGCACTGCCAAGTACTTCCACAGACAAACCCCCACTGCAGTGCCATGTCAGGCCTATGAAGACACAGGGAAGGGTCCCAAAGGGGCTGCCGATCTTCAGCTTGAAGACCTTGGATCACCCTCGATTTTGAAGAACATGTTTTAGTACAAGATTTTAAATTCTTTCTGCTTTGCCAGCAAAATCAGTGTTTTTGCTGATTATTCTCTCTTCTTTTTCCCTAATGTCCTAAATAGTTCTTTTTTTTTCTT
>VXAU01002871.1:54141-93024 GCA_013399695.1 Formicarius rufipectus
TTTGTGACTTTCTCTTTTTGCTTTCTACACAATTGTTATGTCCCACTGGGAAGAAGGGAACAAAACAGAAGTGAATGCTGTTGGCCTTCAGCCTTAGAAATGCTGAGTTTTCCTTGTTCAGGCTAATAGAAGGTATTTTTCCATCCTATTTCACCCCCAGTAAAGGTCTAAACCAAGTTTACTCCATACTGGGAAGTTCTGCAGAAGTTAGGGAGGAAAAGATGCCTTATTTTGCCTTTGTAGTAAGTTGTATACTGGATTTTATTTCTGTAAAGTCTTGAATGTAAGCTCTGACAGAGATGCAAGAATATTATGAGTGTAAATCAACTTTCAGCAGAAATCTCTGCTAAATTTTTCTGTCTTTAGTTCTTTGTTGTACAGTCAAGAGCCGGAGTAATATGTTGCTTATGGCTCAGGCATGTCAGACTTAAAGGATTCTGTAGGCCCAGAGTATTGCACAATGAATGGCAGTACATGGCTTTTCCACTATACGTTTCAATTTCAATGCAGATTTGAGCGATGCTTCCACTGAATTTTGGAAAGCCGTATTCTGACTGATTTCGTACTCTGCCTGGTGACATGCCCTTGCATCTTTCCAGAATTTGGTATTGTTAGCCTCAACATCTTAAGAAATGGTAACTTCTTATGTCCTCTTCTGATCTTTATTTGCATCTCTTTCTCTTCAGACTAATATGAAAGATGTTAGCAGTGTGTACAGTTTTTTATTCTTTCATGTATATTTTCAGTGGTTTTTGAGTGGTCAGGAAAAAAATGCAATAAAGATATGTGTTGGGAAAACAGCTATTTTTCACCTGGTTTCTCAGAAAGCTTTGGCTGGAAACCTACAATGATAGTCTATTTTCATGTAAACATATAATTTTATCTATCTCTAACATTTTTTGCAAACCTGCAATTTTATTCTTCTCTAGTATTATAGACAGTAGCCTGAAAATGAACATTCTTTCATGTGCAGCTCCAGCAGAGTTACTATTAGAATCAGCAAGGGCTGTGGAAATGCTATTTGCTTGTATTCAGTTCTTAGAAATTAATCAGAAGCAGAGAAGGTGCACATTCCTAATGCGTTAGATGGAACTGAGTCACCTTCTTTTGAGAAGGGCAGCTGCATATGTGGTATGTGCTGAGAATTCTCCTGCAGGAACTAAATTAATCCTTTAGCAGTAATGTACTCTTTCACAATTACCAAGCAGTTACAAATGAAGTAGCCAAGGGATTAAGGTATTATTCATTTCAGCTGCCTAAGGAGTACCAAGAAAGAAACCTCATCTCTCTGATAAGCACTTCTATCTTATGATTGCCTAAAAGATCATAGATATTAGAATGTGTGTCCGAAAATCTGTTCTGAGGGAAAAGCCTACATAATATATACTAGCACAAATGCCATTATTTTTCCAGATAATTTTGCTAATGTCATCAGTGCTTTGCCTGTTAGTGATGTAGGGTTAGGTACTCAAAAAAAGTCAGAAACAGCAATGGTTACAGTGAACTTAAAAACTCGGTGTTGCTTCTCTTTTCGTGTGGTTGATCATCTGGCATTTTAGTTGTAAAATCATATTCTGCCTTAATTATAAGGGTATTGATCCAGAGTAATTCTACTGAGGAAGAATAATAGATTTCATGTTCAAAAATGATCTTTATTATTATCTAAAATGATTTCTTATAAAATACAGACTCTTCTTCAAAAATTCCTTTACCATTTCACTTGAAATGCAGCTAATCATCAGAAAGGATGATTCCAGATTTGATTTAAAGTCTCCAAATGGTGGGCAAATGACCATATCCCTATGTAAATTATTGCAGTGCTTGAATATTTTCTGTGTTAGATGTAGCCATGCAACTTGCTCTGAAAAAAAAAAAAAAGCAAATGCCATTTGGAATGGGCTAAGAAGCAGAAGAAAACTGTTCCAAGTACACAGGCTGGATCAGTAGTCTATACTTTGAATTTTTTGGGCAGTTCCATTCCAAGAGATAATATGTAAAACCTGTTTTATAGGCTCATGACTCTAGTATTTCATAGCAATGTTAAAACATCAGCTTTTATTTCAAAATTGTTATTTGCATTCATATCAGCAAATATTAGAAAGCAGAATGAGAGGATGCCTACAGTGCTACTATTTGAGTTTAATAACAATGTGAAACAGCAAAATGGAAACACTGAGATGGCATATTGAGAATTTCTATTAATTTTAGCCTGTGGGCATTTGGGTCTCCATCTTCCCCTTGGTATGATGCAGAACTCCCAAAATGCCACTTTCTGCTAAGCTGGAAGGTAAAGTAAGAATAAAATATGACCTGTGTGGGGTACCTGTAGTAGTTGTTTATTATCCCCATATTTCTTTCTCTACTCATATACTCCTTTCCTTCTCATCTTCTATCATGTCCCATTTGAAGGGGAAAACCATTTGTTCTCTCCTATAGAGCATTTTACCTCCTGAATAATCTGCAGCGAAACAGTTTTTGCTGCCCTTTGAAGTGTCATACTGGGGACAGTGTGGCCAGGCAACCGAGGTATTTGAATATTGGCCTGTCAGTTGCAATTTCACACAAACTGCTGGAAAACTTGTGAAAGTGTGTAAAAATAGTTATGTAGTTGTGAAGGGTAGAAAGTAACAGAAAGTAATCTCACTCTTGAGAACCTGAGTGTGTTATGGCATAAATCCATCTGGCATAGACCCTGTTTTTAAATCACCACTCTGCTGGTTGTTCTCGAGACCTGGCTGGAGCATTCTTTAGAATCATTTCAATACTACCAAAATGAAACCATTTCTGTTGGGGAGCATGGCCATCCTTCTGAACCAGGAGCACTGGCTTTCTTTGTTTTGCCTGTTTTGTCTACTATGTTACAAGCTATTGCTTAAAACCAACTGCTTCCATTTCTTTGATGGGAAAATGTTACTTTTTTTTTTTTTCCAAATCCATGTAATAAAAATAGAAATAACACCACAGTCAAGATGATATAAGAGTTATCACTGCTGATGTTTCAAGCTGGGGTTGCTTTCCATCCAAGTGTTACAGACATAGTTCGAGTCTCCAAACACTCTGATATGTTACAGAACAAAACACTGCTTTCCAAGACTTGTATGTGTTAGCGTATGTGATGAAAAGTGGTACACTGGTAGAACTCAGGGAACAAATGTATCAGAGACAGCAGCAAGGAATCATCTGCCTTTTTGGCAGCTGAAAAATCGAAAGAGCTGCAAAAATGTGACTATAATTCAAACTCTCAGTGCAAGAATAGGGTCTCCATCTCTGTGGGGAGCTAATATCCTTCCCAAATGATACCAAACACTGGTTAGTGTTCAATTGTCAGAATGAACTTCAGGTGAAAGGCTTTGTGTGCCAGGTTCAAAGACAGGTAAACTGAGAAACAGAAACATTTGTCCTGCTTTTTTCTGGTTTTGCTATTGCAAATCAAATTGCCACATGCTTAAATCACAAGCATTTTTGAAAAGGTATCCTGGAAAATGCTGTGGCAAGGGTGGATACATGTTCTGATATAGTATAATATAACAGCACTTTTATATATTGTCAATTTTAACATTATCAAACCAGAAAAAGTTCCTTTAGAAAACAGGTAAGACAATTGAGAAGGTGTAGATAAATTCATTCCAACCTCATGCTTCTTAAACAGGGTACTGAAGTTTATCAAAAAGGCAGGAAATTAATAGTTTTGAGGCTGTGTCAGCCTTGTTTCACAATGTAATTTGGAGTGAAGGATGTAGCCGTAGCTGTTCCTCAGTAGCACACATTCTCATTTATCTGGCCTTCCAACAATGCAGCCACTGCCCTTCTCCCAGTTCTGGATTAGCTTCATGACTAATTGTGGTAAAGTTTAGGATGATGCGCAATGGGCTGCTCATCCAATAAGCCAAGGGGACACATCACCAACCCTGAATGACGCTGATTTCCGAAGGAATTCAGATTTTGGAATTTCTCATCCCCTCTCACAAATCTGCAGCTGAGAAGGCAAGATCAGGACATGTGCTTTAAGCCCCGGGGGATGGTCTTATGTCAGACACAACAACGAATGCAGTGCCCAGAAGTGTAGGAGTTGGGAGGCTGATTTATGACTGTGCTCAGGGAGAGAGTATTCCAAAAGGCCTCTTGCCATTTCCTCCTAACGCAATGGCAGTGCAGACTGGCCTTGCAGCAGGAGAGGTCAGCAGAACAGGATTACATAAGGCTGCTTGCTATGCAGAAAAACGCAGATGGCCTAAAAGTGTTTCATTTTTTTAAATGAAGTCATGTGCCCAAGAGTTGCAGTTTGAGGAAGAAGAGGAGTCTCTGAAGAGCAAATATAGCAAAGGTTTTTTTTCATTCTCAGTTTAATTGCAAATAAGTCTGGAATCTCTCCAGGAAATAAGTTTTGAAGAAAAGAGTTGGCTCACTCACAGTCCAAGCAATTTAGAATCACCTCCCATTATTTGTGTTTCATCTACAAGCACTTTGGAGGCGTATTTGGGCACTTGCTCAGATAGTAATCTAGAAGAAACTAGTTCCAAGTTCAGATGGGATCACTTGGTTGGATTGAATTTCATGTGGTGCAGCAAAACACAGGGTCAACAATTCTTTGCTTCTCAGCAGAGACACAATCACAATTATTTGGTTCAAAATACACTTCTGTTTCTCCTTTATACCCCCAATATTATTCTATCATGTCTTTGTCCAGAATAACATTTTGTGTTTGTTAGATGGCTAGGAAAGTTCAAAATTCAGTACAAACATTAAAACCAGTGCTCTTCAGATTTTAAAAATTGTATTTTAGGTCACATTGGTTTTTTTTTTTCATTTTTATTGCATATTTTCATTTTTTTTATGTTTGTTACAGTTAAGCACTTAACTTCTCATCTCTTATGGTTAAAGTCATGTTTTCCTGACTTACAGTAGTTTGTTGGTTTTTTTTAATTCATTATTGCCTGTAATATATATTTTCTTTAAAAATACCTGGACAAAGGTGCAAGAAAAGTTACTATGAAGCTGTAGTCATAACTGTGAAAGTGAAAATCAATTTCAAACACAGATGTGAAAGCAACAGCATTTTAACAAGTTAACTTCTAAATTGAGGGAATTGCTATTCTAGACATTATATATTTAAGCAAACTCAGTGTTCCTGATAAGTACTAGAATGGCAGTGCTGCAAATTGAATTCTTCTTTTTAGTGTGACCATAGCACCGTTTACACACTGCTTCTCTTACTTTTTGCCACGGATGTTTTCTTCCTTGTCTTGCCTCTAAGTGGACAGAGTATACAGGAGCCTTGCAATTTTACCTAGGCATCATCCCAAGCCTAAGGCAAAGTGCAGGAACTCTCAGTCCTGACAGATTTTTTTTGTAGCCTGCTTTGAAATACATCAGAGGATGGAGATGCCATGGTCTCCTTGAGTAAACTATTCTCCTGTTTTCCTACCCATAACTATTAGTAAGTTTTTCAGAATGTTTAACCTAAATCTGCCTTAGTGCAATTTAGTTGATCCATCTTTGATTCACCAGGAACCTGGAGAACAGGTTATTTCCCTCTTCTCTGAAGCGAGATGAACACAGACTTGACACTAAGTGGGAAAACAGATAGCATAATATGGTAACAGTGTGGAAAAGGAGAAAAATAGTGAATCATCTGCTGAACATCTGAAGTGTCTGTGTATTAATCTATATGTAAGATGAAAAGAGTTTGGGAAGAAGGTAGAGGATCCAAGAAGGTAGAGGATCTCTGCAAGATCAGCATTATTCTTGATTCATGTCAAGAGGTGGCCTGTGTCACTGCTTAGGAATTTTTGTTTGGAAAGATCTAGCCTGTCAAGGATAATATCCAATTGTAAGTTTTCTTAGTTTTCTCTAGATCAAAAACACCCAATTTGCCAACTATTTGTTTGCAGATCTTGTCTTTTGACCCTTTTCTAGTTTGTTTGGAGTTTTTTTGTTCTCCAGAGAGTCTCTTCACATGGGAAAAGGTAGTGATCAGATAATTCAGTAATTGTCTAATAAGTTAGTCATAAAACTGGTCTCTGAGCCCAAATGGATGCTTTTTTATAACTGTCTTCATTTGCCACATGAAAATGCTGCAGCTGGACCCCTTAAGTACAAGCAGGCCAGGTCAACCTCAGCATTTTTCTGTGTTTCTACCAAAAGTGCCCATTAGCACAGCTATGATGTGTACACCTATTCAGCAAGAACAGAGTAGAGCTCACATCTGTGTTTTAATGAGGCATTCAAACACACATTCAGTAGCCTTTAAGCATCCCCTTCCATTCAAATGACCTTTCAAAGAGCAAAAGCAAAAAAAGGGTTCCTGAAGTAATTAAGAACAGTTTGTAGTCTCTCATTCATCCACAAACTAGATTTCTATTAGTTTAAACAAGGAAGTGTCTAATGGTGTTTCAGAGAAATGTAACATGAGGATGCTGTGCCTGGTTGCATGAAGGAAAGCATCAGGAAACCAGGAGCCCAAACAGGGATGCAACATCAGGTGGTAGCAGAAGGATCTGCCATGCTTTGAGACATGTGGCCTCTGCTAAATGTCATCCTCCTAGCTGAAGTTCAGTGCCACAGCCTCCCCTCTGTAGTGGGACCCCATATGCCCGAGTGAGCACAGCTAGTGAGGGAATAATAAATCACAGCGACCAGCTGTGCCTGCCAGGAAAGGTCAGGCAGCAGGAGAGGGGCTGGGGGCAGGAAGGGGGGCAATGATGCAAATGCAGACTCGGTTGCAAGGAAAGAGCCTGAGGTGTAGGACTCAGCTTTGTGAGTTGTGAGTGGTAGTGCAGGAGGCATAGTGTGTCACTAGAAGTGAGAAGATGGAGAAGAGAGGACAGTGTGCTCGTTCAGTATGAAATGACTGAGGTGATGAGATCTGCTAGAGAACCCGAGCTACTGTGGAACAGGAAATACTGTTTAACAAAAGAAAAAAAAAAAAGGTGTCAAACAGTAAGAGATGCAGTCACTTCACTAGAATCTGTGTGGTGTTTATAAAGACACAACAGGAAACCGTCTACAACACCCAGGGAGCAGTATCTTCAACCTCTCACGTTGCGCACAAAAAAANTACTGAAAATAGAAAGACTTGTTCCTGGAGCCGTGTTGAATGTGTACACAAGGATTTCTTGGCGGGTTTTGGAGAGGGAGTGGAGACGGGTTTGTTGCAGAATTGGAGACTTAATAGCATGCTGATAAATTCTGTAAATGTTTCATTTCTACTGACAGGCAGCAGTTGGAAACAAGCCAGGACGCCTCTGATATCCAGTTGTTAATGAAATTATATTGTGGTATTGCTTTGCTATCGGAAAAAAAAAAAAAAAAGCAATATTTTTATGATACATTTGCTAGTTTTCTTTCCTACATTTTTCATAGGTTTGTGTCCGGCCGGCCAGTTTCATTGGGGAGCTTATTATATCTGTTGAAAGAACAGCAGACCCGTAAGGAGCCGCGGGAGGTGGGGGGTGAGGAGGGCGGTCCTGACCTTATTCTCCCCCAAATTCCCTGCTTCCCGCTGGAGCCGCCGGCGGGCGCGGCGCTGGAGGAGGGCGGCGTGCCCGGAGCGCCGCCCGCTGGTGCTCCCGCAGCGGCACAGCCGGGCCGGGGGAGCCTCCCGCATCTCCTGAAGGGCCTCTGCTCAGGGCACNTGTTAAGGAAATTTTTTTGTGGTTTTGCTTTGCTTTCGGAAAAAAAAAAAAAAAAGGCAATATTTTTATGATACATTTGCTAGTTTTCTTTCCTACATTTTTCATAGGTTTGTGTCCGGCCGGCCAGTTTCATTGGGGAGCTTATTATATCTGTTGAAAGAACAGCAGACCCGTAAGGAGCCGCGGGAGGTGGGGGGTGAGGAGGGCGGTCCTGACCTTATTCTCCCCCAAATTCCCTGCTTCCCGCTGGAGCCGCCGGCGGGCGCGGCGCTGGAGGAGGGCGGCGTGCCCGGAGCGCCGCCCGCTGGTGCTCCCGCAGCGGCACAGCCGGGCCGGGGGAGCCTCCCGCATCTCCTGAAGGGCCTCTGCTCAGGGCACAGGCAATGCTGTCCTGGAGCCGGGACAAACACGGGTACCCCGCCGAGCGAGTTGCTGTGGTGAACGGCAATAGGTTCTGGGCGGAAAGCGATGCGACGGCAGTTTTTGTTGTCTTTGAAAATGTTCTTTTTCCTTCGAGATTCTTCCTTCCTGCAGGGCAGGTAAAAGGTGAATGTTGCAGGGCTTTCACAAAGAAAGTTATCTGTGACTAAAGGGGCTCTATGACTTGCAATAAATTGTTCTGCAGCATCCCTCTCACTTACGGATCCCTTCCCCAGTTGCCGCATGACCCCTGGATTATCACTGAGGTATTTTGGTATGGGGCACCCAAGATGAGTGAACAGATGTGTCATCATGCCAACAAAACTGACCTACTGATACACCAGGCATATAGAGAGGATGGAAATCCCTTTACTTCTGACTTTTAAAGTTTGCTAATGGATTTTACCGGACAGTGAAAACATGTTGAGTTTGTTACAGCAGCAACTCTGCTCTCTGTATCCCTCAGACAGCTCTTACGGCAGCTGCATCTTTATGCAGAGGACCTGCGCTGCCCAGGCTGACAGTTTGTTGGTATCACCTCTACAGTAAAAGCCTCTCAGCGTCTGACATCTCCAGAGGCTTTGCTGTTTCACCTTTCACAGGGGCTGTGTCTGTTTATCTCTATTGCTTCTGTTGAAGTTTTCTATTCTTCAGCCAAAGCAGTTTTGCAAAATTCTTCCCTTATCTGCTAATTAACCCCTTTCCTCATCAGTCATCATTAAGACTCTTAAAACATAATTTACTTTTTTTTCTCCCTGAAGTCCATTTGTTTCCCTTCCCTTTGAGTTTTCCATTTTCTGTTACTAAATTGTTCTCCCCCATTTCCATTCTCCTCATGGTTTCAGTCTTTTGATTAGTCCCACATTCTCAAAAATACTCCTTACAATTAAAGTATCAACGGGGGAAAGGGAGGCAAAAACGCAGCCAACAGCTGAAAGTTGTCCTTTCTATCAACTTTGCCAAGAAACTGCCAAGCCTACTGGTTTCATTCAGAGATTGTCATTTAATGACCTTTCAAGGGTCAGGTACTAACAGGGAATGCTATTCATATACAGAATATTTTCAACCACTTTATTCTGAAAGGGTAGTTACAGTATTTTGTATTCCAGGATACAATTTCAAGATTGTTATTTGTCCAAGTATGACACCCCAACTCACTTGAGGAAAAGTATTTTTTTCTGAGGATGTACTTTATCAAAATGTCCTCCTCTGTGGGACGGCAAATTTCAGTGAAGTTGCCAACAACTAAATGCTTTCTCCCCTCTCCATTTTGTACTGTGTTTGATATTATCTTAGCTGTGATTTCATCAGAAACCATGAGCAAAACAGTGTGGTAAGGCAGTGAGTAGAAGACCTTCACAGGAAAATTAAATGACACAAGAAGTGGCATTAGAGATATGTAATGAGGGGGCTGCTGAGAAAGCACTGGCAGCATAAACGTCAGGGAACAAGCATGCTGTGAAGAGGTGTGATTGCTCAAATAAGTGTTGAACATTGATGGTTATGAAAGGCCCTCGTGCCATTTTCCATAAAAGTAGTGACGTTAAAATGCAATGATCCACCAAATTCTTTCATTCTCCTCCTCACATAAAGTTCCTTATCTGTGCAATTTGATATGCAATTCTTCCTTCTTTGTATTTTACACACAGAAGAGCTCTCATCTCAGCACTGCAGAGACAGAGAATTTATTCCTGTGTGTGGTGAACAAAGCCTTATTAAATTTGCTAAACAAAACGTATTTGGGAAAATAATGGTGACTTTAGGAGTTCATTTTACGTATACTTTTCTGCATTCTAGTTTTAAAAAATCGAAAACATGATTGTAGTCTGAAACACTCCAGTTGGTGAAAACTTGAATTTGATAATCCAAAAGAATTAGCTGTTGTTTCAATGAGCCAGTTTTGAAAATAGATACATTTTCAGTACAGAAGAATTTGAGCAGTTTTGCAGTCTAACTCCTCAGGTGTAGGTCATCTCTAAAATCAGATCGTAGAAACTCCCTTTCTAGATTAAAGGCACATTAAAAAAATTTGCTTTCTTATCTGCACCCGTGACAGCTTTCAGTAGCTTCTGCCATTAGCAACCACTTTAACGTATCCCTCTAGTCTTGCACTGAAATTTTGCTTGACCTTTACAGGGCTTCTCTGTTAGGTGACTGATTGTGCTGGTCCACAGAGCAGTCAGGTAAGTGAAGTACCACTGTAAAGTACAAATCCTTGTTTCATGTTCACTAAGTGCAACACTGACAGTTTCAGTTTGGAAACTGGCTCCTCCCCAGGTGAAAGACTCAGCCATTGGGGTGCTTCTATCACCCCATAAAATCCCCCTCACTCTCTGTGTGCTGGAGAGGAGAAGCCTGATGAAGGACTCTGGCAAGAGGGAAGCAAAGCATTCATCTCTCTTCTCTCAGAATCGGAGGGATTTGCACAGTTCAACAAATGGAGGCTCAAGTTAGCAGCTAGCAGCAGCTCTACTTCTGCCTTGTGAAAAAATGGGTCCTGTTTCTGCACTCTGCCCTCGTGTTTTCCCTCACCACACAAAATCTTGTCCCAGGGGAACTCTGCAGCTGGCCTGGGAAGTGAGAGTGGGCCACCAGTCACCACTGGGTAGCACCTGGGGTAGTGACACATTCAGGTAATGCTGGATGAATAATAGAGGGATTGGTTTGGTGCTGCACTGCTGGAAACCCCTGGGGCTAACACATGAAGCTGAGAAGAAGGGCAGCTGGAGGGAAAAAAAAATGGAAATCACTTTGGTCCAAAAGGAAATATTCTGTTCATCCGCATCCTTCTTATTTTTGTTGCATAGATAAAGGGAATATGAATTTTGTTCCAGCATTTTCCTTCAGTTTATGTCAACTTTAAATCAAATTAATGTGAATATGAATAGGATTCCAACTGAAAAGTGAAAAACTGAAGAGCTCCTTGGAATTGATAATAGTAATGAAAAAAAGTTTCCAAAAGTCCTTTGTTTCCAAAACAAGGACTTTATGCTGCCAGTCTCTAAGCAAATTACTCCAAGGCTTTTGAAATCTTTCAGTACACACAAGTGCCCACATTTCTTATGGGTGGAATGCTGAGCTCAATCATGTTTCAAGGTCATCTTTATTGTTTGTTAAATGCATGTGTGTGCAAACTGAGTAGGAAAATTTTCACAGCCTAGTGGATGTAGAATGATTCTGGGAGAAGAGAGAGTAAGCTTGTTCTTAAAACTGAAATATATGTAATTAATTGCTATGCTTGTTGGACAAATAACAGGGAACATGAAATTAATTATCATAGAGGGGCTACCAAGGAAAAGAAAAAATCTTAACATTGTCAGTTAAGCCAAATAGCTCCTACCCCAGGGGCTCAAATCACTTGACTGTACAAATCTGGGAGTGCTGGCAATGCTCCATCAGACACACACAGGAGGTAAAGCAAGAAATAGCATCCAAAAGCCAGACCAAAAGTTCAATGCAATCTCTATCCATAATATCACACAGGTCCTTTTTTTAGGAGGATTAAAATCCTCCTATTTTTGCTGGTCTCAGTAATTTTCTTTCACTAACGTACTGGTATTACCTAGAGCAGGGAACATAAATCAAGTGACCTAATTTTTGGCGGTTATAAGGGTCGTAGCAGAAAGTATTACCTTTATTTCACATTATTAGGTAAAATTAATTTTATCAGCTGGAATTCATGCTGGTGACCAGGGGATGTGAAGAAGCCCCTTCATGCTCCTTCTTGGGTTATGAAGGAAAAGAAAAATCATCTTTTCTCATAAGACTGATTCTTGCAGGGGTCATACCTTTCTTAGACTTTTCCATGACATTTTTCTTCAATGGTCCATGGTATATTGAGGGCAATGAAGCAAAACTAAGTGAGCCTCTTGCTTACACTTTTTCTTTTTCTTTGTCAGGTTATTGCTCCCTTCTGCATCTAATTTTGTTTTCATGTTTTTTCTTTCAGATAGTCCCTTATGAATCCTCTTTCTCCTCACAAATCTTCCATGGACTGTTTTATTTTTCTCATGTCTGTAATAATCCTATCTCTAAGATGTTTTGGTGGTAGAGACAGTTACATGGTCTAAAGAGCTATGTAATTAAGAGATCAGAGCTCGCGCTTTGAAATAAATGGATCTCTGAAGTTTTTGTTAAATTATTGGCTGTCAGTGATTGTTGAGCACTGATAGTACTGAGCTAAGGAACCACTGGTAGCAATTTATCTCTCTGGAAATGTGGGAATGTACTCAGCACTGAGTGCTTTGGGAGCCAGTGGCAAGAAAAAAAGATGGAATATAGCCTCATTTTTATGACAATAGATGGCTCATATTTATAATATCTTACTGTTTACCCAGGCAGAGATGACTAATTGATATCCCACATTGCAGATATTTGAGAAGTGATTTCTGCACTCCAGGTAGAAGTGAACTGCATAAAATACAACTTCTATGCAAAGTTGAAAAAGAAAATGAGCAGAAATTAAAATCTGTGTCTCTTCTGAGGCTAAAGAGATGTTTTGTCAGTTTGCAAGGGACTGCAAATCAGAGCTCATGATGGGGTGTAAGGGAAAATATCAAGAGAGAGACTTTTGGAAAACCAGAATTAACATTCTAGAAAGTGTGGTGATTTGACAAGGAAGGGAAATCACATGGGTAGAACTGAGAGAAGAACAATATTCTGACACTGAGGTCACGGCAGAAAGCCCAGAAAGGTGAAGTGGGTAAAAAGAGAAGTAGAGTTTAAAGCTTTGACTTCACAAAAACAACATGCAGAGCTGCCTGGACTGGGGCAAGCAACAAAAAGCCATACACTCTGGAAAACATCCAAACATTATACTGCACTACATTGACTTCCACAAATTTGCAAACACTAGCTGACCATGAACAACTTGGGTGAGAGGACATCACCAGCACCATTTGTGATACTTCACAAGAGTAATGAGCAAGACTTCAATAGAAGATAAATGAGCTCTTACCCCAAAAGCAAAAGGAACATTTATTAATTTTAAGCTTCACACAGGTGTACAAGCCAGTGCTTTGTCAGAGACAGTGATGGTAGCAAGGGGAGAAGAGCCCAGGTAAGACAAATGGAATTAATTCAGGCTTTGCAGTTGTGATCTTATTAAGAAAGTGAGTGAAGTAAATGTATGAATAAATAACATACTGCAAAGATACAATTTTTAAAAATACCAGGGACAAAAATATCCTTTATTGATTTTAAAATATATCAAGTTCTTTATGTTATGCAGTGGTGCTTCACCTTAGAAGAAAAGGTGGCAAAGTTTGAAGAAGAGGTCTAGGATGATTTCCAAGCAGAGAACATTCAGTAGAATATAAAATACACCTGAAAACCCAACTGTTCAGTGTCCAATGGGGAAGCAAAGAAAGGAGCTGACTAACATTATTACTACAGGGAGAAAACAGAGTACAAGGAGGAGAATAAACAGAGCAAGGCATTCACTTTCTGTGGAAAAAACCCAAGAATTTCTCTAAGCAGTAGGATGAAGGAATCTCATAGGTTATACCTCTTGATTAAACATGTTTTATTTTTTAATTGAAATACATAAAAGTATTCTGCTGCCCCTGTAAACACTGAGAACATTTTCCTCTGTTTTCCCTATTAGCTCTCCTCTGCACACTATTGGCAAACTGACTTGCTGTGTTTGACTGTGGAGTTGCTGTTATAGTTTCAGAATCTAATGGAATTTTTCTCTCCCCACCGCCAGAATGAGGCGCAAATGGGCCTACCCCAGTCCATTTGCCTCTAACAAAAGAAGCAAGATGACCGGTGATTTAGGGTGAGGGGGAAGCGGACACGCTGGTTTTGGCAGTTGGCAGCGAAGAGTCGGGGAGGGAGAAACCTGCCTGAGTTTGGTTTCTTTCTTTGCCTTTCCTGCTGTTTCTTTTTCCTATCCTTGGATTTACGGAGCTTTTTGGATTGTTTTTTGACTTTGCCAAAGAGAGAAAGGACGACATCACTAGCCGGGGGGGGGTGCCTTACATCGGGCTTCTGTGAGGGAGCCCAGCGGCGGCCAGCCCAGACTTGAGGGAACTTTTACAGAGGAAGCTCCAGCCTAAAGGCCAGCAGACGACAAGCCGAGGCAAGGAGGACCCCAGCCCTGTGCCCTGTCTGAGCGACTTTCTCCCCACCGACCTCACCGAGGGATTTTTGCACAGCTTTTAGGAGGGACACACCAAAGCCTTTCTTCCCATCCACCAAGCCCCGGGGGCACCCCAGCGTCGGTCACTCGTCTCATTGCTTGCTACCCGTAAATACCGGCTGTACCCGACGGGACAGACTGTGTGTGTATGGGGGGGTGTTGGTTCAGGGTTTTTTTATTCGTTCAGTCTTGGTTGTTTTGGTTTTCTCTTGAATATACATATACATATATATATCTCATAGCTAGGAACTGTTATCCTTCCATTTATCATACCTTAATTAAAATTTGTTTTGAAATTAAAGGAGACTTGTCTCTCTGTATTAGTTATAAATTTTCTAAGTTCTCTAAACTTAGACAGTTGCCCAAAAAGCTAAAAATACTTGTGGGGAGTGAACTTTCAAAACTACTAATCCCAGTCTTCCTTCTTCTCTGCTCTGTCTTGCATGAAACCTGCAGGAACTAAGTATCTTTAAGCCCTCTCGCTGATTCTATTATTTTGGTGGCACATGCCAAGGTGCACATACTGCCAGAGTGTAACACTGTGGCTGCTTCTGTAGGAAATTAGGCTAATCCCTTCATTGTATCTTGATTTAACAGCAACACAACATCAACAGCAAAGTAAAAATAGAACATAAGCAGATCTTAGGTAGGTGTCTATAGCTGGCCCATCTAAGTGGTTGTGGCAAATGTCTTTAGAGAAGGAAAGCACACGTGGCATGTAAGCACAGCCTTGGAGAGACACAGCTTCCCCAACTTATTTTTAGGCTTTGTCTGATGCCAAGTGTTTTGGAGTGAAGTATATAAAATGGAATTTGATGGGATTAGTAGAGTAGTTACTGTAGTTCAGCCAGATGAAAAAAAAATCTCACTGGCTGTTGTTTTATATATAGTTCAGATTTTATCCATGGATATATGATTGACTCCTTTGGCTGTCTACTTGCTGACCTCTTCACCTAATGTACTATATTTGCTAGATATGTGACTAAACTATCATAAGTTTGGTTACACAGTCTATGTAACATGAAAGACAAGTCAGTATAAAATATTGCATTTCACATATTACTGAACAAAACTACAATCACATTTTACAGCCATCTAATATTTTTTTCTGCAGTTTTGCCAACATTGTTTCTGCAATGTTTTTTTCTATGTTTTCTGGCAAAGATAGTCACTTAGAATCATTTAGTTCATCTCTACAAAACTGACATTACCAACTGTCATTAATGTGATAAAAATGAGGAATCCTTTTATCTTCCCACTTCCTTTTCTGGCAAATTACTTTTTGAATACAGGTAATTTTTTATTTTTTTTTTAATTTTTTTATAAATCAGTAGCATTCTGTGTCAGGGAGATTCCCTAGGAATTACATGACAAATGTAATACATGTTTTGAGCTTGATATCTTGACAGTCTCTAGTTCAGTTTTGGAAGACGAGAGGAATGGATCTTCCCTGTTCATCTTTATTTAGTTTCTGCTGGGTGAGCAACATTACCCTGCCTTACCTGCTTAATGTTCCTTGAGTATAGATTAAAGTAGGTAGAAAGGGGAGTTATGTGTTATGCAATGATGCTTTTTTAAAATAATGTGTGGGAAGAAGGGAAATAGCCTGGAGTTTTCCTCTCCTGCTAATTACCTTCTTCACCAGTTGACTGCAACTTGTTCCACACCCTGCAGTTTGTGTTCACGCTGCCATAGAAAAGAACCAGCAATATTTCAGTGTGAAAGGCCTTCTGTTGTGTGGTGAAGATCTATTATTTGTCCTGCCTTTTTGAAAGAGAACTCCTAACTAGCTTTACTTTATTTTTATTCTGCAGCTGTGTTAGCCTTAGCTGTCTTTCAAGCCTATTAATCAGTTTCCCAATGCAGAAGCAAGGCACAGATGTAGAGAATTTTCTGTCCTAAACTCAAGCTCAACAACTAAATTAAAACTTCAGTTTCAAATTAAAAATGCACATAAGTCTTCATAAGTTTGGGCCTCTAATAATGGTCCTTTTATCTAGTGATGAGCCTGAGGCTTTGTTGTTCCTTTCTAGCTCTTTGTGTACATCTGCCATCAGGTAACTTGCTCTTACACGTCTTTCATAGGCTAAACCTGCTCCAGTAATGTCCAACAAGGGGTGTTGAATGAGATGGTGCTTTTCTACTTCTCTTTATAGGGGTACAGCATCAGCAGCTTGGCCAAGAATAGGGGAGAGCACAACCAGTCTTATACTTGAGACTTATTTTTTTTCTGTATATTTATTTAAATTAGAGCACTTTTTTAAGAAAGGGGAATTGAAATGTTGTATGTAGTCTTTAGGTTCTATACTTTAATAAGTGTGGAAAAGATGTGAAAAATTTAATAAGGTTATTGCTCTCCTGACTTGTTTTAGGATGGATGTATACTCAAGACTCAAGCTTTCCTGGAGAACTTTCTTCTGGACTTCCCCCACATCATGGTGAGTCCCATAGAGAAACTGGAATTGATCCTTCACTTTGTTCAAAGTAGGTTTACAAACTGATGTGAGGTATCTTGGTCATTTCTTAAATGCAGGGCAAAATTTCATCTTCCAACTAGATTTTTTACTTCCTCACTTTGTGATAGTATCTTTCATAATTAAGAAGTCTAACTGCTGAATTCTATGACTATTTTTTGTGTGTACTGCATAATTCTCTCCCAATGTGAAGAATATAAGCATTTAGTACTAATCCAAATTTTTTAATTGTTCTTTCAGTTTAAAGGCACGTTTTAAAAAGTTGTAGGTTGCATTATGATACATTACTTTATAGTTCATAATAAATTCCTTTTTAATTGCCAGATTCCAAACCTTACCCTTCATTCTTACCTTATCCTCACCCTGTCCATATGATCGGTATATGTCAAGGGAAGTGTGAGGAATTTGAGGTGGGAATGGAAGAATAACTTATTCCTTCTTTAGGAAACAGAGTCTGTGCTTGTTACCCTTGCTCCACCCATGGAGCTGAAGGAAGAACTAGACTTTCAAAGAGTATTGGCCTTGGAAGAAAACTTTGCAGTGAGGAAAAAGAATTATAATATGGAGGGGACCATAAGTTGTGAGTGTACATTAAATGAAGCAGGCCAAGTAAGAGTACTTATTGAAATTCTGGTTGAAGCCAGCAGAGCTAAACCTGATGTAAACATAGGGCAGTTGTCCAGAGTTAATTACATTTTCCAAGAGTGATCCCCAGTGAGAAGGGGTTAAAACCATCTTGTTAAGAAATACAAAAACTTTCAAAAATATTTTACTAGAGCTATTATTTGCTTTGACTTCCTGATTTTGTTGTGGTAATGTCCCAAAAGCTCTATTTTGACCAAATAGAATAAGTTGTTTTCTTTCTTTTAATTTCTTCACTGATATTATTTGTGGACAGAGGTTTTTTGTTGTCAAGCACTAGCAAGTATTGTAATCACATACTGCCAAGTCACCATCTTTCCATGAACAAATTACGAAGTTTTCACATTGTCTCCATTAGGAGAAGATCTGTGCCCTGAGTTAATCACTCATTATGCTCAGTGCTGTTGACCACTGCTGACTGGCATCTCTGGATTTCACTGAACATGATTATCAAGCACTGGCAGCATAAGAGTGATGAGAAAGTACAAGCATCAAAAGGTTTGTCAGCAGCCAACAGAAGTTCAGAGACTAATGCTAAGACCCTTGCTCTGTGGTGGTTAAAATCTATGGTTGCTTATACTTATTGTCACCAGGGAAAAAAAGGCAAAATGAGGACAATGGGGCAGAAAATGTGCTTTTTAAGTTATATGACTATTCTTTCTTCAGATTTTTTTGACTCCTTTACTGTCATGAAACTGATAAAAGGCATGCATTTCTGCAAGTGATTGCAGTTTCATAATTGCATTGGTACTTTTGTTACCAAAGGCGCAGGCCAAGTAGAACTATAGTTCTCTTGTAGACTCTCACACTAACACTATAGGGGGAAATTTAGGAATGGAGTACAGTTCAAAGGATGGTAGTCAGTTGCAGGATCAATTTTGCAATTCTGTACTTTGAGGAAAATTCAAGGTGCTCTTCTGCTATAGGTCTATATAGTGATGCCATTTGAGGCTGGCTCTTTGGTAATCATGGAAGCATTTAGGTTGGAAAAGACCCTTAAGGTCATGAAATCGAATCATTAACCCAAAGACTGAGTGACCTCGCTTCCCTAGTCCTGCCAGCCACATTATTTCTGATATAAGCCAGGATGCCATTGTCCTTCTTGGCCACCTGGGCACACTGCTGGCTCATGTTCATCCAGCTGGCAGTTAGCACTCCCAGGTCCTTTCCTGCTGGGCTGTTTTCCACTCTTCCCCAAGCCTGTAGCACAGCATGGGGTTGTCATGATCCAAGTGCAGGATCCAGCACTTCTTCACCTTTTTGAACTTTTCACCTTGTCCCTTTGATCCAGCCTGTCCAGATCCCTTTGGGGAGACTTCCTACCCTCAAGCAGATCAAACCTGCCTGACTTGGTGGTGGTTGCAGAGTGTCTGAGGGTATACTTGATCCCCTTGATCCAAATAATTAAAAAAGATATTAAACAAAGCAGTATATTCCAGGAGACTTGAAAAATTACTGTTGAAAATGAAAAAGATCAGAAACATTGTTGAAGTAGTTCTCATAAGTAGAAGTTCTTCTATTCTGATAGATGGAAGGGGACCTTAATATCCCAAGGAAATACTAGACAACAAATATCTGATTTCGCTCTGCATATTTTCCCTGCTCATTTCAGCATCTGAGCTGTAGTGTAGGAGAAGGTAGAGAAAGTTCTAAAAAGCATGCAAGTGTAATCAGTGATAAGGAAAAAAGTAATATTTAATAAAATGCTGTGCTGAAATCCTTTCCTTTTCCCTTTTCAAACATTCAACATCCTCTGCAAGTATCTCTGAGGCCACTCCCCTCTCTTTGAATACTGTATGTCTCATGTGTTTTGTGCAAGCTGTATTTTGTGCTGTATTTTAGTCAACTAGCCAGGAAGATTAGGAAATACAGAAAAATAAAAGTAATCAAAACCTGTACTTATTAAAAAATTAGGGCACTTTTGTCTTCTGTTTCTGTGAGAACAAGAAATAGCCTAAAGACTTTGAACTACCTACGTTTCTTAATGACAATATGTTGTTATTTATATCTTCCCCTATCTCTTGGTATGGAGAACATTCTAAGGAGAAAGAGGGTTATATGCCTGTATTGTAGCTGGTGCTACTGGCAGTTGGATATGGGATGGAGCCATTCTAGTGTGTGCTGGGGTTTAAAACCTTCCTTAGCTGTTTTTGTAAGAAAAAAATAGAAAAGAAAAACAACTAAAAAATACTTCATCTTAGCCCCTTTCCAAGAATTGTACTAAAGACAGAGCAGAATGATTTACAGTTGATTAAAAACTCAATGGACGAACATGAATACCAGTTTCTACATGGTTTTCAGCCTTCTTGTATAAGATGTGACGTCCTACCTAAATTCTCGGTTTCCAGAGCTTGGATTCAGGAACAAAACAGTACTTGCACTCTGATAAGACTAATGGTTTTATGTAGCAGGGAAAGAGCTCTTCTCTGGGGAGATCCTATTGCTTGCGCAGATTGCTAACACACCTGAAGAGAACTGGAAAAGTGGTTTCTTGGGCAGTGCCAGTAATGAGGTCTGGTTCTCAGATTCTTTGTGTCACAGTTAATAAAAATATGAGTGCAAACTTTTCTCATGGTGGGACACTCAGCAATTCTGTAGCCTCTGTAAATTCCCTAAGGCTTTGTATGAATTGAGGTTACACTGTAACATAATGCAGGCAAGAGATGGCCTTTCATCTCTCCCTAACTACCTATTTCCAGTAATTTTGTAGAAAATTTGACATCCAGAATGTTGAGACCTACTTCAAAGACCTTTACTCTCTGTTCAGTGTTGTTGAAATTGGCTTAAAAGTTACTTAGTTGGATGAGAGAGGCAGATAAAAACATACACATACTCATATGCAGTAACTGAGTCTGATCAAACTAGGATAAAAACAAACACCAGTCTTAGCTTTTTGTATGTGTCAATGTGTACTTAGAATTTTGTGATCTCTTAAATTATGAAACACAACATTCTAAGGTAAATTGCAGTTGTTCTGTTTTGAAAAGTGATTCTACAAAGATCTTCATGGAATACTTGTGTTTTTATGCTCCAGTGGTTATCAAAGCAATGTGAAAATATTAAAGCCTTCAGCAATAATAAAGATTATGCAGCCTGAATAGGTAATTCCTGCAGGACAACTTCAGAAAGTCAAAGTTGCACTTGCACTGATACAGGATTGAATAATTAACTATTCTTACTGTAGACTGTGGTGTACATGGCTTGACACAGATACATTCAGTCAGATAAAAATTAGACTGTTTCAAATAGTCATCCAGTAGTTTTATTTCCCCTCCTTTTAATTTCTTTCCTTGATTTAATGGGTAAGAATATTTCTTCTTCCACCCTGTCGTCCCTTTCCCCTTAATCATTTAAAATACTTTCTGATGTTTTGCAAATAGCGGGTAGTTTGCACATCATCACAAGCTGAGAACCTCTGGTTTACAGGCCAGTCTACTGACTCCAGTTTGTGTTCCTTTGTTTAGCATTGACAGAAATAATGTTAAGAACTCTGTCACAGATGGTTTACAGCTTGCTGGAACTAATTCTATGCGCCGAGGGTTTCCTGATATTTTAAAAGCATAATAGAAAATGTGAAGGAAGGACAATGTGGTTAACACGTTAGTATTAAAATAATTCTTGATAGTTTTACATATACAAGCATTAAAGAAACCATCATTTCTAAAGAATTGCTTTTTTTGGCAATTAAAAAAGAAAGCAATATGTAGTAATCTCAAATGAGTTGATATTACAAATCACTCCTATAAAGATGCACTAAGAAAATTATATTTCCACTGTCATCATATGCATAGACATTCAGTTTTATGCATTTTTTACAAAGACTGTTTGGAGTTTTGTCTTTCTGATTCAAAAAAAAAAAAAGAACAGCAAAACCAAACAACCAAAACAAACATTACTCTTATTCCTCTGATTGTTTTAATTTTAATTTTAGCTATTGTCAGGAATCAGAAATTGGAAACAAATCTTGTTTTCAGGTTAAATCCAGTAAAGAGCAGAAAATGTGTGTAATTTTTTTTGCATGTCTCCTGGTAGATGACTAGCCTAAGTAGACTGTAAGTGCATTAGGCAGTCAGGTACAATCTTTACGATCTATTTTGAGAGAATTGGTAGAAGAGAAATTTGCTAAATCATTGTTCAGTGTGGCTCCTTCATGGGATCCTGTGACAGAATTGAACCTTGGATACTTCGGCTGTTGGTGCAAAAAAAAAAAAGGATTTTAAGAATATAAAAATTATGAAGTAGGCAATTATCTCAAACCCATTTTTACAGAATATGCTGAGTCAGAAGGGACTCATGAGGATCATTGAGTCCAACTCCTGGGACTGCACAAGACAACCCCAAGAGTCACACCATGTGCCTGAGAGTATCATCCAAACACTGCTTGAACTCTTTCAGGCTTGGTGCTGTGACCACTGCCCTGGGGAGCCTGTTTAGTGCCTGACCACCCTCTGAGTGTAGAACCTTTTTCTAACACCCAACCTAAACCTCCTGTGGCACAACTTCAGGCCATTCCCTGGTCACCACAGAGAAGACTTCAGTGCCAGCCCCTCCTCTTCCCTTCTCAGGAAATGTTATAGACTAGGATGAGGTCTCCCTTCAGTCTCCTCTTCTCCAGATTGAACAGACTAAGTGACCTTAACTGCTCCTCATACGGCTTCCCCTCAAGGCCCTTCACCATTTTAAAAGCCACAAAATCATATATGTCCTTGGGTGAAAATTAAAAGGGAAATGATATTTTTGATAACTGAGATCCAGTCAAAGCAGCTGAGACAAGGCTCATTTTGCAGTCAAACAAAATTCTTTTTGTATTGTCTCTTTCACTGTACACTATGCTGGCTGCTTTACAAAATCATACCTAAAAAATAGGTCACGCCTTTCAGGTAATAGCATATGTAGTACCACTGGGGACTGATTAATGCTCCCTGCAAATCTAACTGTTCCTGGTAACATAGAGTAAGGTAAGAGGCTTTCTGAAAGAGCAGTTGTTGTTCCATGCCAGCAACCTGTCTTAGTTTCATTTTGAGGGTGACAAACCCCAAATAACTTGAAAGATGCTTTTCCAGAGCTTCCCCTGATCATATTTGTTATTTCTGCTGCTACAGAATCAGACATGATAAAGAAATGAGGGACTTGTGCCGGAAATATTCACACCACATTGGTGGGAAACTTCTATAATGTGAGGTAGCATCAAGCACTTGAAAACCAAGCTCCAGTTCAGGTCACGCTGCTACTGAGGGCCTGGGAGCTACTGAAGTTGGGTTAAATTGCAGACAGAGATGGGTTGGCTTGTGCAGGTTGTGGGTCTCACAGGAGCTAATGAATCTCTCCACCAGCTTGGAGGATTACAGACAATGGTAGCCAGGACCCTGTTTGAGTTGTGGATTTATTACTTCCAGTGCCAATCTTGCATTGTGGGATTTCTCATAAGCAGGATTCACAGCCTTATCTCCTGTATCTGCTCTGTCTTCCTACACCTCCTTAGTTTCATTTGGATGGTCCATAGGTCCCTCCTGTGAAGGGAAATAAGAACTGGAATAAGATTATTGCAAGCCACAGGAGAACAGAGTGGGAATTGTCCTTTAATCTCCTGTGCTTGTGTGGCAGTATCACACTGACCATGGTTCTCTGCATACAACTCTCCTTTTCTCTAGAGACCATAGGTGTTCTCATGTCATTCAAGTACAGATGTTTGTAGGTAAAGTACCTTGTTCTGAAGGAGTTTTTGTCTGCTGTCAGATCAAATGATGTTGATGGTTGTGATCAAGAAGCCCTCTGGGAGACAAATGAAATTTCCTTCTGTGTACTACAAGACTGTATTGTAGTCAAAAGTGTCTTGTACTTCTTCACAGTGGTATCCAAGATAGCACAGGCTTTTTGTTAAACTGCAAAGTGAATAACTCCATAGAAAGCATTGGAGGATGTCAACTTTCTAATAGCCATCACTGTCAATCATAACTGGAGGTTTGGAAAGCCTAGAATTTCTTGCTTCGTCTCCCAACAGAACGTTCTAGTTTTGAGGCAATATGTTTTTGTGAAGCCTTCGACAAAGAACAGATGTCACATTCACATAGATTCACCTGTGTTTATTAAACAAAATTTGGCAAAATTTCACTTGCAGAGTTCAGTTCTCTCTTCTCAGAAGCCAGTAACTATTTAGGAGATGGTGTGTGCTCTGATATTCAAGCTGAAGATACATGACTTATGTATGAAGTTTGGTGGGGTGGTAGGAAGAAACCAGGTAACTAAGAGTCAAATGTTTCAGTGTAGTTTAATGCTGTGGAAATTAATTCAATATTCATCATTATCCACAGAGCATCTCCAGAGGTTCTTACCGCAGTGTCACAGCAAATCTATTCTGCTCTTAAGGAAAGGGAGACCATGCTCAGAGGTGAGCTAATTTATATTAGTACTTAGCATAACAGACATTATTTCACAAGATCTTTAGGCATTATGTCTGCAATTAGTTAAAGAGTACATACTTTATTACCTTATCTTGTTTACTAAAGGTTTGTTCATCTATTTGCATTTACGAAAGGTTCTCATCTATTTGCAAATTTTGCAGGCTTACAGAGCTTCAAGGTCTATTTCTGAAATAGCACATCTTGCTAAGCTGTGCCCCTACAAAAGATTAATTATTTTAAGGTTTTTTTTTGCCATACAAAACAAGAAAACTTCAGCACTGATAGGCTGGGGATTTTTGTTCCTTACATTTACATATGTAAATTTCCCTAGGTAACAATAATTTATTCTAGTTTTAAATTCTCAGTGCTAATGCTAACAACAGATTCATTCACTACAGGGTGATTACACTAGATAGGGTTAATACCTAAAAAAAACCCCACTGGGGTCTATTATGCATTTTCATAAATACAGATTACTTGTGCTAGAATTTGTCAATGAATTGTAGAGATAAAATAGCTTCAGTACTGGCCTCAGGATTGCTTTCCATTCTTTGCCCTTGTACGCTCCAAATGCTATCAGTGCTGCAACTCAGAACCTCTAAGTACTTATTTCCTTAAAATTCAGAGAACATTAAAACTTGCAAGGACAAAAGAATGACTGTCCTCCTGCGGTGGACTGAATGTTATTAATGACTCAAACATTATCAAAATCTTAGAAAGACTTTTGTCAAACTGCAAGGAAGGAACTGCCTGTCCGTGACCACTGAAGCACACCCCTCCCAATGCCTCCTGACTGAAATTTGGACTGTGATTGGGAACTTGGGACAGGACTATTGTCTAACCATCTCAGGTCTGAGGAGAGGTAAACAAGGTTCAGAGAAGAATGTCTCTGAGTTGAGAATAAGGCCTAGCAAAGCTCAGTGGATGGTTGGGACAAGGATTTTGGGTGTATGATGGGAAAATCTCTCGGCACCAAACCAAAAGAGTAACCCCCTGCCCCTTCCCAGGAAGACCATGTACGCATGGGATGTTCATGTGAGAAGCAGCTGAGAAAGGTTGTAAACCACCAAAGACCCCCAAAGTGCCCTCCCCACTCATTCCTGAGGCCTTCTGGTACCAGAGGTCTGCACATGATCCAAGTGGAGTAACAAATCCAGAGCCTGTCACAAGAAACTGCAAAGCCTCCTCCCCACTCCAGGGGAGGTGCCTGACAGCTTCTGAACATATATTAACTGGACTCACCACCAAAAAGACCAGAAGATTCAGACCAACTGGATGCCACTGTGATATGTTTTCTACTTTCAATCTTTCTCTGTCTCTTTCTTTCTTCCCCCTCCTCTACTTTTCTAATTTCTATCTCTCTCTGCCTCACATTTACCTCTAAAGAAAACCCAGACTATTGACTTTGGAATATGGTCTTGTTTGTACCTTAATTTGGGCAGAGGCATTGCTAATAATTTTAATAACCTGATCGTAAGACCTACCTACCACATTTGGCATTAAGCATGAGGTGTCTGCATGAGTTTTAGTTATACCTAATGTTAAAACTCTGCAGTGTTAAAAGACTTCAGGAACTGTACATTTTTGTGTTTGAGGTGTCTTTTCATAACTAGAACAACAAAAAAACATGCTCAGCTGCATTTATTGAAACCATTCAAATGTTAGTCACATGGGAAAGCAGTTTCCCAACATCCGTAAACATCAGATTTTAGAATAGTTCATTCAAATGTCTGTGAGATGCTGGACTTCAGTTCATCCTCTAGGAAATGGCACAGCAGAGTAGTCTGTAGGAATCAGGCCACACAGTAATGAAGTACTGAGCAAGGAGAAACTGTGCATATAGAAAATGAACTCTGTAATAATAAATACTAGGGGAATGTTGGTTTTATTGTTCTATTTCTCTTAATAAAGTTAGTCACTGGCCTCTGGCTAGGTGGTTTGCAAGTTATAGTAACAACAAGCACTTTGCTATTTGAAGTGGGTGGCTATCGATTTTATTTAGTTGTTGTAGAAAGAACATCTGGTGAAGATACATTTACCGACAGTAAATGATGTTAGTATCAAACCTTATCGGAAGTGATTGCATTCCAGCAATTAAATTAGATTTCCCTGAAGCAGGATAATTGAACTACTATGCACCGTTTTGCTAAGATTTATGCTCTTTAAATCTACTTGTGTCAGCTCTGTAGCCTTTCAGGTGATTCTGAAACATTTGGGAATCTCCAATGATATAAGATTGTGTGTATTTGTAGTTTTACCTAGACAGATATGGTGGTGATATCTGGAAATTCATTGTAATGATTTCATTGTTACATACATTGGGATTGCCTGATTATTTGCAGGAGTTTTTTGTTATTGCCTTTTTTTCCCCCCTCAAATCTTGGATTCTTGTAGATGTTGAAGCAAGTGTTGGAGACATTTTTGTATAAATAACCTGGATACTTAGCATTATGATTTCTGGGTACTAAAGTCTTGTTGTGGACATAGAGTCTTTCGGTCTTCAGCTGCCATCTCTAAAATTTTTGTATCTGTCAATAAGTATAGTATCACTGCTCTATTCTAAACTCTGCCAACCAGTAAGGATACAAATTGTCAGATTTTTAAATATATCAATGGGAACTACAAAAGTAACAATCTTCGTAGAAATCAGGGCTACTTATTTTCATGGAGTCTGGGCGTTCTCAGGCTCCATGTGCATTTTTTGACTATCTGTATGTTATACCACATGTGGCTCAGAAGCCCTTTAAGCCCTTCCAGCCCTCCCGTGATGGAGTTAAGAGCAGAGCTCTGCTGATACAGGGGTGATGGACATGTTTGAATGGCTCTGTGCATTAAGCAACAAGCCAGAGGGGCAGCTGAGACTGAGGTTGGGGGTGCAGTGATGTGCTGAGCCCATCTCCACCCTGCGATGGAGAGAACAACCTTTGGGAGACCATCATTATCTCCTCTTTGGGATCCACTTACTCCCCAGTCATCATAGCCCTTCAGTTCATTTTGGCATGAGCCGAGTGTATGATATTCCTCAGCCAAGTGACCGTTTTGGTTTGCTGTATGTGAGGTCAGGAATCTGTGCTACTCACGCTGTATGTTTTAACACAGTCTTTTGATACAGCTCATCTGAAACAGTAATTTGTGCTTCTGACTTCTGTTTTATACTCCAAAATACTAAACAAAATGAACTATACCTTGGAGCCAGTTTTAGTATTTGAGGTCTCCAAGGAAGAATATTTGGTCAAAAAGCAAGGTACTTGGTAGCATTGCCTTTTACAGGGCACTGTGCCTTAATAGTTGTCTCTGGTCGCTGATGGCAAACATATCATGGCTGGGACAGCCCCTGTTGCATGATACATGCAGTCATCAAGCAAGCAGTCACCTAAGAGGACCCTTGCAGTTTTTAGTTTAACCCCTGCCACAAGCAGGGTCTCTGAGTGCAACAAAAATTGTAGTGAATTCACTTCACTAAGTTAACCTTAAGAAGAATATTAAAAGAGTTAAGAATGAAATAGTGCATACAAAGGTGAACAGTTCAGAGAACAATTCCTACTTGAGAAACAGCTTCCAAATAGCAGGCAGAGAATGAAGCACATAAATTACCTATGTGCCAAACTACCTGAAAATCATTTGGATACTCACTGAAGCAAAGTATTGTATCCAATGGTTCACTGCTAGGGCAGATCCATCTGCTTTCATTTCTCTTCATTTTCATCCCCTGTAAGAAAATCAACATACTTTTCCTACCTTAGTCTACAGTCCATAAAATCAGAACTATCAAAATTCCTTCTGGCTTGAACAGAGGTCTGAATACATTTTTTATTAGAAAGTTATTTATTTTTCATTCAATAATAGAATGGTTGGTGTTGGAAAAGACCTTAAAGATCATCTAGTTTCCAATCACCTTGCCATGGGCAGGACACCTTCCACTACACCAGGTTGCATCAAACCCCATCCAACCTGGCCTTGAATACTTACAGAGATAGGGCATCCACAATTTTCTGGGCAGTCTGTGCCAGGGCCTTATGACTCTCATAGTGAAGAATTTCTTTCTTATATCTAATCTAAATATACTTTCTCTCAGTTTGAAGTCTTTCCCCCTTGTCCTTTCACTAGATGCCATTGTAAAAAGTCCCTCTCCAGCTCCCTTTTAGGTTCCCTTCACTTACTGGGAGGGGCTCTAAGGTCTCCCCAGAGCCTTCTCTTCTCCAGGTTGAACAACCCCAACTCTCTCAGCCTGTCTTCATAGGACATGTGCTCCAGCCCTCTGATCATCATTGTAGTCTTCCTCTAGACCCTGCTCCTGCCTTTCTTTTGTTAGAGGCCCAGATCTTGATCCTGTTGCTTCAGGTGGAGTCTTATAAGAGCAAAGCAGAGTGGGATAATCACTTCCTTTGACCTGCTGACCACGCTGCTTTTGATGCAGCTTAGGGTATGACTGGGTTTCTGGGCTGCAGGTGCACATTTGACAGCTCATGTTGAGCTTCTCATCTACCAACACTCCCATGTCTTTCTCCTCAGGGCTGTTCTCAATTGCATTTATCTGTGATCACTTTCTGGGTAAGGAAGGTAGAAATGAGTTGCTCAGACTTGGTTTACAAGTTCAGAACCATTGACTTATCAAAGTGATACCAAAATATTGTCAGATGTCAGATTGTAAAGATGGCATATAGTAGGTATTTAACTAAACTTTAAGTTTGTGGTATGCCTGATGTTAGTGATGAAACACTGAGTTGTGATATTTCCAACTCTAACTGGGGCCTTAGTTTAAACACAGATTTGAAACCTGCTGTCTCTGCAGAGCAAATACATATCTGAATTTTCAAGTAGTGACACGCAGATGCCAAACAAAAATGGGAGCTGTTATGGGTTTGGGGGCAAGGATATCAGTGAGAAAAGGAAAAAAGGACAGAACAGGCTAAGATGTGTCTAGAAAATCACTTGCTCATTAGACTTTTTTAATCACTATCAATTCAATGTATAATGTATGATAAGATCAGCATCCTCTTGCTTTTGATAATTGCTGATCCCATTGGCCTCTTTGCAAGAACAGGGGGCTATATAATGGACTTAAGGGCATAATCTTGGGAATAGAGCTGAGCTGGATGAAAAAGATGCTTCTTTAAAATTTTGCAATAAAATCAGAGATGATAAAAAAATAGCACCAAAATAGCTAAAATCCCTGAGCTCTCACTGCAAGGTGAGAACAGAAATTTATTGTTGGATCTCTTGTATAGAAGCTGAGAATTTCAAGTGCCAAGTTAGCATGTTCTCTTTCTATTACTATGTATTCCATGTATTATTGTAACATTTATCATCAGCTGTCTTTGGCATAGACTGTGGGCCATTAAGTAACCCAAGTAATTGAAGATTGTTTAAAAAAACATTATACTCTCCATTAATCAAATGTGGAATTTTTACGCAGAAGTAAAACTGCCCCACTGGCTGAAATTCTATGCCTCACGAAGGCAATAGGAACTGTACATCTGCTTTCAGCAAAAGCAGGAAGAAAATGTCTTACCGTGAGTTTCTTAGATATGTAGATATGTGCTGTGCTTTGGCAGGCTGTTAAAGCCAGTCTTCACGATTTATAGAAGGCAATTTTATTCATGGGATTTAGGCTTCAAGCTGCAATAGGCACAGCACATGAATCTGAAAATCCCTATCTGCATTGTTTGATGCATAGATGCCTTTGAAAATCTATCCTTGTAAGGCAAAGTGGGAAAAAATCCTGACTACAAGCAGAACAAAGCCATTTTTTGATATGACCTACACAATCTTTTTGATATGACAGTGTCATGGTGGTAAATTTGAATGTTTTGGTATTTTCTTGGTTTGGATTGAACCACAAGCATCTTAAATTCAGAATAAGTCCAGGAACCTCTTTTTTTTCAACTTTGTGAAACTTTTGGTTTTGGTGAACAGCAAATAGTAAAATCCTAAATTTAAATGTATTATTTTTTTTCTAAAGTAAATATTGTCAAGCTAGGGTCTGCATAGTTATTTGAGAGTTAGAGATTCAAGATTTGGAAAAAAGGGGGCAGTACTTATTGGGCAGGTAGTTTTTCATACAGTTGACAGCTGTCTGAACCACTGAGATGCTAATGTTAGGGGTGATCTCTGTTGAAATGGATTATTGAGCATCACATAGCCAAGATGACTGGATTCTCCTCAGAAATATAATTTGTCTCATAACTATTGTCACATTGTATGTGGTAGTGGAGTGGAGAACATTATGCTTGTCTCTAATTCAGTGAGAGTCACAATAGATAAATTGGAGGTCAAAAAGGCCTTTTGGGAGAGCTCTTGTTGAAAAGGGTTATATAAATGTAAAGTAGCATTATTATTATTTATGAGCAGTTTAAGTCAAATGTCATGTTGGATGCATTTCATCAATCCGAGATTAGATTTGGGTCTGTAGCTCAGCAACAGCTCAGTGATACAAACTGATAGGGGGATGTTTTATCAGGCTAAACAGAATCTCAAATAAAATAGCAAGTACTTATTTACAGCAGCCCTCCCATTCAGTGATATTTCTGAAGTTTGGCATTTGGAAGAGCAGATGGGGCGGCACAGAGCTTTTCCACCAGGGCAAGGAATGACATGCAGTCTCCAACCCATTGCAGATGTGTTTAATTTAGATCACATAAAGATTTTTGCTGCATAATAGAACTGTGGAAACAGATATCAATATTTTACTAAATCCACAGATTATAGCCATGTAGAAACGTTAGAAGCACTGACAAACCCAGCACCAACATGTGTAGCACATTTTCAAATATTTTCAAAACCCTTTTTTATTCAGTGAGTTCTTATCTCCAGGGAAGGAGAAGTGCCCATGCACCCCCATCTTCTTTGCTCACTGTGATTGTGTAGATATATATGTAAAAATACTTGATTTCTGAAATCAAATATGTTAACTTTCTCCTTTTGCATTTTGTCTTCATTGACTTTGAGTTCACTCCAAAAAGCTTGCAAGGCCAGATAACCTTGCTACATGAAAGAAAAAGATTACACACTATGAGGTGGGTTTTACTAGCTTGACCATCATTTATAAAGCTGGGATTTAATATCTCTTAAGCTTTTTGATTTGCAGACTCATTTTATTTAAACTGCATTTATATAAACTGCTCAGCAGATTAGAGAAGCAGCTCTATAGCCTTAATTTCAGTGTCACTTTCCAGCTGTTTTGGTCAGGCTTCATGCCTGGATTTAATGTATTTGTGAACTAAAATGAAAATACATCTCAATGATAAATCCTTTCCAACGCAGAGGGAAATAGCAGTAAATAACATCTGTTGGAACTGAATGAAAATAAAAACAAAAGCCCACAGGAAAACCAGATTCAGTAGGGAACTTGAAAACAAACCAATACAAATTTCAGAGTTAAAAAGAGTGATTAAAATCCATAAAATTATCCTTAGATAGGGACGGGGAATTTGTGACCTACTACTTGTGCAAGTTTGTCAGTTACAGATGTACAGGAGATCAGTTATTAAAAGACACATTGCACTGTTGGGTTTGATCCAAGGCTCCTTGGATTCATCCAGGGGATCTGTTAGTTCATTACAGATATTCATGAGAGTCACTGATTATCCCAGCAATAAATTCATGCAATGATATGTTCTTGAAATTGAACCAACAGGGAAGGGTAAAGAGATCTTCTTTTCAGCCATCTCTTAAAAGAGCAAACCTGAGTATCCCAGCTGTTCTGTTGTGGTCATATGTGCAGGCTCAGAGCTAAGCACCTAAATATCTGCTCTCTTATATTTATTTATTTTATTCCATTTCCCCAGAGGTTCTGATACACTTTCACCTAAGACTGAAGACAAATACAATCTGAAATCATCTATAAAATCAATGTAAATCTTTTCATGCAGCTAGCCATTGCCATCTGCATTTGAAAAACCGTGGTTTAGTTCACTGTGTTAAAGACACATGTTCTGTATAGGCTTATATGTATGTTCTTATTCACCTAATGCTTCTGTTTTTTCATGGCTAAATGATAGATGCTCTGACTGTGCCTGTCCCACAGTGCTCACTGCACTGCAGAGTATTTGCAATGTAACAAAAAATGACAGGAAAGAACTTGACCCTGCATTCTCCCAAGATATTTTTTGTTTTTTCTCTCTTATACATCAAACAGCATAGATGAGAGGTAGAGAAATTCCATAACTTCCTTTTAAATAGAATGTTACTCTGGCTTTACCATCAAATTATGTAAACATATGGTTTATCATATTTTACCCAGGCAAATGAGAGAGACACAGCCTGCCCTTTCTTGATATCCTATGGACATCTAATGTTACTTCCACACTAAAGCAGCATAAAAAGTGACTTCCTTGAAGTTTGCAGGACAAGGATTTTTCATAGTTCTTGTTTCATTGCGAGTTCTGTGATGAGGTCGAAGAACATAGCATAGTCAGAGTTGAATTTGACAGACAGATGCTATGGCATGTTCCATGGAATTGCATTAACTTGCAGTATGAGTTTTGCTTGTGGAAACTTAAATCTACTGTAGTTTGTAGATGGAGGAACAGTGACAAATAATAACAAAGACAAGAAGCTAACCCTTACCAGCTCAGAAGAATATGTGTATTCACAAGTCTTGGGGAAATTACAGAAATGTGAAGCAAGTTGTAAACGTCAAAGAAGTGATTTCCTGTGGAGATTTTTTGCTTCATTTTTGGTTTGTCTTTACTTTTTCGATAAATAAAACTGTTCCTTCCTTGTTTACACAGAATTAGAGGTGTGAAGAAAAAAATAAATCAAAACTGCCTGCATTGACCTGCCATGTCTGCTAAATCCCAGCTCAGTCCCTGAACCTCATTTGCTCTTTGCTCTATGATTTCTAGTGTTTAGTTTCAGCAGTTCTATATGTTGCCAGCAAAGTAATTTCCATCACATCCAGAGGAGACTATTCCAACAGTCTAACACATCTCATTCTAGGGTGCTGAGATTTTTTTTCAAAATTGTATTTCAATTGATCTTTTAGGATTTATAGTAGCTCAACTAAACTGAAGATAATTGCAGAAGTCTCTAAGCAAGAATCTGCTCAAAAAAACCAAAACAAGTCCTTGACTGGAGAAGTGTCCTGCAGACAGCATGCAGAGGGGAGACAGGAATGAAAGTAATAATCCCTTCACAAATATCCTTCATTGAGAAGAAAAAAATTAGCATAAGAGAAACTTAGTGTTATTTCAGTTGATATGCTGCTCTTGGTTTCCCTGGATGTGCTATAAGCTATGTGCAGAACTCTCATATGACTCCCACTAGCTCAGGAAAGGTATTTGTGGCAACCCCTACAGTCCTCCCCTGCCTGTTCTTGGAACCTGGAGCTGCATCCAGCATGGCAAGCTTGAAGTTTTCTCTGATATGAGGAACCAGATCAGTGTGGAGCCCACCATACAGAAATGTTTGTGGCTCACTTGTCAAATCCCTTAGAAATGAATATGATTGATCTGAGATTAAGTCTTCTCTATCTTCCCCCTTGCTTCACTTTCTCCCCCAAGAACAATTCACATATGAACTGCATAAAGGTGACAAACTGCTGTTTTGTGTTGCAGTCACTGCTGGAGAGGCAAAGGTAAAATGAAGTGCACAGTAACTGGAAAAAATTTCTTCTGAGATCAGTAACTCTTCTTCTTTAATAGTCTGTCATCTCAAAAGAATATGAAAGCATCAGAAGCAAGGAGTGCTTTAAAGAGATTATAAAATTGTTGCTCCACAGAGAAATTACTCAAACAAGTAATTTCAGCAGTCACTCACGATAACGATACAAAATGTCCAAAGCCATAGGGCAAAACATAACCCCCAGGTCCTAACAGCTTTGAAAGTAAGCTATGAAAATGCCTATATGCCAGTGGTGAAAACTCTTTTTGAGTGACCAAGAACAGAAACTTTTTTAGCAAGGACTAAACAGAGGCAGTAACTGAGTAAAACTAAAAGTAAATTCCCATTAATTTTGATGTTAACTTATAGGAATCGTGTTTTTCTAATTTTGCTGAGGAAACCTAGTAAGGAACCTCATATTTTTGATGTTTGCAAGTATCTTAGAATTGCACTAGGAGGGAAGTTGCAATTAAAATTATATTCTCGGTACCACTTTCTGTTCAGTTGCAAGTAGAAGAGAAACCTAGAGTCAGTCAGTCTTCCAAACCTCTCCAAATACATTGAATAGTAATGGGATTATACAATTATTGTATAATACTCCTGAATTTTCTTTTTCTGGTGTGAAGTCCTGACTCAGCATTTCTGTGATCTAAATGATGTCTCTGAAGATTGATAAACTCAAGCTGAAGATCAGAAAGTAGAAGTCCAGGGAAATTCAGCTGCTAAGCAGCAGTCTCCCATGCATTTAACTTGACCTTTTCTAACTGAAAGTGTAAAATATTTTTCATGCCTTTTTTGGTGTTTTTTATAACAAAGGATTTCTGTTGTGATTACAGCCTTTCAAAGTCCATCAGAGTCCATCTGCAGGTCTCGTACCTTGCTCTGATAGGAAGTGCAGCTCTGATTGCCCCTGTCCTACTCTGGCCCTAGGTTGCTTCACCTTGCATAGTGCATGTGGTCATGCATTCAGAGCAGGGCCAGGCAGAATCCAAAAGGTGTAATGGAAAGAAGAGCGAGAGAAAGCATAAATAAAGATCTTACAGGAATCTAAGTGGTCTAACCTTAGGCTGGATCCTGGCATTGTACCGACATGGAAACAAATTGATATATTGCATATTTATTAAAGGAGGAAGCTGCTGTTCACGTTTGATTGCTCTGATGTGTTTGTGAATTGAAGAGGAAAGATGGGAGGTGACCAGCTGTCAGTGCTGGACTCTGTGCCACTTACTACATAACTTCTGTCTCTCTGACAAAGATAATAGATCAAACCTGAGTGGCACAAGAATTTATGTGTATTCATATGACTTCCTTGTAACCCCTAAGGAGGGTTACAGAGAGATACAGAGGTAGATAAGTCTCTTACTAGAGAGATACAGGGCACAAATCTTTGTATACTGCTCTCTAGCCCTTCAAAGATACAGGCAGGAGTTACCTGTTCAGAAGCAACTAATGCATACTGGTCCACAGGCTGCCAAGGTTGTTGAAACTCCCAGTGGACTGGTTGTCAGGGCTCTGAAAGCCTGGAAATGATGAAGAAGTTGGCTTTCTTCTCAACTTCTGACAAACCCAGTGGTGCAATATAGCTTCACATGGGAGAGACAGGAGGCATCTTTCCAGCTGTGTAATGGAGCATGGTGAAAGGATCTTGAGCTCAGTCTGAGCAAGCTGGTAATTTTGTGCAGAGCAAAACAGGGCAGAGATTGCTGGTTGGATGCAGGAGCATCACATCTGGGTTAGCATGGCAACATGCCAAGTGGATTAGTCCAACTCCTCAGGAGAGTTTGCTGAATTTTCCAGTTTCAGGAGTTAATTTACTTGGTATGAATTTGGAGATAGCTCACCATACCCAGACCATACATTAGGAACTCTCCTTGAACACAGATCAGGGGACAGTATGTTTTTATGTCTTTTAAAATTCATAATATGAATGTATTATGTTTGAACATTCTGTCAGCAAACAGGAAAATCCATATAGGGAATGCATTACTAGTGGTACTTACTTAAAACAGATGAATAGTTTTCCAGAATAAACTTCTATGTTTATACTACTTGTACTTTTCTATGTGTTCAGTAAATATTTGTTTTTGTAGGGATGCATTTAGACAAGCATTCTTATTCTGACTCATTTTGTCTTTCTGAAGAAACTAGTTTGCTGGAAAAAAAAGAGGGAAAGACTCAGATGATAAAAGCCAGAATTATGCAGAAAAACAGTCTTGCTAAAAAAATAACATAAGGTGGGTTGGGAAATGTGTAATAGCTTCATGGATTGTTGCTCTTACCGCAGAACAACTTTTCTATAGCACATCTTAAAAAGCCATCTGCCTTGCTAGGGTCTCATCAAGGATTAATTGTTAAATTAGGAAGAAAATATTCCTTAAACCAAACTGTTGACATGTGTGACATGGGTTAAAGGGCTCCAGAGTTCCAGGTTTCCCTGTTTTCAGCAAAAGTTGGCTGCCAAACATCTCATCATCTTTCACTTCTGTACTCCTCTCACACTTTCTGATTGCCCTTTCTGATTGCCTTCTCCACTGCTTGCACTTTGTCTCTATCTCTTTTTGTCTTCTCCATGGTTGCTTTGAAGAAATACAACACCTTTAAAATGGGATTGTTTCTTTTATTCCAATATAATATCTTTGTTAACCTCCTGTCCTTACCTACTGATTAGTGCTACTGGGAACTATTAAATGCTTGCAGAAGTCTGCCTCTGGGTTGGCTGCATTTCAGGACTGGCAGAAGTTGCACTCTAATACCTCTTTGGAAATCCCAGAGAGTCTTTGGGTAAAGAGAAAAAAATTTAATGGGAAGCTCTTCTGGTTTAGTGGCTCTTCATACCACTTCCTTTGTAATTTGAGAGAATGTGGTATTGAATGATGGAATGCACACCAAGGAGAATGGGAGAAAGAAGAGGTGGATCTAATAGGTATTCATAACTCTAAAGAATATGATTTGGTAATCATAATAAGAAATCATTGGTAGTGCTTATAATGATGAGTCTTTAATATAAGAGCTGACACCTTAACAAACAGCAGAGGAAAGAATAAGAGATGGAGAGAACAGAAAGAGATGAAGACACAAAGATGTTGATTGGTTTTTTAATTTGCATTTATCTATTATTAGAGAAACCAGAATAACACCACTCAAGATCCCACACTCGGCCAGACCTATTGTCCATCCTGCCCAGGACTCTTTTTCCAACAGTGGCAATACAGTGGTTATTTTGGGGAAGGTCACTCCCTGCAGTCATTTCCCTTCCTTGGTATTGCTTCAGCCTTCAGAACTGTTCTGTGTGTTAAAGGGTACATCCCTGCCTAGGTGTTTTTTCTATCTCCTTCCAGACCTCTGGTCTATGGTTTGTCTAAGCCTTGTCTGAACCTGCTGCTGCAGGTTTGACAGCAAGCACTTCCTGGCACATAAGTACTTTTTTGTCTGTGTTAAGTCAATGTCTCTCTTGCCTGAGTGTTCCGTATTCCTAGTATTGCAGGATCCACCTCCTGCATGATTTAATAAGCTTTAATCTTATTCCCCAGTTGTCTTTTTTATTTTTTAAATCAGACTGAAGAGTTTCCATCTTTTAAGTCTTTTCTCATAAAGCAGCTTCTCAATGGTATCAGTTTCTCTTCTTTGTACCTGAAAGAACCTACTATTATCCAGAATACAAAACATTACATGATTTATTTTGGTTTTTTTAATAAGAAAATGAATCTCTACTACAAACTTTGGATGTCTCTTCAGATATTTACTGGCACAGAGTAATGTTTTTGCTGAACCTTGTCTCTATTTGAAAGCTCTAGACCAAGTATTTGGTACCAACATGGATTTTCCAAGTGTGTTTTCTAGAACTAAACCATTGAGCAAGACCTGCAAGAAGTAGTTTTCATAAATTAGAAGGGTGTGTCTACTTACTCTTTTTTACAAATATCTCTAAAACTTTGTGACGTATGTTGTCTATACTCCTCTCATATATCAAAGGATTTAATAATTTTCATGCCTCCAGGTGCAAATGGAAACTCTTTTTCTACTCATGCTTATCAGTTACGGTTAAGTTTCTTGATGCATTTGACTTGTCTACCATGACCAATATATCTTAAAGTAAAAGTAGTGCCTGATAGCTTGCTAAAAGGCATTTCTTCAGAGTTCTCCCTGGCTCTTTGATTATCCCTTGAACCACTGCTTGGTATTTTCCTACTCCTTCACATTACCATTATTTGTTTTCTGTACTGGCAGTTTCAGCAACCAGTATAGCTATAGACTCTTCCACCCAACCTATTTACAATTCCCATAAATCTTTGTATGCTTTCTTGCTCAGGCAATGCAGATATACTGACCTGTACATCAAGGAATCTGTCTGCATTCTTGCTTCAGTCACTTTGAGGAAAAGTGGGTTATTTATTTCTTAAATATGTGTTTCTATCCAGAGACTGTTAAACTACACATTAGGTTTTTGTGATTTCTCTGTGTTCTTCCATTTGTTCCAGTCTTAAAATACAATCTGTATGAACTCTAGCATCTTTGCTGTTATCAAAACTTTATTCTCTCTTCTTTTGAAATACTCCAGACACAAGGTGTGAGCCAAAAGATATTTTGGGTAAACAGAGTCTTAGTAATGGCTGCTAAAGGCCTCAGGCATCAATTATTTTTTTGTTTAAAAATAGCCTGCCACTTAACCTCTCCCCACTCTAATATATCCAGAAAATGTTCCCTTTCAACAATCTAGTTTCACTACTTGGGCCTTGAATAGCCTCTATCCAGTGTATTTGTGATACTTACATGAGTCTTGGTGTGTAGGGCGCAGTTATGATGGTCCTGGCCTCTGCTTAGCTCTTTGCTTTTAGGGTTTCCTTGGAGTAGACAGTCTGAACGGTCATAATGCCAAAGCATTGTGGAAAAAACACATATTTCATTTAAAGTACCAAGTGTAACTCTCAGTGTCTTGTAGAAACTGTAAAGATACTTAAAGAGAATAAATTATATGTCATATAGGGTGGCTCTTCTACTTCCTCTTATATCCTGTTAAGAGGGAAAAGGGACAGCAATGATAAATCTGTTCAAAACAGAGAAGAGGTAGGCTAGAGATGCCCAATAGCTGTATGTCATATCCCACCATCAGGCAGTGATGCTGTGCTGGCTGATGCCAGGAAGGTGCAGCTACCCTGGAGTCTCTCTGGCAGACACAGGCTACCTGCTGTTTCAGTGCTGGCATGCACTGTAGTGTCTGCCCTCACCAGACCAGGGAGAACAGGGGCTAAAAACACCTCAGTAATAGGGGACATGTTGCCAATAGTGTGTACACACCAATATGCACACACAGCCTTTCATAGACACGTGCACAACGCTTTGACCCCAGCTCACGCGTGAAGATGAAGGATGAGCTGTTGCCACACCAGTGCATAATTTGAGTCAGTTTGTCTAAATTCTGAATCTTAGTCGAAAAAAAACCAAACCAAACCAACAAACAAACAAACAAAAAAGAGAAAAAACTCCAAAACAAAACCAAAAAATCCTTTCCATTTCCTGTGAAGGTAGTGTTGATTGCAATTTTTGATTGTTGGGCTTTTTTTTTTTTT